>CM076580.1:1394154143-1394598309 GCA_034641835.2 Pinus albicaulis
TGATACTTATCCGATCCCCCATAAAGGTGATCTGATAAGAAGGATTTCAGGAGCTAAAGTGTTTTCTAAATTTGATTTGAAGTCTGGCTTCTGGCAGGTAGCCATTGCAGAAGGTGACAGATGGAAGACAGCATTCAGTGTCCCTCATGGACATTACGAATGGAATGTGATGCCTTTTGGGTTGAAGCATGCACCATCAAAATTCCAAAAGGTAATGGATTCTATATTTAAGCCTTATGCAGATTGGTTGCTCGCTTATATAGATGATATGCTAATTTTTTCAAAGAATTTAAATGACCATTTCAGACACCTGAAAATCTTCATGAAATTGGTCAAAAATAATGGTCTTGTCCTAAGCAAAAAGAAAATGGAGTTGTGTAAAACAAAGATTAAATTCTTAGGACATGAAATTGAAAATGGCCAGATTGCTCTGCAAGAACATGCACTGGAATTTGCAGATAAGTTCCCAGATGTCATTCTTGACAAAACCCAGTTGCAGAGGTTTTTGGGCTGCCTCAATTATGTGAGCAATTTTTATCCTGAATGTGCCATTGACAGATCTCTGCTAAATCAGAGACTGCGAAAAAACCCAAAGCCTTGGACTGACAAGCACACCCAAGCAGTCAGAGAAATCAAGTCTAAGGTTAGAAATCTGCCCATATTATATGTTGCTGATGATAATTTTTATAAGATTGTTGAAACAGATGCCAGTAACATCGGTTGGGGAGGTGTGCTGAAGCAAAAGCCGACCGAAGAAGATCCGAAAGAAAAAGAGCAAGTTGTCCTCTTTGTCTCTGGAGTATGGAGCAAAGCTGAGAAGAATTATGCTCCCATCGAAAAGGAGGTAAAAGCAGCTTGGTACTGTATGAAGAAATTTTCGGTCCATTTGGCTAATAAATATTTCCTACTTAGAACAGATGCTAAAGCACTGGAAAAGGTTTTATCTAAAGAAATCAAGAACCCAGAGGATGCAAAATTTGAAAGATGGCAAGCCCTTTTTGCATATTTTAGTTTCAAAGTTGAACATATTAGAGGTTCTGATAATTGTATTCCAGACTTCTTAAGCAGGGAATATATCCAGCATCAAGAACAAGAGAATGATCCTGAAGAGAAGGTGCAATTACACTGTATGGTCATTCTAACAGAATGGAACTAGGCCTATAAAAGAGAAGAGCTCAAGTATATTGCATATGATGAGCCTTGGCCTGTGTATGCTGAGAAGTGGAGGCCAACCTGGATCCTCCGGAACACCCAAGTGCTGGATGGAAATTTACAAAGTCATACAGATCTACAGCATTTGGTCCCTGGCAGGAAAGTGTACCCAAAAGGAAACAGGTGGATACATGAGATGATGTATAACCACAGCATGGCAGCTTCAGAGGAAGCAGAGCGGTCGCTTTCCCAAGACTTTTGGGATCTGTCTGCCATATGTACTGGTGGCGGTGACAGAACCAAAATCTATTACAAATCCTTTGTAATAAACAGAGTCAGAAAGCTCGGGTCATACACTCACGGAAAATTTACTTCATGGCCACATGATGATCCTAAACTTTTATTTCCTGACACTGTTTATAATTTTGCAGGTTATGAAAGATTGTGGTGGGACTTGCTTAATAAAGATGGTCCTGAAGAAACCCACTACACCAAATTAAAGTTTGCCCCTACTTGGATTAATTCAAGAGAACCAAATGTTCCATGGCTAAGTAACTGGTGGTTTCATTATGGAGTTAGCCCATTCAGTATGGATCCGAATTATTATGAAGTATACTGCAGAAGATTCTGTGATGATTGCAATGCTAAGTATGGTGAATGTTTTCACTATCCTTGTGATACAGTTGGAAAAATCACGGAATTGGAATATAAAATGACAAATCCAATACTGAACTCGTATATGCAAATGCACTACCAGTGGCTGGTCATGACAAAGATCAAGCACTAGATAGTTCTCAACAAACCCATGATCGTCCGAAGAATCTACACAAAAGCATGGGATGATGAGTTCTATCCTCTCAGATATCCGGGCATCAAAATCTTGGATGATCCTGCAGAATCTGCAAGTACCAGTACAAGTGGTCCTCGGGAGCCCCACTCATGAAAGGTATTCCCTATGTAAATAATGATCCCTAGTCACGGGTGTATAGTGACGAAGCTTTTCCCTCGGGCTTTTCCTTCGTCCGAAAAGCATCCGATGTGTAATCAATAAAGTTTGATTCCTCGTGGGCCTTTGTAAGGTATCCACAGTGTATTTCACATGTTTGCACTTTAATTTTGTCGGCATGACAGATCTCCGTGCGGATGTCACCTCTTGGTGTTACCCGAAAACGATGATCTTCTGCCAAGTGTCAATAATCCGACGGTGCATAGTAATGTTTGTCCCCCTCTCATTCCTATATAAGGAGAGGTAAGGTTCATTTGTAGGCACCGGTTGTTTGAGTCTTGTGTTGTGTTTGAGTCCGAGTATTCTCTCCCTGCTCTGCGTCTGCGCCATCTTGGTGATCTGCTCGCATCACGGAGTTGAGAACTCACAGTCCTTAGGTGAAGTGAGAAGCCTGCGCATCTGTTCATGTGAAAGGCGAGAACCTAAAGTGGCCACTTCGTTAGTGAGTCTGTAAATTTATGTTTGTGTGTTTTTAAAGCTCTGAGACAGAGTCTGTAGTTCGGCCAGGAAGCCTCTGGTATCGATCCTTCATTCGTGAAGATCATAAGTCCAGTAAATGCCGATACAGTCCATCTCTGATACAGAGACATTGTAATCTGACTGATTGTGAAGTATTCTGATAAATAAAGAGAGAGAAGACTTTCATTTGAGTTTCCGCATTATTACTCTGTGTGCTTTAAATGTTCTGTCAAGATACTTGCATTGCTTGAAGGTTCGCCAGATTCGCCGGAGTTCGCGAAGTGCTACGGATCGCTAAAGGCCGATTGAAGGCGTGGAAGCCGTGTGTTAGGCCACTGAGAGCGTGAGAGCATAAGTAGGTTCGTCTGGGTTTACACTTGGGTTCATATAGAGCAGTGTTCAGAGACACTTGACAAGGCCAAGTCGGTTGGTTTACGACCGCAAGCAAGCTTTTGAGAAGCTGGTCTGTGTTAACTAATAAATGTGCTGTGAAATTTTAATGGCTTTTCATACATGGACATCCACACCATACATATTGCAATCGACGATATCTTTCTACCATCTAGTAAATGCAATGTGGCATTCCTTGAGCGCTTTGGATGATATCGTTTGATTATTCTTTCAATTATCTGAATATACAAGACAGTTGAAATTGAGCCTCAAATTATTTTTAAGTTTTGACTTTATCATTTCATTATAGAAATAATGAATTCAGCCCTTTTTAAAAATAATTATGAAGCTTTTCAGGAAGAAGACAACATTTCAGAATCTTTTAGATTGCGTACAAGAAAATATATCCTCCCCCTTCAATGCATTTAAGCTTTTCAACGGATTGGATTGAGTTAATACTGATAAATGAAGTAATTTGAATGGCTTTACTACGTGCATATGGACACCTTATATTCCACAATAATGCCATTGCGTTGCTACAACAAATACACTTCATGAAAATTATATTACCGTGTAAGGTAGTGGAACCATAAATGTTAGTGTTAATGTAACACATGTCATTTAGTCATAATATTTTAACACAAACTGATTTTTTGAGTGGGTTATCGATCCATATGATTTATACTTTTGTTTGAATAGTCATATATTCATGATTTTTTTTTAAACAAATAAATCGAATTTATGTCGGTTGTAAATCTGGAATGTCTAAAATAAAGTTTTAACTAATCTTGGATGACCTCGCCACTCATGAATATGATCAGATATGTGAGTAGCATTATTTTATTTAAAATTGGTTAAAAGTTCGGTTTCAGTCTCATATCATATGGGTAACTACAAATGTCTTAGGAATGTAGTGGCTAAGGAGATGAATTTATTTAATGAAGCTCTAGGTAATTCAATATACCATTTAGCTTTTGAACGAGTAAGTGTGTGCCAGAAAAGACTTAAACGAATAGAATAATCATTGAGGGAGTTTGAAGAACACCAAAAATGATAATTCATGACATACGCGTATGGATATTCTATAAGATTCCCATTGAATCTCGGGATATTAGAAGGAAATTTCGTGGGAATTATTGACCACCAAGGAGAATGTGCGATGGGATCACTAGTGAGCTGAGTCAAATATGCAAATTCAAGAGTTGCCACAAAATGCAAATGCCTATTTAAATCTGGTCTAGGATACCCTAGATAAGATGGGATAACGTGAGAAACAGGTATCTGTGGTCCATGATAAGGAGGGTTCTGATAAAGAGGAACCTAGGTACCAGAATAGGGACGATTCTGATAACTAGAATACACATAACCTTGTTTTCTAGATCGAGGATTACCTTGCAAATGTTGGATTTGTTGGGTTTCAATTTGCTAGTGTTGATAAGGCACTTGAGGGATACCCTGATAGGGTTGATATTATTTCCCTGTAGGACTTTGTATCATCCCAAGATAAGGTGGAGTCAGTGGTGGTTGTGCCATACCATATGTGACCTTTCTTGCTAGAATTTGAGGAATTCCTTGTCTAAGTTGTTGAGATTGTAAGTTACCTTTTAAAGGCTATCTAAACAGGACTTGGGAAGTACCATATACCGATGGGATTGATTGAGAAATAGGTGAAGCCTGTAAAGTTTGAATTACAATGATTTGAGATTTTTGAGCTATAAATTGAAAGGTAGAAACTTGGGATGCATATGGAATAGGTTGGGAAATTAAATAAGGATCCATGAACGAACCAGGTTGTACAATAAAAGTAGGTTTCTAAACATTGGCATCTATCCTAGGAGATGAAGGATTCAAATAAGGCTGAGAACTAATATGTTTTACGCTGAAAATAGGTTTCTCCCATTCCAAAGGAGGAGGGGATCATGGAGGCAACTTCCCCCCAAGTGGAGGGTACCCAACATAAGGAGAATTGGGTTATTGTTGGTATCTAAACCCACAAACATAAAGGTCAGCCTGTAGTTCAACTATAGGTGTAGATGGAGGAGAAGGAGAATAATGTATAGTATTCATTAAATAAATGCTAGATTTAATTCTAGAAGTAGATAACACAAGAGAGGTCCATGGAATAGATGTTGCACCAGAGAAGGTACCAGACAACAATTGATAAATAGGTGGGACGGATGAGCCACCATTCAAATGTGTCTCTAGCAATGTCGCAAACACGGCTAAGTTGGAAGGAAAAGAATTAGATAAGGGAGTTTGCGATGGAGTTTGAGGAGGAGGAAGAGGATACATATGATAAAGATTATGAATCGCTCTCAATTGAATAGGATAAGAGGGACGAGGTTCTTCCTATGGGATCTATTCAATACACACAAGACCAGGTGGAAGTGGTTCACGTTTGGGTCAAATATATATAGTTTGTGGTTATGTGTGAGAAAAATGAAGAGAAGAGGAAGGTCCTAAAGTAAGAGGTGAAGATGGTTGAGGTATCTCGGGTTGTATAACTTAAGGTTGTAGGGTGTTTGATTAAGTAAAGTTTGGCTCAATAACCTTAGGAAATAAAGTCTCAGGTGCTATTGTTTCGACCATGTCAGATTCACCAGCAAAAGAAGAAGTAGTCTCGGTCTCAGTACTCATACGAAAGGATGATTCTAGTGGATCGCTTTTAGGAGGAGGAGGATAACTAGAAGTAGTTCCTGAATTTCTTGATTCGGTAGTTTGCATCTTCTTCAGCTTATGAGGATGGTTAGGAGTTTCCTCTGGTGGAAGAGGAGGCTTATTTTTCATTTTATGCGAAGGACAGAGGGAAAGGTGTTTTTCTTCCACGTTGGATTAATAAATTTTAACAATTAGCACAAAATAAATAAAAAAGGGGTAAACTAGGCATAAAGGTTTACCAAGCAACTATGAACTACAATATACAACCTTGGATAATGAAGTATTTATGTACATGTAGGAAATATCCTCGAATGTTGTGTTCGGTGTATCACAGTCAACAAGGAAACCGACTCGGTTACTTATGGCAAGGATAGTAACCTATGGTGGAATTCCAAAATATACTCAATGGTACATAGAAGTGTTGTCTGTGTTAGTGTTGTCTAATGCTGAACCATACAATGAGAGCATTCCCATATACTTTTCATGCGTTGAGCGACATCCAATATACCCAAAGCTACATGGAGAACGATCTGATACACTTAAGTACGTGGAATGATATTTTACCCCCGAGATGCAATGCTAGAAAAAAATGACAGCTCCTATGTTTATAGATGCCAGAACACGTCTCTATTCTACATCTCTAAATGTTTTTTTTTAATGATACAAATGCTCCTTAGGTCGATTCAATAAATTTCAATTTTTATCTTCACTTAAATTTTTGTTTCAGGGCTCACCGCGAATTCACATGAATATCCTAAAATGCAAGCTATCATGAAGAAATGAATCTTTCATTTTCAATGAAAATCTATCTAAAGGAGGGAAGAGAACAAAGAGTATGCAACATACAGAATGCAACAAAAAATACGCTAAGTGCAATTCCCTTAAATGCAACTCTTCAAATTCCAACTCATGAAAAAAACCCTATATGCGAATGGAAATAGATTTTTCTTTTCAATTCCACTTAATTTTCAAATGAGGGAAAACTAAGATGCATATCTAATCATTGATAAAAGAAACTATTCAGAATGATGGCTAAAACACCAATAATTTAAAGCACTAAATGATCAAACAAATGAGTTTTTTAATGACCTAATGACAAGAACAAAGAAAAATATAAACAAATTCTCATTAAAGGAACATAAAACCAAAAGAAAACAAGATGGAGGCTTTTGAGAGACCACAACAAACTCAAATACACAAGGAAGAGCAGCTGGAACAAAGTTGAATAGAGAGAAAATCATAACAAGGGAAATTTGCGCACAAAATAGGGGTCAACGCAAGTGTTGGAAGGGCAGTAGTGCTCTACAGCATGAGTCTACGAGACGCTAGAAGGTGCCCTATCATGAGTACAAAGAAGGATAGAAGTTTTTAACTGTAACACCTTATCTCTAGACCAAGGGGAGCGTTGATAAAGGAATACCAAGTTCCAACACACAAAATGCAACTGAGGCTTAATGAAATGTCTTCCTAAGTTTAAAGTATACTAAGTGAGATAATAAAGGTCAAAATAAGAGGATAAAAAGGTACTCAGGACAAGGAAACCACCAAGGGAATAAATTATTCCCTAGTGGAGTCATCAATTTGCTATGTGGAATCTACGACATCGGACAAAAGTATATTCCATAGACATAGCGGTCTAGTTTAGAACAACATAAAGGGAAAGAATATAATGTTTCCTTTAAAGTAATTAAACAACAAGATGATGCTTACCTGGAATCTGTTGCAAGCTTCACTCTCTTTTTGGCTTGTACGCTCCAATCTTAGATCTGATTGCTATAATCAGAAACTGCACATACAAACACAACAAGAGAAAGATCTATGATATTTATGTAGCATTATCCAATCACTTCATTAAGTGGATAAAAAAATCATTGAATCAAATGAACATAAACATCATATGTAAAAAAATAATGTACTCTTTCAATTAATATAAATGGAGAGAGTTACAACCTAATATAAGAGTTGATCATGTATAGAACTCCCCAAGTTGACCTATCCTTCCTCGCCACAAAGCACACCTCTATGTGGCCTCAATGCATGGAATGATGAATCTCCTCGATCCAAGGCAATAGCATGAGAGTAATCAATCTCTAAAAGCCAACCCCTAGTTTGTGGATTGGAGTAAATATATAGGAGAGGATAGAAATTATTGAAGGTATTATCTAAGGTAAATGGTTGAAATAACTACTTGACGCTTCTGGAAGAGGAAGCTTCAGGATTCTTTATATTTTTCCCAAATATCTAGAATCAACGCACCCCGAGAAAGGGATAAGCTGCTAATGATATGTGCAGGTGCAGAGTGGAAAATCCTGCATTAAACATAGTCTCCCAAAGGGAACATGATGCGTTGGGCCTTAAAAGCATGGAAATGCAGTAGTTAAGACTAGAAACTCAGGGATTAGGGAGAGTGATGCCTAGGGCTTTGTGTAGGGATGAGGACAAGGTTTTGATGGATTTTTATTGATCCATTTAATAGCACTATTGAACAAATGTAAGAAAATGACCTATAATAATTTGGATCACACCCCTTCCTCCCCCCTCCATCTCTTTTTCTCCCCCTCTCTCTCTCTCATCCCTTTCTTTCCCTCTTTCTATCCTCCTCTTCTCTATCTCTTCCCTACTTCTCTCACTCTCTCTCCCTTGTCTCTCCCTCCGTCTCTCCACCTCTATCACTCTATGTATTTTTCCTTCCCCCCCTCTTACTTTCTCTCTCTCCTTTCTGTCTGTACATTCCTCTCTCTCCCACCTCCCTCTCTCACCCCATCTCTCACACACACAGACATACATTATCTCTCCTTCTCTCTCCATCTTTGTTACTATCTTCCATTCTCTCTCACTCCCTCACTCTCTTGTCTCTCTTCCTTCATCCCTCCCATCACTCTCTTCCTCTCTCTGCCCCCTACCTCTTCCACTATCTCCCCCTTGTCTCCCTCGCCCCTTTCTCTTTCATCCATATCATCCAAAATTGTAACTTAGTGTAATCAATAATATATATAATATTAAATATAATAATACTTATAATAGAGATAATTATTATTTTAATATATTAAAAAAATAATATCATCCAAAATTGTAACTTAGTGTAATCAATAATATATATAATATTAAATATAATAATACTTATAATAGAGATAATTATTATTTTAATATATTAAAAAAATAATAATCAATATTGTTGATTATTATACCCATAATAATATATAAAGAAACCATCTCTATGTAAAGAAATGACGTCTTAAAGAATTTAATAGTTTTGTAGCTTGCATTTTACATTTGGTATTTTAAATTTTGATCACATTTTACTTTTTATATTTATAAATGTTTTAATTTATATATTAATTAATACATATTATTCAACATTAATTTATATTAAATGTTTACATAGATTTACACACTGCAACATAACCCTCTATACGAGAGCGGTGGTAGGCACAACAAGAATTAGATCCTGAGTCTACTATCGGGTTTCTAAATATAAGCCTTCCGCATTAGTCGACAGTTGATTTAACATTACCAAACAAACCTTTGAAAGAACATAAACCTAAAAATTCAAAGGATCTCATGGCAATGGTGGAACATGGCTCTGCCATGCAAAGATGCGAAGTGAGACATATTTATATAACTCAGCAGCTTCGGTATCCTCATTGTACAAATTGGTTGACATTGCCAAAGGAAGATACGAAATATCTGAAGAAATTCGGTGAATTACCTTATGATGGAAGATTTTAACACAATAGTAACTCCTCAGTAATAAATAAAAAAGAAAATGCTTCGAAGCAGAAGATAAGAAAGACAGGGAGATCACGGAAGAGTATGTGTATTGGCATCCATATTCGCTCATCATCAATGGAAGCCGTACTTCAATTATAAATTTCTTCCTGTAAGCTGAATATTTAATATTTGGCAGGACAGTTATCAAAGAACGATGAGTTATTGAGAGATCTGGTCAGTTCTTCTGAAATAGCAGAATTAAGAATATAAGAGGAACCTGTTATACTCGCCGAGGCCCTTATGAAGGGCGGTCCAAACACAGATTGGCGGGTGGGAAAGGAAGAAGACAGCAGAGAAGTTGTGGCCGCTGACGGTGTAGGGTTTAGAGAGGCGGGGGACGAGTTTGGGATTTTAGAGAGGATGGGGTGAAGGGGATTGTTAAACGATGGAGAAATGGCCCACATAGTGGACTCTGGGGAATAGGAGGTGGCAGATGGAGGTAACGTAGATTCACCTGTACTGCTACTGGTGTGGGGGATTCCGGTGAAGTAGTGCACCATGGCCTTGAAATTAGTGGTGTCCGTCTTCACCACCGTGGTGGGCACGCGTCGAGATGGTCTAACGCGCTTCTTCTTTACTTTAACTGGACCTGCTCCCCGATACAAATTCGCTGCAGCTTCAGATGTCGCCGCCGCGCCCGATTGGAAGGACGATGAATGGTTGTGCAACGTGGAGGTATTGAGAGGCGAGGGCACATTTTTCATTATAAAGCCGCAGGAGCTCCGTTGAATCACCGTCGTGGTGGGGATCGGGGCGGACTCCAAACTGTTTCTAACCGACGCCGAGTTCCGGCAGTACATGTCTCGCCCTAGTTTCCAAGAACCCGTAATGCCCGCCGTGAAGTTCCATGAAGACATAGCGCCGGTACCGATGGGTGGCGCAGCAATCATGCGACTGCGCTGGTTGGCGGTGTTGATGATGTTTGTCAATTCCATGAAGCTTCTTGATCGGTCCTGCTCCGGCGGTTTGATCTGGTTGGCGTGAAGTGGCTCCATCCAGTCTATATCGACATCAAGAAAAGAATCGAGAGCTTCATCGGCAGATGTAGCTGGATTCATGTAGCTTAACATTTCGCAAGAGCGGACACCAGATTTTTCCTTACAGCAATGCTCAATTCAAGTATCGATGAATATGGCTGTTGCAACACTGTAAAAATTCAAGTATCGATGAATATGGGAAGGAGAGTTTCATTGTAATTTATAGTATAGTATAGTTGTGAGTCATAAACCGTGGCCTTACATCGCGGCTGTCGTGGTCGTATAGTGTCCAACAATCTGAGCAAATTGAATGTAGTGTTATGGCCCTCTGAACTAACAAGAGAATTTATTGAAACGCTCCACGCAATCACAAGAGAATAAGAAGTTGTATTTGTTCGATTTCGGATTCGGTTCGGAGTCCAATTCGATACCAGATTATAAAAATTCAAATAAAAAAAAATTTACACGACTTTCATCATTGTACTAGGGATACCTTTCACTCTTTCTTTTTTATATTTACCTTTCACTCATATGTTTTTTTAATTTACTTCTTTCCCAAACTTTTATTCCTTTCAAAATTTAAAATAAAATATATTTTTTTTAATTTAAAAACTTATTTATTTAAAATAACTCATAATAATAAATATACAGATATTTAAAAATTTAAAATAAAATATTTTCTTAATTTAAAAACTTATTTATCTAAAATAACTCATAATAATAAATATATAGATATTTAGAAAATAGGTATAATCGTATAAAATTAGTGACTACTTTTAGCATTTTACTACAAACTACAAATTAAGAGTGTCACAGACTCTTGATACGGTTACATTTGTCGTTTTCTTGTTTTCTCGGCTTTTTAGGTGGTTGGAACCGAGATTGAAAATTGGAAAAGTTCGGATTTCACAATAATTTTTTTTTTACTTTCTGATTTCAGTATAATTTTTATTTTCTTTCTTCTTGTGTCAACGCCATCTCACTGCATTATTTCTTATTGAATGAACAAACTGTTGGAAATACTCTCAACTATCGCTATGAATAGATTGGCACCAGTCCACAATTTTAATTGAATTTTTGTATGAAGAAGAACCAAGCTTTAACCTGCAAATCCGAAGGCGTTCACCCAAAATCCAAATACCAAGTATATATTTTGTGTTTAGATTTCTTGCTGCATTACTTGCCAGTGGCCCGCAGCATTGCAACTCTTGTTTATCCCTAAGTCTTTTCGTTGAATGTTATTTTCCTGCCGATGTGATATCTACGAGACTCACCTCAAACTTTACCACATTACTGAAACCACCGCAAACTTTTGCATTCTGCCTTATCCATTTGTTTTTCACACTTCGCACTTACCATGGCTTACCGCTTTTAAGCCGCGCACTTCGCAAAGTTTAAGTTTTACTTTTTCCAACCGCCCACAAGTTAAGTTTTACTTGGTGGCCGCAAGCTCAGAGTTCTAAACGAATAAGCGCTCGCAAGTTAAATGGTTTACAATACAATGTAATATGTGCCACGCCACAATCGCACATCACAAGTTTTAAGTTCTATCCCGTATCGAGCATATGTTAAATGTTAAGATCACCAATGTGCAATGGAGTGCCGGATGCAATGTGCTTTCACAAGCGAAACCAATAATATTTCAGGTCCGCTGTTATGTGTGTTTGTATGTTGTTTCGTGTAGAAACAATAGAACACCGCGGGAGGGCATTTTGATTAATTACAATTCGATCCGGCAGTGAATTGCCTTAAATGTTCACGTTATGTAATTTCAATATTTTTTTTAAATGGAATAAATCAAATTTAAAAAAGAGTTGAATAAATTCCTCTCTGATGTTTTTTTTGGTGTCTATGCTTTATGAATTATTATTTCCGCAAATTTGTGCATTCTTTGTGTTGCAAGGGGAACGCATTCCTTTGTTGCGTTGAGTTCATAATTTCCAACACAATCCTTCACGCTTGGTCAACAGTTAGGATTTTGAGTAATCTTTATCGATTAACCGTTCATCTTGAAAACCTAATCGAATTTGATTACGGTATAGTCTAGAAAACAACATAAATTCTGTATGATTTTTGGAAAATTTGACAAAATTTTTGAGGATCTAAATTATAATTTATATTTTGAATGTCAAATTATAATTTTTTTGATAATACCGATTCCATTTCTAAAAAATATTAGACACTACAATAATTTGATTTCTTAAATTTCAAGAATACCCAACCCTAACCAAATCGTGGTTTCGGTATACGACGCCGTTGACTACTGAACTTGAATTTAAAACTTTGGAATATACAGCACATAGTACATACAAACTAGAAAGAGCCAGCTGATGTTGATGTATATATATATGCGGGCCATATCAACCGTCAAATTTATTATGCCTTTTTGGTTCACATTTATTATGAACTTTTAACAAAATCGTAAATATATTGTTTATTTGAAATATATAAACGAATTCAGCATACTGAAAAATGGTAATATCTATCTCACAGAGTTACACTAAAGCAAATAATTTATCACCTACTTTATTATAAATGGAAGTATTGTTTGTTCGTAGGGTGCTTCTAGCATATCTTTTGTGTGTTGCGTGCTTTTTAAAATATCTTTAATGGTCATAAATTAATATTTTTTAAATATATAAACAAATTCAACAAACTGAAATTTTTAAGTATCTTTAAATAGGCATAAGTTAATATTTTTTAAAGTATATAAACAAATTCAACATCGTGATATCTTATGAAATCATATAGGATTAAATAATTTATAGTTTATTATAAATCAAACAATTTCTTTTCAAGTATATAAACAAATTCAACATCCTGAAAAATACATCTCATGAAATCATATCCAATCAAATAATTTATAGTTTATTATCAATGGAACAATACAATTGTTTGTGTGTAGGGTACTCGTAGCCTACTCCACAAATAATAGGAGACCTCAACTCGACGTACCCTTCGGAAGCATCCGTTGGAAAGCACCGGAGAAAAGGAATTTGCAGGAAGCCCTCGAGTGAAGGATTTTTATGGTAGCCTCGCAAGAATAGTTTTAAAATACTAAATTTCAGAGCTTTGTGGGATATTGAATTTCCTTTTTGTTTTTTCGGACACGTTAGGAAAAAAAAAATATGTTTTCAATTGTATAAATTTATTTAATTTACTTAATGGATGATAAATTTTGATTTGTATTTATTTCTTATTAAAACTTTGTGAGTTTCTAATGGACACGATTGAGTTTTTATTTATTATTAAAAGCTTCAGAGTTTTTAATGACATGATGAAGATATATGTCCACAACATTATATTTTTTAATAAATCGACTTTAATTAATTTTTATATGTTATTTGTTTATGATATTTTTTCAAGTGTCTCTAGAAATTTGAGTCAAAATCAGTTAAAATTTTATCAGTCAAATGTTAATTCGTGATTGTTTATGATGGATTTTTACTAATATAGATTCAACAAAATTCTATAATAAAGAGCTATATATTAAACTTTTAGTTTCAATAAACTCAATGTAAATTCTAGACAAATACATCAGAAAATAACCAAAAACTTTAAAAAATTAAATAACATAAATTTCAAATAAACCTTTAACTTTAATAGGAAAATTATCATTATAAATATTATAAATAATTTATAAATATTAATTCCTTTACTATTTATTCTATTGAGAATATTATAATTAAATTATAAATTTATAAATATTAATTCCTTATCATTTATCTAATAATTATTTATAATTAAATTGAGTAATTCTAAAATTTTATCGGGAAATATAAAAGCTTAATAAAGTTATTAATTATAAATAATATTTTATATTTTTTCCAAATACCTTGACTTTAATTCAGCTCCAATAAAAAAAAAGCCAATAGAAAAAACGTTTTAGATAAATCGTGCTTGACTTTTTGGTCGTACCTTCAATTGTTTTCCATTATAACTAATCATTAAAATATATTTTTTTAATTAAAACAAAAGTGATATTACATAATAAATAAAATAATTTACCATTTAGTGTAT
This sequence comes from Pinus albicaulis, assembly GCA_034641835.2. Classification (NCBI taxonomy): domain Eukaryota; kingdom Viridiplantae; phylum Streptophyta; class Pinopsida; order Pinales; family Pinaceae; genus Pinus; species Pinus albicaulis. The sequence goes on from CM076580.1 coordinate 1,394,168,577, forward strand.
TGACTGTATTAAGTTCATTAAAAGAATTAAAGATATTTTATAGCTTTAATAAAGTACTAATATATTTTGATAATATTTGTATTCAATATTTAATGATATTTTATAAGTTGATGTTATATTACAGTAGTTATATAAATTTAATGATTAGAATAATAATATATATATATATATATATATAAATATATATATTAATGAATGATTTATAGATGGTGATGAATGTTTATCTAGACTTATGAAGTTTATCAAATTTTCAAAATTAGTTGAGATTTTTTTAAATTTTAATTCTATAATTAAATATAAGAGAAATGAGTGTTTTGTGATTACTATATTTGTTCTAGTTGAACAACTCAGAAAGGTTGAGATCACTATAGTTATCTTAGTTAAACAACTCAAAAAGGTTGGAAGTTTGGTAGATGTTTTGGAGATGAGAAAGGTTGTGAGTGAGGGTGTAACAATCCAAGAGAAAGTTCTTTTCTTCGGAGGGTGTTTTTGGGATAGATCAAAGCTAGACTTCACTTCGAAACTCATGGGAGTTAGTTCTTATATTTGCAATGTTCATTTTCTTCTTAGCAATAGCCATTCTGGTTAGCCGGAGTGGGGTTGATCACCTCCATATAATACCTTAGATTCCTTTTTCCCCTCAAATTCCTTATCATTCCATAATTTTGTCATTAAATTTGGAAGTGACAGTATTTTTAATATTATCTCCATTCTCTAAGAGGATCTCTTCCTTTACCCACCAATTGTTGAGCCATGTGTAAAAATCCTTGAGCGAATCTTCCTTGAGCAGGGGGGAGGGGGGGGGGGGGGCGTAAAGATAACATCATATAGTAAAACATTGCCATGGTTTCAATGGGGGAAATGCTAGCTTCAATCAAGAGGATAGGATGGGGAATATTATATTAAGTGTTGAGGTTGTAGGTTATTGTGATTTTCACTTAATTAATATATACATTTTAAAAAACATGTAACACGATTATTAATTATAAGGATTTCCATGGAGATTTTTAATTTATAAACTGACTTTGTGATAATATCATGGTTCATCAAGACGACATGAATAAAATAATCATAACACATTTCATATGATATAAATCTATAATTACATTGCAGAAAATTTTCAGCATTTCATTTGTAACTCATATGTGACAGCTGGCTTAAGTGCAAACCAATTATTATGTTATTTTATTTTAAAAGAGACTAAACATTGATTTTTGTTGAGAACAAGATTATGAATGATGAACATAAATTAATTATGTTTCTTTTTTTTTTTTTAAATAAAATTTTACTATGGAATGGTGATTCCATAAAAAGTAAAAAAAATACCGATGATAAAAGTATTCCAAGAACTGATTAGTGGTTGAACAAAAAACAGTTAAAAGAAAATTTACCTTCATGTGGGGATAAAAGCACCTCCCAGTGAGGAAAATGGGTTATGTTCTGTGACTGAGGAGAGGAGGGAAGAGAGTGATTATTCCTGAGCTGGTGGTGACCAATGGAAGCACTCAGCGTTCCTGAATCGTGGAAAAGAAGAGTACTGGACTTGGGGTCCCTAGGTCTCTTCCGGAATTTCTGTGAACCTACTCATCTAAGGTGTGGAGCACGGGGGGAGATGAGGACGCAATCACCTCTCTCATGGTAGGGAGGATATCATTAGCAAATTTTGTGACTAGATAATTGTATAGACTACTGACGTAGTCAAAATTAGACATTCTGTTTTAGACATAATTCTTTTAAAATTGGAATTGTTCTTAAATTATGAAGTGCAGAATTTTACATAGAAGTATTGTTAATATAAATGATTATTATTATTTTTTCTGAATTAATCGAGCAAGTTACAGTAGAACTGTTATTATTATGCTAAGTGTGTGAAAATGCATTCTTGATGGTTTAAGGAAGAGTAATATTTATATCATTAGACACAGTAAAATAGAAAACAACTTCTACTGGCAAATAAATGCTAGAGATACTATTAGTTTAAGTCCATGGTCGAGACCCTGGAACCAAACTTGTCGTTAATCTCTTTATTCTATGACATACTCAGATAGGATGAGTGTTTAGAAAATAATTTAGAGAATGGATGGTTCGGATATCCTTGAGAAAACAGATAAAATACCAAAGAAATAAGAGGGTTGAAACCCCAATCTTGACCAAACTATTCCATGCGAAATTTTAAAGAAAACTCATATTGTAGAAATTCAGCTAAAATATCTCTCGATGTAAATGTATAAATAAGAAAAGACCCAATATATATATTTTCTACTGGCAGTATTGTAGAAAGACCCTATTATGGGTAAGACAAACAAATGAGTTTTTAAATTAATAGAATAGACTAATGAAAATGCTCAAGAATAGGAAAATCCAATATAACGCTATGGCGTAGCATTTGAAAACATTGAACAACAATTTCTAGCAAGAAGTAAAACTGTATTTCAAGAAGAGACTGAAACATAGTAATATACAAAAGTCCTGAAATGTATTAAACATTCATCGCAAAATTGCACATAGTGCTTAAACTCTGTCTTGCTGCGACATTTTTACTCTTAGCTGGGTCGAGGGTTTGATCAGCAAGTAGAGGAACAAAAAAATATATAGTAGAGACCATTACATGTCTAAGTAGTCAACAAGGCTAAGCCTTAAAAAGTAAAGTAATTATAGCAAAATCGACTTGCATGACAAACTCTATTCGGGCTGAAACTCCTAGATAAATAAAAAGGCTAGCAATGTATACAACGTTGGAGCCTTAAAACCTTATCAAAAGAGAACATAAATCGCAAAGAACCGAGGAACTAAAAGAGGCAAAGGTCTACTTTGGAAGTTAAAAAACCCGTTGATAAACAATCAAGTACTTTTGAATAAAAGATGTAGGGTCATCAAAGCTAGAGAAGTCCGAAAACAAAAATGATGAGAGCAGTTCATGATATCATGCCAGGGAAGGAGAGAAGCAAGTACCTGCTTCACCATGAAATAAAAAACATGTAAAGTTAGAAAATAATATTGTCTAAAATGAATACAAAGGGGGAAAACAATGTGAAATTATATGAGTATTAAGATTACAATTACCTAATATAAAACTCAACAGAATAGTGAAAACCTTGCATCAAAATAAATCGCTCGAGGTGTTAAAAATGAGTTAAAAGACCTGTGACAAAATCAAGGATAGATAAGTCGGAAAGAAGCGCCATTGAGGAGATATTTACTTGGCCTGGAAGGAAGGAAGGACCAGAGAGCTGGAGGATGCATAGCTGGGAAGAAAGCTCTAGGGAACCAGAAAACCCATTAAGTAAGCCATTGGGTTTTCATATGACCTGAGCGCAAAGCAAGCAGCTTAGCGTCACTACAATCTCCCTGCAAAAAAAAAAAAACAATGAACAACCTTAAAATAAATCCCTCGACTAATTAATACTGCTGCACAAAGTGCTTACCCCAAATATTACTGAGCAAAATATTTTTACCTGTCCCGAAATATGCCATGGAAAGTAACACTGGAGCTGGAAGAATGGTGGCGAGATGAAGAAGCTCAAGACGCGATAGAGTTGCAGAGGAGAAACATCGGCAAAGCTCTGAAAATCCAAATGAGAAGTTGTTTAGGGTTTCACGGTGGTCAATAACCTAAACGGGTACCGAAAAAGGCTCCACTATAGATCCCAAAGACCCCAGATGCGACGGTGAGTGGAGCAGAAAAGTTCAATCAAATAGTAAATCCTATGTGATATGCCAGTACAATGAAACCCTTAAATTAATTCTTAAATCATAGTGAATGCAAGCTATAGTGGGTGAAAAATCAATAATAAGGTTATGGGATATGCTAATTTATAACTTTCCTTCGGGACATTAATCATAGGAGTTAAGAATTTGGGTAATGATATCTAATAAGAGAGGTATCATAAATTTAAAGTACAGTACTATGGTTTTCGTATGAGTGTTGAACTTTCAACCAGCATCCAACAAGACAAACCACGTGGAACTCCATTTTATAATTAAATATACAATGAAAACCCAAAATGATATAGTGCATTCAGATATTCATTGCCAAGTTCATAATAATTACATCGAACGAATGGTTAACAATGGTAAAGATAATTTTTTTATTTTATTTTACTGTTATGTATGTTGCAAGTGGTATCAGAGCACCGTTCATACGTTGGGACCCAATTGGTCACCTAACATGATAAAATGTTGTGTGTAAATGGTGCATAAAAAATAAATAATATAGTGGAAGACAAATGAGGAGGGGGTCGACACAGAAAATGCCCTGGAACCCAAGGGAACCTATCCCTCACTCCCAGCTGGAAATGAATCTGGAAATGTGGATTCAACTAAGTGTAGATCAACACCAGGACACCAGTAGACTGTTGGAAGAACAACAACACCAAGCCAGTATACTGCTAAGCACTATGCAGAAGTTACAGGAAGAAATGGTCTGTGTTAGGAGTGACAATGAGCGTTTGATGCAAGATCAGGAAAGGATACTCAAAATACTTTATGATAAACAGAATCAAGGAGTGCTACAACCCAGTCTTGATAGAGATACGCATAAAGAAAATGAACGACAAGCTAAGGACCAAACTAATGAAAAAGTGGAAATAAGCCATTCATAACTAAGTAATAAGAATCAAAACTATAATGAGGTCGAGTCTGGTAATGTGTCATAACAGCAAGAAATTAAGCAACAAAAAGTGGAGCTACAAGGTGAGTTTCGAAAGATTAAACCACCTAATTTTGATGCAGAAGCGGTGGAGGTGGAAAAATCTTGGTTGTTTAATATGAAAAAACACTTTCAAGTTTATGAGTACAACAAAAATCTAATAGCCAAGTTGGCCATCTATCAGTTGAGAGAAAAGGCCACCCTGTGGTGGGAGGTGGTCAAGAATGTCTACAGCATTGAAAACTAGGACATGACATGGGATGCATTTCAGCAATACTTTAAGGAAAAATATTTAACACAAAATTTCTATGATGAAAATTCCAGAGAATTCCATGATTTGAGGTTGGGTCAAACGACAATGAATGAATACATAACCAAGCTCACTTCATTATTAAGATACATTCCTTATTTAAGGGATGAAAAGGCTAAGGTCCAGTGGTTCTTGAGTAGTTTGGTGACCCACATGAAAGAATAAATTTAGTTCATAAATCCAAGGACCATGGACAAATCAATTCGAAAAGTGAGAATGTGTTACCAAAAATCCAAGGCAAAAGGTGAATTAGGCAAAAATTGACAGCCAAGAAAGGGGCAACAAAGCAATTCAAATTTAAAAAATGTTAGTACCAATAACTTTAAGAATTCTGCAAGGGATTTAGTGAGCAAACAGTTCAGAAGAAACCATCAAAGGACTAGGTGGCCTATGGAATAAAAGCCTATAGAGGCTTCCAACAAGCCAGAACTTGGACCAAACCAGAAAGCACCTGTATAGTGTTGGGGGTGTGGCGAGGCTCACTATTATAATAACTTCTCACAGTGGGGAAGAAATGATACAATAAATAATCTACAAGAAGTCTCTACAATGGGATATGTAACCCGTAATATACCCAGAATTAATACAACTTTGAAGGATAGGAAAATTATCAACCAACGATGATAGAACTGGAAGATAAGTTACTTTTACAACCTGTTTCTATTTTGGTTGACCCAGGTGCCATTTTAAGTTATGTAAACTCTAGAATAGTAGAAATTTGTAAATGACAAAGTCATAAATTCAAAAATTCCTGGCTGGTACAGCTAGCCACTGGGGCAAAAAGAAAAGTTTGTGCCAAAATTCGAAACTGTACATTGGAAATTGGAAACCAATAGTTAAATGTGGATCTTAATGTACTGCCTTTGGAATCCTATGATGTAATACTGGGCATGTATTGGTTGGAGAGACACTAGACACTATTAGATTATAAAGAGAAGATTATATATTACATAATTTAAGATGGAACTCATCAAGAAATACAAGGAATCAAGAAACCTTTACATTTGCATCCTATCACAACCTCCCAAATGAGTAAGTGTATTAGAAAAGGATGTCAAATATATGCCATTCAAGTGGGTTTTGCGAATTCTAAGGAGAATACCCCTATGCTGGAAAACATACCAGAAGTATAATATTTCGTGGACGTGTTTCTAGAAGATGTACCAGGTTTACCACCAAGAAGGGACATTGATTTCATTATTGAGTTGATGCCAGGATCATCACCAATTTCAAGGGCACCATATCGAATGAGTGTACCGGAGCTAACTGAATTGAAAATGCAACTGCAAGAGTTGTTCAAAAAAGGGTACATTCGACCGAGTGTGTCTCCTTAGGGAGCACCAGTTTTGTTTGTAAATAAAAAATATGGAACCATGCGAATTCGCATGGACTATAGATAGCTCAATAAATTGACAGTAAAAAATAAGTATCCATTGCCACAGATTGATGACCTGTTTGACTAGGTGAAGGGGGCCACTGTATTCTCGAAGATAGACTTAATATCAGGATATCACCAAATCCTGATTAAAGATGAGGATATCTACAAGAGTGCTTTCCATACCACATATGGACATTAAGAGTTTGTGGCATTACCATTTGGTTTAACTAATGCACCAACAACATTTATGAGGCTGATGCATGGAATATTTCACCTCTTTTTGGAAAGATTTGTTATGATATTCATTGATGATATTTTGATTATTCAAAAAGCATGGAGGAGCATAAGGAGCACTTAAGGATAGTGTTGGAGATGTTACGAAGACATCAAATATACGCCAAGTTTAGAAAATGTGACTTTTTCAAAGAACATATCTAGTATCTAGGCAATGTCATTTCCGCTGAAGGAATAACAGTTGATCCAGAGAAAATTAAAACTATTATGGAATGGCGAGTACCCCGAAACGTGGTAGATATCCATTCCTTTATGGGGTTGGATGGATACTATCGATGATTCATTTAATGATTCTCGAAGATTTCCTTTACATATTTACAGAGAACTGGAAAAATATTTAAATGGACCAGTGAGTGTCAAAATAGTTTCCAAAAGTTGAAACATTTGCTGACCACTGCCCTGGTTTTGAGGGTAGCCAACCTGAACAAAGAATTTGAGTTCTATACTAATGCTTGTAAGGAGGGAGTTGGGGCAATTTTATCGCAAGAAGGAAGAGTTATTTCCTATGAATTGAGAAGATTGAAGGATCATGAACAACGATATTCAACCTATGAGTTAGAGCTGACATCAGTAATGCATGCACTCTGGGTATGGAGGAAGTACTTGTTAGGAAAAATATTTGTGTTAAAAACTGATCACAGCAGCCTAACCAACTACTTTAAGCAAGCATATTTAAACGCTCGATAGGCAAGGTGGAATACCTTCCTAAGAGAATTTTTTTTTTATATAAAGCAAGTAAAAGGTAAAGAGAATAGTGTGGCTGATGCCTTAAGCATAAAAATGCATTGTGTTTATGAACTATGTTATAATCAAATCGAATGTAAATTTTTAAATCAGATAAAAGAGGAGGCCAAAGAGGATCCTAAATACTGATTTTTATGGAAGCAAGTGGAGGAAGCCAAAAGACAAGAGAAACCTTCTGACTGTGGAATCAACAAGGATCAATTTTTAATCTTCAAAGGAAAGTTATCTATCCCAAACTGAATGAGGTTAAAAGAGCTAATCATGGATGAGAATCACTGCAGTAATTACTCAGGACACCCAGGATACCAAAAATTGTTAAAAACAATTAGAAAGATCTATTTCTGGCATGGAATGCAAAGAAGTATTGTGGATTACTTAAACAAATGTCTGGAGTGTCAACAGGCTAAGGTGGAGCATCAACATCCAGCCAAATTTCTGGAGCCTATACCAATGCCGGAATGGAAGTGGGAAGTTATATCCCTAGATTTTATTATTGGTTTACCAACATAAAAAAAACACAATGACTCCATTATGGTGGTAGTTGATAGATTGAGTAAAGAAGCACATTTCATACCTGTGCAGTCTACATACAAAACCATGCAAATAGTAGATAACTTCATGAGAGAGATTTTCAAACTGCATGGCATTCCAAATACTGCTATATCAGATAGAGATGTGAATTTTACTTCAGAATTTTGGAAGGGACTATTTACAGGATTGGGAACTCAAATAAATTTCAGTACTGCTTATCATCCCCAGATGGATGGACAAAATGAGTGGTTGAATCAAATCTTGGAAGATATGTTGCGTATGTATGTAATGTAGCAACAAAAAAAATTGGAAGAGTATCTATATTTGGTAGAATTTTCATAAAATAATGGTTACCATGAGTCTCTTAATATAAGGCCCTTCGAAGCTTTGTATGGGTGACAATGTCATACTCCCATTAACTAGACTAGTCTCAAAACCAAGTTGATGCTTGGACTAGAAATATTAGCTAAGATGGAATTGGAAGTGAGAAAGATCACACAAAATCTGAAAGAAACTCAAGATCGACAAAAATTATATGTAGATAAAAAAATAACTTACAGAGAATTTGAAGTGGGTGATCATGTGTATATAAGGATTGAACCTAAGAAAATCACACGAAGGTGGACCTCCTGTGCCAAGTTGGCTCTGAGGTTCTATGGACCTTTCTAGATATCAGAAAGATTGGGACCTATGGCTTATCGCGTGCCTTTACACAACCATATCTAGGTTCACAAAGTGTTTCATGAGTCTTTACTTAAACGATACGTGCATGACCCAAAGCATGTAATCCACTGGAAAAGCATTCAGGTAGGGTAATATTAAAAATATTTTCTTAAAATACAAAGTTTTATGACATTTTAATTCAAGGTATTGTTTAATGTAGGTCGAACCGGACGGCTAATTTCTGGTCGAACCTTAATGTACACTCGATCGAAGAGAAATCATGCTCCAGAGGCGAGCCATCACCAAGGTTAAAGTGCAGTGGAAGCACTTCTGCTTGGATGGGGTTACCTGGGATGTGAAGGATTTTCTTGTGAGGCTTACCCAGAATTGTTTGCCATGTGGAATGAAACACTGAGGATGGTTTTTAATTCTAGAGGGGAAATATGTGACAACTGTCTTAAGTGCAAACCAATTATTATGTTATTTTATTTTAAAATAGACTAAACATTGATTTTTGTTGAGAACATGATTATGAATGATGAAAATAAATTAATTGTGTTTCTTTTTTTTTGGAAATAAAATTTAACTATGGAGTGGTGATTCCATAAAAAGTAAAAAAAGGCTAATGATAAAAAGTATTCTAAGAACTAAGAAGTGGTTGAATAGAAAACAATTAAAATAACAACTTCCTTCCTCTGGGGATAAAAGCACCTCCTAGTGAGGAAAAGGTGTTATGTTCCATGAATGGGGAGAGGAGGGAAGACCGTGATGATTCTTGAGCTCGTGGTGACTATTGGAAACACTCAACATTCTTGAATCTCGGAAAGGAAGAGTATTGGACTTGGGGTCCCGAGGTCTCTTCCTAAATTTCTGTCAACCTAATCATCTCAGGTGTGGAGCACGGGGGAAGATGAGGATGTAATCATCTCTCTCATGGTAGGGAGGAAACCATCAACATATTTTGAGGCCAGATAAGTATACAGACTGCTGAGGTAGTCAGAACTAGAGATGTTGTGTTGAACATAATTTTTTTAAAATGGGAATTGTTCTTAAATTATGAAGTGCAGAATTTTAAATAGAGAATTATTGTTAATATAAATGATTATTATTTGTTTTATGAAGTAATCGAGAAATTTATAGTAGAAATGTTATTATTATGTTGACTGTGTGAAAATGCATTTCTTTAAGTTCTTGATGGTTTAAGGAAGGGTAACATTTATATCATTAGACATGGTGAAATAGAAAACAACTTCTACTGGAAAATAAATGCCAAATAAATTGTTACTTTATGTCCATGGTCGAGACCTTGGACCCAAACTGGTCGTTAATCTCTTTATTCTACGATATAATTGGACAGGATGAGTGTTTATAAAACAACTTAGAGAACGGATGGTCCAGACATCCTTGAGAAAACAGATAAAACTACCAAAGAAACAAGAGGGTTGAAACCCTAACCTTGACCAAACTGTTCCATGCAAATTTTTTAAAGAAAACTCATACTGTAGAAATTCAGGACAAATATCTATTGATGTAAATGTCTAACTGAGAAAACACCTAATATATATATTTTCCACTGGCAATATTATATAAAGACCCTATTACGGGTAACACAAGAAAATGAGTTTTTAAATTAATAGAACAGACTAATAAAAATTCTCAAGAATAGGAAAATCCAACGTAATGCTATGGCGTAGCATTTAAAAACATTGAACATCAATTTCTAGCAAGAATTAAAATTGCATTTGAAGAAGAGACTGAAACATAGTAATGAACAAAATTCATGAAATATATTATCCATTGATCGCAAAATTGCACACAGTGCTTAAACTCTGTCTTGCTGAGATATTTTTACTCTTATCTGGGTCGAGGGTCGACCACCAAGCAGAGGAAAAAAAAATATATATAGCAGAGACCAGTGCATTCCTAAGTAGTCAACAAGGGTAAACCTTAAAAAGTAAAGTAATCACAGTGAAATCGACTTGCATGAAAAACTTTCTTCAGGTCGAAACCCCTGGAAAAATAAATAGGCTAGCAATGTATACAGTGTTGGAGCCTTAAAACCTTATCACATGAGAACCTAAATCGCAAAGAACCGAGGAACTAAAAGAGGCAGAGGTCTACTCTGGAAGTTAATAACCCCATCGATAAACATTCAAGTACCTGTGAATAAAAGTGATAGGGTCATCACAAGTAGAGAAGCTCGAAAACAAAAACAATAAGAGAAGTTCATGATATCATGCTAGGTAAATAGAGACGCAAGTACCTACTTCACCATGAAATAAAAAATGCGCAAAGTTAGAAAAATATACTATCTAAAATGAATACAAAGGGGAAAAAAATGTGAAAGTCTATGAGTATTAAGATCACAATTACCTGATATAAAACTCAGCAGAACAGTGAAAGACCTGCACCAAAACAAATTTCTTGAGGTGTTAGAAATGAGTTAAAATACCTGTCGAAAAGGCAAGGATAAATAAGTCAGACAATGACGCCATTGAGGATAAATTTACCTACCATGGAAGGGAGGAAGGACCAAAGAACTGGAGGATGCATAGCTAGGAACAAAGCTCCAGGGAATCGAAAAACCCATTACGCAAGCCATTGGTTTTTCATACAACCTACTTGAAACGAAAGCGGCTTAGCGTCACTACAATATCGTCGCGAAAAACAAAAAAAAAATGAACAATATTAAAATAAATCCACCGATTGGTTAATACTCTAGCATAAAGGGTTAGATCCCAAATCTGATCGAGAAATAGAGTTTTACTTGTCCCAAAATACGCCATGGAAAGAAACACTAGAGCTGGAAGAATGGCGGAGGGATGAAGAAGCTCAGGATGCAATGGAGTTATAGAGGATCAACACTGGTATAGCTCCGAAAACATAAATAAGAATTTGGTTAGGGTTTCACGGTGGTCAATATCCTAAACGGGTACCAAAGAAGGCTCCACCGTAGATCCCAAAGACCCTAGATCTGATGGTGAATGGAGGGGCAGATGTCAATCAAAGAGTACAACCCATGTGATATGATAGTACAATGAAACCATTAAATTAATTCTTAAATCATCGTGAATGAAAACTATAGTGGGTGGAAAATCAATAATAAGGTTATGAGATATGCCAATCTCGAACTGTCCTTCGAGACATTAATCATAGGAGTTAAGAATTCGAATAACGATATCTAATCACAGAGGTATCATAAATTTAAAGTACAGTAATATGGTCTTTGTATGAGTGTTGAACTGTCAACCAACATCTGGTAGGAAAAACCACGTGGACTTGCACATTACAATCAAATATAAAATGAAAACCCTAAATGATATAGTGCATTCAAATATTCATTGCCAAGTTCATAATAATTACATAGAACGAATGGTTAAAAATGGTGAATATATCTATATATATATATATGTGTGTGTGTGTGTGTGTGTGTGTGTGTGTGTGTTACAAGTGGTTTCAGAGCATCGTTCATAGGCTGGGACCTAATGGGTCACCTAACATGATAAAATGTTGTGCGTAAATGGTGCACATAAAAGAAATAATATAGTGGAAGACAAATGAGGAGGGGGTCGACAGGAAAACACCCCAGCACCCGGGGGAACCTACACCCCAATCCCATCACGAAATGGAATTTAAATGCGGATTCGATTTCAGTGTAGATCAACACTAATGGTAGTAGACACGGAAGAACGACAAAACCCGAACTAGTATACACTAAGCATTGTGTAGAAGTTATAGGAAGAAATGGTCTGGGTTAGGAGTGACAATAAGCGCTTGATGTAAGGGTAGAAATGATACTCAAAAGCCTTTCTAATAAACATAATCAAGAAGTGCTACAACCCGATCTGATAGATAAAAAACTATAATGAGGCTGAGTTTGGTAATGTGTCACAACAACAAGAAATTAAGAAACAAAAAGTGGAGTTACAAGGTGAGTTCTGAATGATTAAACCACCTACTTTCGATGGAGAAGCGGAGGAGGTGTCTGAAGCATGGTTGATTAATATGAACAAATACATTCAATTTTATGAATGCAGCAACAATATTAAAGCTAGAATGGCCATCTATCAGCTGAGAGAAAAGGCCACCCTGTGGTGGGAGGAAGTCAAGAATGTTTGTAGCATTGAAGACCAGGACGTGACATGGGATGAGTTCTAGTAATAATTTAAAGATAAATATCTAACATAACATTTCTATGATGAGAAATCCATATAATTCCATGATTTGAGGTTGGGTCAAATGATAATGGATGAATACATAACCAAGTTCACTTCCTTATTGAGATACACTCCTTATTTAAGGGATGAAAAGGCTAAGGTTCAACGATTCTTGAGTATTTTTTCGACCCACATGAAAGAACGAATTGAGTTCATGAATCAAAGTAACATGGAAGAGGAAATTCAAAAAGTGAGGATGTGTTACTAGGAGTCCAAGGAAAAAGGAGAAATAGGCAAAAATTGGCAACCAAGCAAAGGGCAGAAAAGCAGTTCAAATTTCAAAAATGTCAGGACCAATAATTTTAAGAATTATGCAAGGAATTCAGGGAGAAAAAAATTCGGTAGAAACTATCAAAGAACTCATTGGCCTATGAAGTAAAATCCCGCAGAGGCTTCCAACAAACCTGAGCAAGGGAAAAATCAGAAACCACCTCTACACTGTTGGGGGTGTGGTGAGGCTCACTATTATAAGAACTTTCAGCAACGAGGAAGAAATGATACATTAGCCAATTTAAAATAAGCCTCTACAGTGGGAGATGTAGCCCGGAACATATGCAGAATTAATGTAGCTTTAGAGGATCGGCAGGCGGATTATCAACCAACGATGATAGAATTGGAAGTTAAGCTACTTTCGCAACCTGTTTCTATTTTGGTTGACCTGGGTGCCAGTTTAAGTTATGTAATTCCCAGAATATTAGAAATATGTAAATTAGAAAGTCATAAATTCTAAAATCCCTAGCTAGTACAGCTACCCATTAGGAAAAAAAGAAAATTTTGTGCCAAAATTCCAAACTATACACTAGAAATTGGAAAACAACAATTAAATGTCGATCTGAATGTATTACCTTTGGGATCCTACGATGTGCTACTAGGCATGGATTGGTTGGAGAAACACTGGACATTGGTATATTGTAAAGTGTAATGTGCCTCAATCTCCTTCGGTAATATTTTTTTTTTTTTTTTTCATTTATACTTACTAAAATTAAGTTATTTTTTTCGTTAACGATTAACAGTTATTTAAGAAGAACTCTTCCCACTTGATAATCACTATACACTTTCTGAGTATAAGGTTAAATTTTTTTTTTTTCATTCTTAACCTTTATCTATAAATCTCTCACTCCTCTTATTACACGAGAAAATTTATATATATATAAATCTTTCATTCCTTCCCTTATTACAAGAGCTAGGACCATTATCATTATCATATACTCAACTTAGGCATAGGTACCTAGATTTTGGTGATTCATGTTTTCTCATGCCTATAATTAATTTCCCACATTTATTAATCACAAAACCATAAAACAAATTATGCTAATCTATATGATTTATTTCACTTCCTTAAAGATGTTCTCATGTTTTATCGTTGATGACTTCTTTCAAAGTATAATGTACCCTTAGATCATGAGGAATATTGTTGACCCTTTTCTCTTTTTATCAACGTAATTCTCATGATACATGTATTTAAATGACTCCCACATCTAGATCCTTTTAAACTTGCCACATGTTAATGTTTTTATGTCGAAGCGTATACTCCACTTAGGCCTACTTGACAGCTCGATTAATGTATGGTGATTTGCACTGTTTACAAAATCTTTGCATTCAGTACTATTTATGATGCATGGAAATTTGGCAAAGGATGAGTACTTGAACTATTTAATGTCTCTGGTGAATGTATTTCATTTGCATGTACACTTTGCCTGTACTATGACTTGTTGAATGTAAATTTCATTTTTTATGTGATCTCCTCGAGATCTGCTAAGTACGCTAGGGTTACTTTTTATGGTGAATTGATTGACACATTAACTCATCTCCTCTGGATTGAGGTAACGTTGATATTCCCTCCCCATCGAACCCTAATGTTTTTATGCCTCGCTTGGATCATGACACGTGTAAGGTGTAGACTTAATAGGGTTTGGATGGCGGTGAGGTATAATTTGTTTGTTTTATGTGCTGATTCAATTCATTTGTTGAGTTCTTTGTATCAATGGAGCACTTCCCACTCTAAACGAAGAGACATATGCTGCATAACCTTAACGATTTCTAAGACTTATGAATCGTCTTGGCTTCTCGTCAGGTAAGTGGAACATGATTTAAATCTTTGTTGAAATTTTTTCTTATACAAGGCTTGGTGGCTTGGTTATTGATTTTTCTCTCAAGTAAATTAGTTAGAATATATGCCTATACTATCTTCGGTTGACCTCCCCTTGTCTTTGCTATGTAGAGTACGGTGGCTTCCATGACTCTATGGATTGCTGAGCTTCATATGATACCTCACATCTTAAGCATACCCTTGGTAAGGGTTTCAACTGATTGCAGACGTTTGGTGAAATTTCATGTTGTTTTTATATAATTATAAGTACATATATGTAGGGTCTTAACGAAACGCATTGTTTGATGCATGTCTATGGCATATTATGCCAAAATTCTGAAGGGTTTTTTGTATCTTCTTATCCAGGTAACGATAATGGATATTTATACTACATGTCGGAGTTTGATTTGACATTGTTTTGCAATAGAAATTGAACCTCTGTTATTGATATGTTGAAGGTAATGAAGACGTTGAATCTTCGTCGTCATTTATAGAATTTTAGTTTTACCTAGAGCATTCAAACTCGATTTTTACTCTTTCTATCAGCATGTAATCTAGGTTGGTCATGGGAAACCGGGGCACCTCTAAATGTTTCCAATTAAATGTTTCTCCAGTGGTTAAAGTTTTGTTTTTCATTGTATCTTGAAACTATAGTTTGAGGATCTGAATCCTCTCTTTCTCATTTTAACGAGACATTTCACTATAGCATTTTCCCTTTTTGAATACGATGGCGTGAGGATTATACCCATCGTCGCTCTTCTGTAATAATTCTTTTCGTTACCCTTAAATATTGTAACATGCTTCTTAAGACCTCTCCACTGGCAGAGAGAGGTATAATTTTTTATTTTTTTTTACAACAGTAGAATCATATTTCTGTGACTGATAACTTTTCTTGTGAGTTTAAAATATATATTTTCATCACGGTAGCTATACATAATACATTCGTTTGGAATTATTTTATGTGTTTCACTTATAGTACATTTCCTACACTTTATCGTCATTTTCATACTATGCCTGTGGAGAAGGTATATAGATAATTGAAGGACATATTTCTTGCTAGTCAATAAAACGTAATAACTACTAGTCTTTTGTAGTATCTCTGTCTTAATAGAATTTGAATTTAGATAATAAAATTGTTTATAAATTCTTTAGAAAATTTTGATATTTCGCAGAACACAATGTCGTTATTTCAGTTTATCACTATGATTAATATTTTTCTATTCATACTTAATTTTTGTTCAGGCTGTCCCTCTAACAATGTATTTCACTCTAATAATGTGTGGTATAATTATGTCCTCACTTTAAATAATACACAAAAAATTTTCAAAGGTAAGGATGATTTAATACCATACGTATTTCTGTCCTTTTTCTTACAGATTCTAGCTCTTTCTATTGTAAATAGGATTTGTATTTCTCATACCAATCTATCATAGGAAGCAATGTAATTGCTTTTTTTTCTTTCATTGCATTTATTCAACAGTATAATGCTTAACTCTGATGTGGCTTACAGTTTATTTGACATAGATCTTTTCTTAGCTCTAAATTTCATTCCTCTTTGCAAGTGTACACAGAATTGAAATTAACATAGCAGTTAACTGTCAATAGCAATACTACATTTTCCTTTTACATAATTTCTCCTTATAGAAGCAGATTAAAGTTACACTGTGCTCATTCCATGGAATCAAATTAATATCTCTAGATTTAAACAAGACTATGGTTTAGAGGTTTTGGCTGATAGTATTCCCTAGAATCCATTCTTACTACTATACAGAATTTTAGAAGATTTATTTCTTCTATTTCATTATGTTAAATGTAATGAATAACCAATATCAAACATTAAATCAAGTTAATAGCTACAACATATGTCATATTTTACCCCAAAACTTCTATTGTAACTATTCATTAACATTTATAAACATACCACTTCTGCAGATGACCAGTCGTCCCAACCTTACAGCTCCTCTGTCTCCAGAACTCACCCCCGAGTTGAGATCCCTCTCTAGAACAAACCAACCCCAATCTATTATGCAATAGATTATTTAAGCTTATGCTCCCCAAATCCTGTTTCTAATTCTGCATCCAGAATTATAGCATGCTTTTACTCCTGTTTGCCTAGGCTTCCCTTATTTAGGGACTTTAAAGTTGCTTTCTGCTTTTCTAGCTTTTTACCTCTTCCCAACTACTCTACACATCATTGGGGAAATTTATATTTTTCCTTAAATATCTAAATTAGAAATAAATTCTTTCAAGGATTTTTAAAAGATTCTTGGGGAAATTCTTAGCCTTTTTCCATACCTCATGGATTTGGCAAGTGATCTCAAAAATCTCATTTGGTCAACATGCATAGAAATATATTCTTTATTTTTCATAATTAAATAATTAATTACATTCACACCATAACTATCCATTTGGGTCCACTCCCCTTTGGACTGAAGTTCAAATGTCTAATTTGAAAACATAAAACTAGGGGTGTTACATATTTCCCCTCTGAAAGCAAACACCATCCTCGGTGTTAACAACTAACTACTAAAGTTTATTTTGAAAATAGATATGGATATTTTTCCATCATCTCAACTTCTCTTTCCCATATAGCTTCTTTAGCAGTAAAGTGCTTCCACTGCACCTTTACTCTTGCTAATGTTCGGTTTCTCAGTTCAATTTCCTCCCGCTCCAATATTTGAAGCAGTTCTGGAAGGAACTCCCCTTCGAGTTTCACCTGTATCACATTCCAATCAAGAATGTGAGAAGCATCATGTACATATATTTTTAATAATGAAACATGAAACACATCATGAACTTTAACATGGGGCAGTAAGGCTAGCTTATAAGCCATAGGTCCCACCCTTTCTAACACCTCAAAAGGCCCACAATATCTAGGAGACAATTTTGCACAACTACCAGCATAAAGTGTGCTCTTTTTGGGTTTAATACGCAAATACACATGATCACCCACTTTGAACTCTCAATGCACTCTCTTCTTATCAGCATAGCTTTTCTGTCGATCTTGTGCTGTCTTGATGTTTCTTTGTATTTTTTTAACAATCCTTTCCATTTCTTGTAAAGTATCTGGCCCCAACACTAGCTTATCTTCAGTTTGGTCCCAACTTAAAGGAGGACGACACTTTCTCCCGTAGAGTGCTTCAAATGGGCTCATTTTGATGGAGGATTGATAGCTGTTGCTATAAGAAAATTCAAATAAATGCAAGTAGTCTTACCATTTTGATGGCTTATCCATCACATACATTCTCATCATATCCTCCAAAATATGATTTATTCTCTCTGTTTGACCATCCGTCTGAGGGTGATAGGTAGTACTAAAATTCAATTTAGTGCCCATGCCCCCAAAAAGACCTTTCCAAAAGGTGGCTATGAACTTAGCATCTCTATTTGAAATAATCATCTTTGGGACCCCGTGTAGCCTTACTATTTCTTTCAGGAACACATCTGCTACTTGGGTTGTCCTAAAAGTAGATTTTATAGGTATGAAGTGATCAAATTTGGTTAAAGTGTCTACCACTACCATCACTGAGTCATGTTGGTACTTTGTTATGGGTAACCCGGTTATGAAATCTATAGAAACAATGTCCCATTTCCATTCTACAATTGGCAAGGGATTTAAAAGACTAGATGGATTTGGATGCTTAACTTTAACTAGTTGACACTCCATACATCTAGCTAAATAGTCTTCTACATCCTTTTTCATTCCTGGCCAAAAAAAATTCTTTTTCAACGTTGTTAGCAAAATCTGATATCCAGGATGTCCTGAATATGGCTGTTTATGATATTCATCTAGAATATCTTTTCTCAAAGACTCTACATTGGGGATATACAATCTGTTTTTATAGCAAATCAGACCTCTTTGGTTTTTCATGTATTAAACCATTTCTTTCTTCAGCATTTTCACTTGTAGATTCTCATAGTTTGGATCTTGATCTGCTACCTTTTTAACTAGTTCTTCTAAGTTAAGACTAGCACTACTCCCCAAGCTGCTTATATTTTGGCAAGCATTTCTGCTTAGAGCATCAACAATTTTGTTTTCTTTCCCTTTGATATGTTTTATTTCCATATCAAATTCACTTAGAGAAGACAGCCATCTAGCTTGTCGAGTATTCAAGTTGGTTTGAGAAAAGAAATACTTGAGACTAATATGATCTGTCATCAATGTAAATTTTTTCCCAAGAATATAGTGTCACCACATCTTCAAGGCATGAATTACAACAACCAGTTCCAGATAATATACATTGTAATTCTGTTCATGTTTCTTAAGTTTTCTAGACTCATATGCAATAAAAGAATTTTCTTGCAACAACACTCTTCCTAATCCCTCACTACATGCATCAGTACACACAATAAACTCTTTGTCAGGATCTACAATATTTAGTATAGGGGCTGTAGTAAGCTTTAATTTTAGTTGTTCAAAGCTGTTTTGGCATTTTTTAGTCCACTCAAACTTGGTGCCTTTTCTCTGAAGTGAAGTTATGGGATATGCTATTATAGAAAATATTTCCACAAATCTTCAATAATAGCCAGCAATCTCCATGAATGATCTTACTGCTGAAGCATCAGTCGGCACCGGCCATTCTCTAATAGCTTTTATTTTCTCAGGATCAATAGAAAATCCTTGTTCAAAGATAATATGCCCCAAGTATTGATTTTTTTTTTTATAAAATTCACATTTGCTGAATTTGGCATATAACTGGTTTTCTTTCAAAGTCTACAAAACTATACTTAAGTGTTCTTGGTGTTATTCCTCACTTTTTGAATAAACCAGAATATCATCTATGAACACTAGTACGAATTTATCTAAGTACTTGTTCAAAACACTATTCATTAAGCACATAAAAGTGGCAGGGGCATTTTTCAAACAAAAAGGTAGGACTACAAATTCATAGTGACCATACCTGGTTCGAAAAGTTGTTTTACTAATGTCTTTTTCCTTAATTCTAAGTTTGTGATAACGAGTCCTCAGATCAATCTTAGAAAATATTGAAGCCCCTCTCACTTGATCAAAAATGTCATATATTTTGGGCAATGGATACCTGTTTTTTATTGTCAACTCATTCAGTTGACGATAGTCAATGCACATTCTAAAGGTTCCATCCTGCCTTTTCATGAACAGCACCGATGCTCCCCAAGGAGACACACTCGGTCGGATGTAACCTATATCCAACAATTATTGTAATTGCATTTTCAATTCCATGAGTTCATGGGGGCTCATCCGATAAGGGGCTCTAGAGACGGGTGTTGCTCCAGTCACCAAATCGATTGAAATGTCAATCTCTCTTTTGGGGGAAAGATGAGGAATCTCATCCGGAAAAAACTTCCTTAAATTCTCTTACAACTGGCAAAGTGTCTAGCAGGTTTTCTTGAGGCGGTTGTCCTAATTCTTCAACATGTATAGCATATACTTGATATCCTTTTCTAGTTGTTATTTTTAATTGCAGAGCTGATATCTGTCTTACAGAGATTGGTTTTGGTTTTCCTTTGAGTATAAAGGGTCTTCCCTCCTCATCTATGCAATGCAGAGTTTTATCCCAACAGTTCATCATATCCTTTCTCTTTTCTAACCAGTCCATTCCTATCAGCAAATCATATGAGCCTAAGGGCAGAATGTTTAAATTTACTTCTGTCTGAAAATAATTAAATTTAATTGATGTTTGAGGTAACTTATGAGTTACTTTTCGTTTGGTGCCAGTAGCTAACTGGACCAACCAAGACTGCTGAAATTTTTCAGTTTTGAGATTGCATTTCTCTACAACTTGTGGAATAATGTAACTCAAAGAAACACCTGGATCAATTAAAAATGTAACATATTAGTTAGCAATCTTACCTTCCATCTTGACCATAGTAGCCTGGTATTCTGCTTGTCGGTTCTCCAAGGCTGCACTAATAGTGGGTATACTCCTTGCTATATCATTCACTGTGGTAGCTTCTCGATCTCTCATAATCATCTGAATATTTCGGTGTGGAAAGTCCCTGAAAAAATTAGGTTCTCCACAACCCCAACATTTCAAAGGCTCCCACATTTTAACTGTTCCTTCCTTCTTATTATCCCCATCTATTTGTTTTGAACCAACCTGGTACTGAGTAGTTTGACTTTCCCTTGGTTTGTTAATTTTTTTCCGCTGATGATCCTTACCAAAGTTCTTCAAGTAAGCTGGTTTTTGTTTCTTTCCTTTGAATTCACCCTTTCTTACCCAGCTTTTTCCATGTTAACTCTTTCCTTTAAAATGTTGGTAGCATAATCTAGCTGTCCTCACTGCTTCATCCATATTTTTTGGATTATCGAAATCTATTTTCTCCTTTTACACAGCAGGCAAATAATTCAAAAACCTTTGTACCTTGGCCTTCTCTTCACGAATATAAGGAACATACCTTAACAGATTAGTAAAATTGGTGACAAACTCGTCTATGGTGAGCTATCCCAATCTGAGTTCGTGGAATTCCTTTGATTTATCATCATAATAGTGTTCGTTCAAATAAAATTTTTTAAATTTGACTTGGAAATCTTCCCAAGTAACTGTCTTTTCATCAATGGCATGAAACATTTTTGTCTCCTCCCACCACAAGGTAGCCTTACCCTGCAGCTAGTAGATAGCTAATCTGGCCTTCAGATTGCTTTCATATTCATAGACCTGAAAATACTTAATCATATTCAACAGCCATGCCTCAACATCTTCCTCCTTCTCTCCATCATAGGAGGGAGGTTTAATTTTTCGAAATTCACCCTGTAATTCCTTCTTCTGTTTAGACTGTTGTCTAGTATTGTCATCTTCCTCATAATCATCTGAGAACTTGCGTTTCCTCCTCTTTCTGGAACCTTCACCTTCTTGGTTGTTCCGCGAGGTCAGTTCCCATATTAGCTTTTCCTGCTCCTCACTAGCTAATGATAGCCTGTCATTCTGGCTTCTTAGCTCAGCCATTTCCCATTGCAACTTGTGCAACACAGTCATCAAAGGAGCATTTGGATTTGGTGTGTTATCTCCATCAGCCAGATCAGCATAAATTTCATCTCCTTCAGCCATTGACTTTTCAGTTCCAGTATGACTATACACTACACAAAACAACATCAGTGAAAAAAAATTTCTCAAAAAAAATAAATTACACAGTGAGCACAACAACAACCTAGTTTTTCTAACATGGGCTCTAATACCATTTTTAATGTACCTCAATTCCCCTTCAGTAGTTTTTTTTTTTCATTTATACTTACTAAAATTAAGTTATTTTTTTTCGTTAACGATTAACAGTTATTTAAGAGGAACTCTTCCACTAGATAGTCACTGTACCCTTTCTGAGTATAAGGCTATTTTTTTTTTTTCATTCTTAACCTTTATCTATAAATCTCTCACTCCTCCTCTTATTACATGAGAAAATTTTTATATATATAAATCTTTCATTCCTTCCCTTATTACAAGAGCTAGGACCATTATCATTATCATATACTCAACTTAGGCATAGGTACCTAAATGTTGGTGATTCATATTTTTCCATGCATATAATTAATTTCCCACATTTATTAATCACAAAATCATAAAACAAATTATGTTAATCTATATGATTTATTTCACTTCCTTAAAGATGTTCTCATGTTTTATCGTTGATTACTTCTTTCAAAGTATAATGTACCCTTAGATGATGAGGAATATCGTTGACCCCTTTCTCTTTTTACCAACGTAATTCTCATGATAGGTATATTCAAATGACTACCACATCCAGTTCCTTTTAAAATTTCTACACGTTAATGTTTTATGTCGAAGCGTATACTGCACTTAAGCCTACTTGACAGCTCGATTAATGTATGGTGATTTGCACTGTTTACAAAATCTTTGCATTCAGTACTATTTATGATGCATGTAAATTTGGCAAAGGATGAGTACTTGACCTCTTTAATGTCTCTGGTGAACGTATTTCATTTGCGTGTACACTTTGCCTATACTATGACTTGTTGAATGTAAATTTTGATTTTTATGTGATCTCCTCAAGATATGTTGAGTACGCTAGGGTTACTTTTTATGCTGAATTTATTAACACATTAACTCGTCTCCTTTCGCTTGAGGTAATGTTGATCTTCCCTCCCCATCGAACCCTAATGTTTTGTACGCCTCGCTTGGATCATGACACTTGTAAGGTGTATATTTAATAGGGTTTGGATGGCGGTGAGGTACAATTTGTTTGCTTTATGCTGTGATTCCATCCATTTTTTGAGTTCTTTGTATCAACGAAGCACTTCCCACTTTGAACGAAGAGACATATGCCACATAACCTCAACGATTTCTGAGACTTATGAATCATCTCAGATTCTCGTCAAGTAAGTGGAACATGATTTAAATCTCTGTTGAAAGTTTTTCTTATACGAGGCCTGGTGGTTTGGTTACTGATTTTTCTCTCAAGTAAATTAGTTAGACTATATGCCTATACTATCTTCAGTTGACCTTCCCTTATCTTTGCTATGTAGAGTAGGGTGTCTTCCATGGCTCTGTGGATGGCTGAGCTTCATATGATACCTCACGTCTTAAGCATACCCTTGGTAAGGGTTTCAACTGATTGCAGACGTTTAGTGAAATTTTATGTTCTTTTGATATAATTATAAGTACATATATGTAGGCTCTCAATGAAACTCGTTGTTTGATGCACGTCTATGGCAGATTATGCCAAAATTCTGAAGGGTTTTTCATATCTTCTTATCCAGGTAACGAGAATGGATATTTCTAGTACACGTCAGAGTTTTATTTGACATCATTTTACAGTAGAAATTGAACCTCTGTTATTGGTATGTTGTAGGTAGTGAAGACGTTGAATCTTTGTTTTCATTTATAGAATTTTCATTTAATCCAGAGCATTCAGACTCAATTTTTACTCTTTCTCTCAGCTTGTAATACAGGTTGGTCATGGGAACCCAGGGCGCCTCTTTGCGTTTCCAATTAAACATTTTTCCAGTGGTTAAAGTTTTCTTTTTCATTGTATCTTGATACTATAGTTTTAGGATCTGAATCCTCTCTTTCTCATTTTAACAATACATTTCACTATAGCATTTTCCATTTTTGAATACGATGGCGTGAGGATTATACCCATCATCACTCTTCTGTAATAATTCTTTTCGTTACCCTTAAAACTTGTAACATGCTTATTAAGACCTCTTGACTGGCATAGAGAGGCGTAAATTTTATTTTTTATTTATTTTTTTATTTTACAACAGTAGAATCATATTTCTGTCACTGATAACTTTTCTTCTGGGTTTAAAATATATATTTTCGTCACGGTAGCTACACGGAATACATTCGGTTGGAGTTATTTTATGTGTTTCTTTTATAATACCTTTCCTACACTTTATCGTCATTTTCATACTATGCCTGTGGAGAAGGTATATAGCTAATTGAAGGACATATTTCCCGCTGGTCAATAAAACGTAATAACTACTAGTCTTTTGTAGTATCTTTGTCTTACTAAAATTTAAATTTAGATAAGAAAATCGTTTATAAATTCTTCAGAAAAGTTTGATATTTCGCAGAACACAATGTCATAATTTCATTTTATCACTATGATTGATATTTTTCTATTCATACTTAATTGTTGTTCAGGCTGTCCCTCTAACAATGTCTTTCACTCTAACAATGTGTGGTATAATTATGTCCTGACTTTAAATAATACACAAAAAAATTTCAAATGAAAGAGTATCAGGATGATTTAATACCATACGTATTTCTATCCTTGTTCTTACAGGTTCCAGCTCTTTCTATACTAAATTGGATTTGTATTTCTCACACCAATCTATCATAGGAAGAAATGTAATTGTTTTTTTTTCTTTTGATTGCATTTATTCAACAGTATAATGCTTAAATCTGATGTATCTTACAGTTTATTTGACATAGATCTTTTATTATCTCTAAATTTAATTCCTCTTTGCAAGTGTACACAAAATTGAAATTAACATAGCAGTTAACTGTCAATAACAATGCTATATTTTCCTGTTACATAATTTCTCCTTATAGAAGTATATTAAAGTTACACTATGCTCATTCCAGGGAATTAATTCAATATCTCCAGATTTAAACTAGACTATGGTTTAGAGATTATGGCTGATAGTATTCCCTAGAATCCATTATTACTACTATACATAATTTTTGAAGATTTATTTCTTCTATTTCATTATGTTAAATGTAATGAATAACAAATATCAAACATTAAATCAAGATAATAGCTACAGCATATGTCATGTATTTTACCCCAAAACTTCTATTGTAACTATTCATTAACATTCATAAACATACCACTTCTGCAGATGACCAGTCCTCCCAACCTTAGAGTTCCTCTGTCTCTAGAACTCACCCCCAAGCTGAGATCCCTCTCCAGAACAGACCAACCCCAATATATTCTGGAATAGCTTATTTAAGCTTATGCTCCCCAAATCCTGTTTCTAATTCTTCATCCATAATTAAAGGATGCTTTTATTCCTGTTTGGCTAGGCTTCCCTTATTTAGGGACTTTAAATTTGTTTTCTGCTTTTTCAGCTTTTTAACTCTTCCCAACTACTCTCCACATCATTGGGGAAATTTAGATTTTTCCTCAAAAATCTAAATTAGAAATAAATTCTTTCAAGGCTTTTTAAAAGATTCTTGGGGAAATTCTTAGCCTTTTTCCATACCTCATGGATTTGGCAAGTGATCTCAAAAATCTCATTTGGTCAACATGCACAGAAATATATTCTTTATTTTTCATAATTAAATAATTAATTAAATTCATACCATAACTATCCATTGGGGTCCACTCCCCTTTGGACTGAAGTTCAAATGTCTAATTTGAAAACATAAAACTAGGGGTGTTACATATTAGTAAGATTAATAACAAAATTATATTTCAATATCAAGTTTATTAGAATAATATTAGATTTTATTAGTATTATATTTTTATTATTTTATTATTAGGATTAAAAATTTTATTAGGGTTTACTACTAATAGTTTAATTACGGTTTAATAATTTGATGAATAATAATGTTAATGTAATTATTAGCATTAATGTAAAATTCATTCCAGTAATATATTTTGAATAACTATAAACAAGAAAAATGTCATGTAAATATACATTGAACATGAGATTATACCTTACATTATTTGATTTAAAATATGGTTTATAATATTAAAATTTAATATTAGAGTTTATAAGATTGGGTTTATAATATTATGGCTTCTTAATATTTGATTTATTAATCTTGTATTTATATTATCAAGTATAATATTAGGGTTAAAAATATTGGAGTTTTAATATAGAAATTTTAATATAGTGTTTTTTTGAATGTATGGATTTATAATATTAGTATTTATGTATACTAAGGTTGATACTAATTGGCTTTAATATATACGGTTTATAATATTAATGTTTAAAATATTGAGCTTATAATATTATAATATAATTTTGGTTAAACTTTTATTTACCATACTTAACAATAGTCAACCTTATTCACTTATAGTTGATACAAATTGTAATGGTATAAACGATACTAATATTAATATTATTAAATATTTTTTATGCATTAAGAATTGACTATTAGTGCCATGGTCGACTATGGTAAACTATGATTAAACATGGTTAACCATGATCCACCATGGTCACAGATGCCCACCCAGGATCAACCATGTTCATCCATGGTCAACCATCGTCAACGATGGTCAACCATGGTAAAAAAATGGTCAACAATAATCAACCATTTTCAACCATTGGCAACCATGGTTTGACGTCGCATTGTAACAAGGATTCTCTCAATATGAAAATAAAATGTGGTCAACCATGTTTATATTAGTGTCTTTAATATTTCTCTTAGGGTTTATATACCTTGGGGTTTATAATATTAGTCCCTTGGGTTTAATATTATTCTCTTTAGTTCATAATCTCTTAGTGCTTTAATATTAAACCCTTTGGTTTATTATTCCTTTGGGTTTCTAATATCAATCACTTGGGTTTATTATTCCCTTAGATTTCTAATATCAATCGTGGTCAACCATCGTCAATCATAGCTAACCATGATAGAATGTTGGATTGTGACATGGATTGATTCACCATGAAAATCAACCATATTTAATGTAATATTATAAGGTTATTGTCCCAAGAGGCACTCTATTCTCGAGTATGGGGTACATGTGTATAGGTAATGTGAGAAATGTAATGTAAACATTTGACATGTCGAAGCATAAGGCACATGTGTAGATATAATGTGAGAAATGTAAGGCAAGAAATGTAATGTAAGCATTTGAAATGACTGAGTATATTTACAAACACTCAAAAAAGAGTCATGGTAAATAAATTAAAATATAAAAAAACCTAAGGTATCATAAATAAATAAATAAAAAACTTCGTTTTATACTCACTCCAAAGGTATGGTGAATAGATAAAACAACTTTTTATACTTGCTCTAGAGGTATGGAAAATCAATAAAAATATAAATAGAGTAAAGGAATAGTAAATAAATAAAACATATTTTTATATTTACTCCATCAACCTTTTTATATTTACGAAAACTAAAAAATGAGGATTTATTTAGGTGAAGCCTATGGAATGAATACTATGGAACAAATTATTATTAATACCATAGGATAAATACTATGGGCCAAATATCATATTTATAAAAGAGGTATGGTAAATAAATAAATATAAAATAGGTATACAAAGGTATGGTAAATACATAAAAATTTATCAAATATGATTAGAAATCAACATCTAGGTATATACCAATCCTATGGGCCAAATACCATGGTAAATAAAAGAGGTATGGTAAATAAATATAAATATAAATAAATAGAGAGGTATGGTAAAAAATAAAACCTATTTTTATATTTACTCCATACTCTTATTTGTATTGAGGAGTCGAAAATAATATTTGTGGGAAAGGATTTCATAGTATGAATTGCGATATATTTTTAGGATTGATTTCGTTTGCTCCTACATTTTATTTTTTATCTAACTTTTTGTTTTAACATTTTCATCTATTTTGACTCAATGGATGCAATCATGTGTAATGAACCACTCTTACCACCAAATTAGAATGATTTAATTTCTTCCTTTCTTGAATCTTTCCCAGCTCTGAAACAAATTTATTTCAAGAATCTATTTCTAAATGTGTAAAAAATCATCCTAGATTAATCTTAACTTGGGATCTATCAGGCCCCAAGAGGGATCAGATATTTCGAGGTGCAAACCTTTCCTCAAGTTTTTCACTCAAAAAAGCGGTTTGCACCTGTAGATATGTGATCCCTCTCGATGCTTGATAGATCTGAAGTTAAGATCGACCGAGGCTCATATTACAAACATTTAGAGTTTTAATATAAGATACTATAATATACTGTTTTCAAATATCTATACAATTTTTTTATATTGGTTTATAATATAATTGTTATATATTAATTTATAATATAAATTTTTAGGATTTAATATTATGTTTTATAATAATAATAGATTTAGGGTTAAATATTAGATTTTGTTGTTAAGTTTACTAATAATATTATATTTTATTATTAATTTTACTATAACAATAATAGATTTTTATTATTTTATTATTAGATTTCATAATTTTATTAAGGTTTAATACTAATAATTTAATTTGGGTTTAATAATATATTAGGGTTTAATAATTTTATGGATAATAATGTTAATGTATTTTTAAAAATTAACATATCACTAAAAATTCATTTGTAATAATAAATTTTGAACAACTGTAAAAAAGAAAAACATTGAGTAAATATGCATTGAATAGGAGATTAGACATTTCATTATTTTTCTTTAAAATATGGTTTATAATATTAAGATTTACTATTAGAAATTATAATATTACAAATTTTTAATATTTTGATTTATAATATAAGGTTTAATAGTAGCGTTTAAAATATTGGGTTATTATGATAGAGGTTTTAATATAGAGTTTCGTCTAATATATAGATTTATAATATTAGTATTTATCTATATTAAGGCGTATCATGTTATGGTTTAATATATGCGACTTAAAATATTAATGATTAAAATATTGGATTTATAATATTATTATATAAATTCGGAAAAACTTAGGTTTACCATATTCAACAACAATTAATCTTATTCCTCCAGATGTGGGTGTTCTCTAGAGACCTATGTTGTAGCCACCTGGAAGCCATCCTCATCACGACGAGGTACACGGCCCTGACATGGGTGTTAATCATTGTGGAGTGAGTGTTATTTACTTCACCAACCATGCTACATCTGTCGCATCCTCTCTGCAACGTTTTATAATTTACTCCATCCTCTGTGCATTCATTCCACCCTCTATGAAGTTCCTCCTCCCTCTTCCATATATGGACAATGGTGTTGTCCCTCAGACATTCTCCCTTGGAATTTCTATTATTCTCAATGTTGGCTCTGTCATCTCTTGCAGAAATTCCACTCCTATTGCGGCCCTACACCATCCCTCAGCCCATCTGTCCCGAACTGATCTCTGTCTTGTAGCATGTCCACCTCCTCCACTTCGTTCGCAATCCTGCAACTGAGTTTCTGCCATGCCATGATGCTATCGTATGTGATTCGATAGAGGTGGAGGCCATGGATCCCCATCACGACCACCCAGTCATGCTATTTCTAGGAGAACTATTGACTTTTCTTTGAATTTGGTTATGCTAGAGGCCCGGGATCCTCAGAAAATCTCTACTCATTTATCCATGCACCTTCTTGAAGACTCATCAAACCCCTTTGGATCATGCTCAAGGAAGAAAATGTGAAATTCCACCATGTCTCAGGTGCCTCCCTCAATCTTCCACGAAAATTGGTGGTGTCACACCTCCAGGAAGCAATTTTTTTTTTTTTTTTTTACTTTCCCGCTATATAAGAGTTTTCTCTCTTTCTTCACCTAGTTATTTGAATAAGGAGTTCAGCCTTTTAACTTTCATTTCCTCTTGATGGAATTTCCTCCAGCATCTCTATTTCCTAGAACAGAGAACATTCCACATGTATTTCCTTCAACCAAATATATAAATATATACCTAGCCTCCATACCTCCTTACATCATCAAGGAAGGTATAATGTTTTTCTAGACTTATTAAAATAATAGACTATAAGCACGTACATGTTTTTCAATTAATCTCTCCACACATTTACATATATATTCATCCTATATCTTTTGGAAGCTCCTATAGACTACACACATATATTTAGGGATCCACTTATATATATAGAGATAATACACCTCTCGTTCATATCCTTAATTCATATATATATATGTCATTGTATATATATATATATCCCATATATATGTATCTAAACCTTTGTTAACCCCATATATACATGTACATGTCATTATATATATATATATATATATCACATATATATAGATCTAATCCTTTGATAATAGGATTGAATCGATGCAACCATATATATAATTATAATAAACCCCCCCCCCTGGTTATTAAGATTCAATCGTATCACTATTTCCACTTAAGAATATAACGGCATTTGTGCCCGACCGGTATAATCCGATTCCAATAAACACATTTGCCTATTACTATTATACATAATACAGTGGATCGTTATCATGGCTGCATATGAAAATGATTCCACGGCGACGAGACCTTTGGCGCACATAACAGAGTCTCGTCCCTTGGGTTGCGCCACGTCAACGCGGTTGGTTAGTAGTTCGATCATTCCTCACGCGTCGTCAAACTTACTTATTCCGGAATACCCCGACTCCAATTCTTGAGATCCCGTTACGTTATTCCAGTTATTTTTTTTTCTGGTTTCTAAATCACCAGGTTAATCCTCAGTTTATACTCATATGCACGCTACCTCCTGCAACGATCATTCCAGCGATGTGTTTGCTATTCTCATCGCCGATTTAGCGTGGTTTAGACTTAACGTGTAATATTCAATATGTTTGATTGATGGTTTGTGGTGCAGGGACGGCATCTCGAGCAGGTGTTGGAGTACCCGACGCCGACCTTTACAGATTTCTGTCCCCGCCAACACACGACATGCTGCGTTGTCGTTGGACTCCTGCTTGGCCCTGTACCATGCGAGCAGATTACCGTAATGCAATACAGAGGTTGCAACTCATTTACTTCACCAGGTACCTCGCTGTCGATGAGCTGGGTGATTTCCCAAATCGACTTTGGGATTCTCTGCTCATCTAGGGCAGTGCAATTAGGGTTTTTCATCCCCTTCCAACCTACTGTGGCAGTCTACACACACATCTCCCTTCGCGGCTTATGGTCTATTTATCTCGCTCTATTTTTAGTTGAGTCTCATTCCAGTCGGGATGATGGTGTTTTATTACCGACTCATTCCCTGAGGGAACAAATCTTTTAATGGGGTCTGATACAGGTATCCGTATAAAGGCATGAGAGTTCATGTGTCACATTCGGTCGATCTTTACACTCTGCACTTCATTTTTTTTTCTATTTTTAATTTCTGCTATATCTGAATCGTTGGGAAATTTCTTGTGCAGAGAGGGTAGACTTCAGAGCTTCTTGGCCGCACTCAGCGTGCATCGAAATGATTAAAACCCAGCAAACGGTTTCCTCCGATCGACTCGCCACACCCTACTCTACTTGCTATCCTTCGTTTCAACGCCTGATCTTAGGTTTCGTATCTCTTCAGGGTTCGAAGGAGAGCCCTACTTTCGGCTTGCTCACAGGCTCGGTCATATTTTATACGCTTATTTTCTTGGTATCCGCTTTCCGGATCTGGGGTTATTCTAGATCCAATGCTCTCTGTCAGAACTGATTTTCATTGTTTATAACGACATGTACAGGCTTTGTTCATCTAGCTAAGACAGGAGAGCATTATGGTCATGTATCTTAACTGGTCGACTATTTCGCTGTAGATGGCGCTCTTGCCTCTGCAACTTTGCCAGGGGGAGAGTCGAATTATTCCATCGGTAAATCCCTTCTCTTAACCCGAACACTCCTCAGTATTCCTGTTGTTTCTAAAGGTTTTCAGTCTCATTCACCGCAACGAGCATGGCGGCCGCCGGGATACTCTGTCATCCCGTGCTCCCATGCCTTCTGGGCGTTTATGCGGCCCGGACTTCCTTTGCGGTGTTCCAAAATTTTAATTTACTACGCGTTAATTCTTATGTTGCCTGGTTATGTATGAGACCTCTCCTCGTTTAATTTGTAAATGTGCAGAGGATAAGTAGTATCCATAGGATCGATATGATGAGTATAGCTAACAAAAATTCATGTGTTGGTTTAAATTTTATGTTAAGGATGCACCGTTGTTTTTTAAAATCGGTTCATTCCACATTATATTTTTTCTCTTCCAAACCCTAACTGCCGTGGACGCTCCTCGAGGCACAATTCGAGGGCGTTGAGTTGGAACAAACCCACTGTGTAAAATCAAATAGTTACATTATGGTTTCACCTCGTTGACCGTGCGTCCTTTCACATCGACCCATGGTACACGCACATATATTTTCATCACCAAAATATTCTTATATAGTCAGTGGTTGCAGTAAGTCATGGGTTTATTCCAAGCTCTTACACTTTATTGGTAAGATATAGGGATATATGTATACTGTTATATTTTGAGCGCGCGGCTTTTATATTTACTTATATTTTAATGCAGGTATATGTGTACTCAATAGTACTCGCATAAAGGACCTTCACTATAATTTAATCCTTGGCTATGATAAGTGTTTCAATGTTTAAAGGAGATCTAGAAATGCAAGATTCACCGATATAAATGCTATAAAAATCCTATAGAGCAGAGTTAATTGTTTCGATAGCAGTTTTTCGAACTTCATGTTATAATGCCTTTATTTATTTTTTTCCCATTTGTACCATGTGAGATTTAGTTCTGCTACAATATTTTCTAGCATACATAGGAGCATATAATATTACATGGGTATATATATATATATATATATATATATATATATATATATATAAGTATTCCATAGTCATTGAGTCGTATATCTTAATTGTAGATTAAGTCTTGGACTATGATGCTTAGTTAAAGGGTTTGAGATAGATTTCCAAATATAATATGCAATATACATGCTATGAATGGTATAGGCTTCATATAGATTAGAGGTTTTTTTTTTTTTTGGAAATAGAATATGTCTTATACAAAATCTAACATATTTGATTTTCTTCTATGGTATCATATAACTTCAGATCTGCTAACACAGTTATTCCCTCTGGCATATGAGCATAAAATTCCACCATTTTACATAAATATGGAGCAAGTTAATATTCAATTTCTGTGGGGACTAAGTACCTTCAGATTTAAACCGTGTTTGGTTTAGAGTTTCTGAAGGTTTCTATTCCATGGACTATTGGTCTACAACTAAACAAAATCTGGAAAGTGAATGCCTGAGGATAGATTCTGTTAAATGTAGTACCAAATTTTCTCATTTTAATAAAATTCGATTTTATATGTAGCCAATTCATACTGTAATACGACAAAATAACAAGAATTTCAGAACATACCACAATCTAAAAAATGACCAACCTCCCAACCTTAGAGTCCTCTTTGTCTCCTAGGACTCACCCCCGAGCATAGATCACCTCCTAGAACAGATCAACCCCTGATCTGCCTAGGAGCAGCTTATTTAAGCTCATATTTCCCCCAAAGCATGTTTCTAATTCTGCGTCCAGAATAGCAGGATGCTTTCTTTCCTGTTTAGCCTAGGCTTCCCATTTTGGGACTCTTTAAAGCTGCTTTAAGCTTTTCCTCAGCTTTTCCAGCTTTTTCTCACCTCTTCCAAAATACTCCTCTTCATTGGGGAATTTTAGATTCCTCCTCAAATCTAAATTAATTTCTTTCAAGGATTTTTGAAAGATTTTTGGGGATTTGTTGCCTTATCCATCCTCATGGATTTGGCAAGTGATCTCTAATTCTCATCTTGGTCAAATTGCACAATCATTTTATTTATTTCCTCAATAAAATATGCAATTACATTCACACCACACTTATCCCTTGGGGTCCACCCCCTTAGGATTTAAGTTCAAATGTCTAACTTTAAAAATTCAATACACAAATTGGGGGTGTTACAGGTGGCATTATTGGTTAAGTTATCTCAGGATGCCCTGAATAGTGATGGAAACTGCAACACTGATGAAGACGGCAAGGATTCGAAGATAGGTGCCCACTCGACCTCCTCTACGATGTTGGGCACCCAGTTTTCCAAGCACAAGGACTACATCACTAAGTACACGTGCCTCATTGAGGAAGATCCGCCTCAATAGTTGTGACAGGATGAGAACAAGTAGCAAGATTAATCACAAGGTTCCCACTTGTCATTATTATCTGTTATGCTCTAGTTATGTTCTATTTCTCTTGTATTTTTGTTTTATGCAATGTATAATGTTGTTGAAAGTTGGTTCCCTACAAGGGCTCCATTTTCTCTGCTACATGGGCTGGTCTCTTGGGCTGGATTCCCCTCCTGAGGTAGCCTCTCTTTTACTTTTTGAACTTTCTATTTCCCACTGGAATTGGATAATGCAGAAATTTAGTAGATGACAAATGTATCTTTGCTCTTTGTATTTTATAATAGAAGCAGCCATATTTAAAAAAAAACAACCAACCTTATTAACTTATAGTTGATATAAACTATAATATTATAAACCATATTAATATTAATATTATTGAATATTTGTAAGCAATAACAATTTTATCTTAGTGGTCATTTTTAACTATGTTCAGCCATGATTAACCATCATTAACCATGATCTACTATGGTCATAGATGCCAACCCATCATCAACCATGTTCTTCTATGGCCAACCATGGTCCAACGTCACATTGTGACAAGGATTGTCTCAATATTAAAGTCAACAATGGTCAACCATGTTTATTTTAGTGCTTTTAATATTTTTCTTAGGGTTTATATACCTTGGTTTTATAATATTACTCCCTTAGGTTTAGTACTATTCCTTTGGGTTCAGAATAACTTGCATTTTATTATTAATCCCTTGGTTTTTTTATTCCTTTGGGTTTATAATATCAATCACTTTGGTTTATTATTACCTTATGCAATACCCCTAATTTACAACTTTTATGTTGTTCAAATAAGACTAAGGTCTAGGTGGACCTATGGAACAATTATGTTATGGAAAAATTATTTTAAGTTAATAATTATATATGAAATAAATTTCAATGTTGTAAAAACAGAGTTATTGAGATCAGGAAATTATTATCCATCATGATGGAATAGAATTTCAAACTTTCCCAAAAATATCTAGAAAATCCTTGGAGAAAAATAAATAATTAATTAAATTAGATGTGAGAAAAATATCTAATAAAAATATTGAGTAAAGTGTAAATTTACTGGGAAGAGGTAAGAAAAATTATGCTAATGAAAAGCAATATTTAAAGTAATGTCTTGTGGAAAATAAAAATGAAAAACCTAGGCTATGGGAAATAGCAACCCATAATAATTGGATGTCTTTATGGAAATTTCTAAGGGAAATAAGTCTTAAAAGTGAAATCACTAGTGTGAGAAGAGGTTGTTAACACAAGGGAATTTTGGTGTTTTCTCGAAGGAGAGCTCTAAGGAGAAGCTCGTGGTTGGGAGGAAAATGCGTCTTTACACATTGGTATGTTATGTGTTGAGGTTTTATATTAAGTTTCTATTGTTATTAGAAATGTTTAGATATTAATTCTGGTCTAAAGTAATAGGAATAATCCCACCTTGAAGGTATGAAATTGTAGTACGCAATAATTTACATCTATTCTGGTATATACCTTATTAAACTAAAGGTTTAAGTTCTATTATGTACTATTGGAGTGAAATGATCTCATGAATATTCAGTAATTAGTCATGTGTATTGTACAGTGGCCACACTGTAATTAAATACAATGAAGATATTGTTTCTTACACAAACTAAGATAATTGAAAGTTGATATAATTAAAGTATGTGAAATTATAAACCTAATAGGGTTGTGTTCTGGTAGAAATTACTAGGAATATATGCATAGATAAACTAAAATAAAGCAGATCAGAAAACAAGTACCAGAAAGTACAAATACATGTAGATGTAAACGATCGATACATGTAACTTTCACTCGGAAATAACCAAGTGGAATAACATTTTAAACAAGAGAATTCTGTAGAATTCATATAGTAAATTAAATACTGAAAAACTCGGAGAGGCATTACACCTATGATAATTGGAAAAAATTGCATGAATACGAACACTAAGGATCCGAATATCAAATAAATAAAATTTTCCAAGTACAAAAAATCTCAAAACCCCTTGAGAATCTCACTCTCATCTATATATCTATGTGACTAATTGAAATTGAGAAATATTACATCAATATAAATTAAGGTCAAATACCAAGCATCTCCTTGACACATAAAATCTAAAAGTGTTGGACTAAGCTAGGTGGCAGAAGAAGAGCCATGATGAAACAACAGGCAAGTCACCTATGAAAGGAGGTATAAAATTATAAGTGTGTGCAGGTAAGAATGCAGTGGTTCCATGCAACTCGATGAAAAATTATAAGAGAATTCTTGCAAAATATGATACGAGAATTAGAAAGCAATCCAACTGACTAATAAAAAATAATTACAGTATTTTTAGAATCTAAGCTTCTTTGATCCACCATATAAATTATAAAATATATTTCGGTAACAATCACATGCAATGGAATATTGTCGACGACAATGTTCCATTGCGTGTGATTATTACCGAAATATATTTTATAAAGTAATTACATTGTCAATACATGAAGATAAGTAATGGTAAGTAATTACAACTAATGATAAGTAATTACCAAAGTATATTTTCTCATCTTTGTCTTCTTCACCTATACGTAAAGCTTGAGAATGTTGTAAGCATTATTATTTTCAACATGTGTATCAAAAGGTTATAAACATGGACTACATAATATTTAAATAATTTGGACTAACTTGAAGAGGAGACGATGTTCACTTATGTATTACCTGTGTGGATCTGAGAAACCTAGGTAAACTTGATGTTATTTACCCATATTAAAAAGCAGCGAATGAATTGAAAAGAATACAAAAATTAAGGCATTATAAAATAAAAATTTATGTATAGCAGTAAGAAAAAAATTTATTTGAATGATAATTAAAAAGTATTGTGCCAAACCTCAACTCGAGAATCAGCCTTCGTTAGTAGACTGTGTGTTACCTTCAAGGTCAGAACCCCAGTACACGTTACGCATATTTCTAAGCAACATAAATGAAAAGGGGAAAACGTAGAAGTTCCAATGCAACTACTCTAAACAATGTGAGTAATATAAACTCATGGTTGACATATGAAATCCATAAATAAACATTAATAGAGTAAAATCTCGTAGATTTATAATTCTTAATAGCCAAAATCATGAACATAAGGGTAAATAAATTAATTATATAACACAGAAATTACCATGTCTGAAACTTATAAATTGAGTTAATAGAGAGCATAAGCCCAATCTGGAAACCAAATAATTAAATTAAGGAATAGAGGATAGGAATCACACAATCTTAAAATAATACCATTCATCCTTATCAATATATAAAGTGAGGAATTTCTATGATCTCAGTAGTACACTATCAGATCCCAAAACAAAGAATTTCAATATTTACAAATTATAAACTCAATAGTAAAGAAAATGTAAGAAACTCTTAAAAATACAAGTGTCTATGTCATATAGCTATGGGTCAGTGTGCATAACAGAGAGTTGTTGTGGCTGCCCACAAAGATCAAATTTCGAGGTAAAAACCCCAATGATGGGTAAGAAGAAAAATCAAATACTTGAATGAAAGAAAAGGAATTAAAACCGAGATATTCATTAAGTAGTGTAACCATATTTCTGGTATAAAAGAAAATAGTTGAGTAAAAAAATCAATGAATAACTACAGCCTTATGTTGAACTATTCAACCTTGAACTTCAGGCTGACATAAGAGTCATGCTGGCCCTAGAGTCTCGCTGACCCATGTGAGAGAGATTCGCGCTAAGCCAAGTCATGCTCAGGGCATGGAGAAATCCTGTAACTTAAGTATTAATGAGGGGTTTTTGGTAGAGAATGGTTTTCATGTTCAACCTCAAAAATTCCCATGTTTTCATATTTCAATATCACCCTTTATACATTAAAATGCTATGTTTTTAACTCGTTTTGTACCTTAATTCCATAACTTGCCACAAAATATATATTTTACACTCTATGGTTGTTCATCATTAGTTTTCTTAGATTTTATATGATTAAAGATTATTTTTTCACGATTTACTAATGAAGGTTTTTATAAGTTCATTTGCCGAAAAGTTTCATCGTTGAAATTCTTCACAAGGTAATTTAACTAGTTACTATAGAGTTGAGTATGGAATGTGATTGATGTAGGTGAAAATATGAATTTTGTAACTAAATGGTGAAGAATCTCGACATTTCAAGAATTCCATTGTGCTAAAACTACCCTCTTTCATATAACCCAGAAACCCTTCGGTAAACTTAATTACCATAAGGAGCTACGGTCATGAGAATATCCCAATGCAGTTTTAAGTACAGAATGAGATCAAATTTGGATTTGCCTATCTTTGGCCACATCTACAGTTGGATAAAAATAAGAGTTGGTTCCATTATTAATGCTGAGCTTGGGGCTGTTAGACTCCTATACCAATAGGTGTCATTTTTCATGATTGTCTTGATTGAATTATGGAATATGTTCAAACCTTCTTGCTTGAGCAAAGGTGTTCCATATTCTTGAAAAACCAAAAAATCAAAAATTTAAAAAAATGTAAAGAGGGTATACCCTAAAAGAAAGATCAAAGGGTAAAAAGAATAAAATGGTCAAAAAAAAGAGAGAGGAAGAAATGAACCCCAAGGAAAGTGTGCAAATCCAAATGCCACTACTATTTCATTTTTGTAATAAAACAATTGTGTGCGGCTTGTCCAACCTTTGCCACAATTCATGATTAAGGCAAACTGTTTAAACTTGGCTTAATCATATTTCAATTTCATGTTATAGATTAGAGTATAAATATCTAGCCAAATAGTTTAATCTTGGCAGATAAGTAGCTAGGTAGAGTTAATAAAAGGTGCTCAACAGCTTAATCTGAGCCCTTGGATGTAATAAGGGTAGAATTAGATAGATTTTACTTGTAAAAAAAGAAAAGATTGATAAGGGTTTGCAAGTCTAAATGCACCCTAATAAAGAAGAGAAAATGGTAGTGTTAAGTAGATAGGGTAGGTAGATGGTGCTGCAAAGTGTTATCTGATGAATGATGCTGCTACATGTTTTTGATCCTTTACTTTCATCATAAGTACTAAAGCAGGAAATACATTGGAAAATCACAGCAAGCAAAGTCAAACTCATTAACCTCCCTCATCACTTTCCCCTCAAGAGTTTTACTATTTCCCCCAAAGTACTAAGGTATGGAGATCAAAGGGGCTCAAGGCATTTCCTTGACTTTTGGAGGGACCGGACCCTCGGCCTAATGATCAAAAAGACCTAAGTACTTAATATAATTCATCATTATAATCATTCACCTTCAATTTTTTCCTAAGTAAAATCCCATTTTACTTAGGAAACTCATACAAAATTTCATAAAAATCCCTCGAGATAACTTGCTATTCTAAGTTTAAGTGTTGAAGATAAGATATTGCAATTTACTTCAGAATTTATCACTTTCTTAGATGTGAAAAATGTTTTGAGTTTCCCTTGTCCCTTTGTCATATTGATGTTTAACTTTATTTTACTAAATCCCTAGTAAAATGCCCTATCCTAAGTATATAATTCCTTTTTTATAAATACCCCAAAAAACCCTTCTATTATAAAGTTTAACCAAAGTAATTATTTTCCCAAATATTCATTAAAAACCCCGCTTCACAAGCCCTTTGGTTAAATATATCTTTATATTATAAACCCGCCCTTATGGTAATTAAATAATGTTTATTTGTTACCATATAATAAAAACATATATACAAAAACTTTAAACATGCGATATGTGTGTTTAAACACAAAAATATGAATAAAACTAAAGTTTTAATTCCAAATAAAAATTCGGAAAAGTATCGTGCCACCGTGGTTTGTCCACCTGGCCATTCCACTTAACCAAACCCCGCCGCAACCCCTTTCTTTTCGCATACGGGATTAATTAGTCATCAGGACTAATTAATAACCTTTTCCGCCTATTAGATATCTCCCGGGGTGATTAGATTAAAGCTTAAATTATTTTAAAGCCCGACGGGTCCACACCTGAAACCTCCGTTTATTCCCCCATCACTTCAACCGTCGGATCAACCCTTCGTAGATCAACGATCCACGTGAACCCCGCTACCCATCCTTTGTGAGAACTTTAACGAGTGGGGAGCGGGTGGTATTTCAATAGTTCACCTTCCACGTGGCGATCACTTTGTGGAATCGCTGCCCTCCCGTCTAATACCACCCTCGACCAAAAGCGGTGCGGGGACTTACAGCTTACCACCCAACCTTGCATACGTCAGTCTGTACGTCGATGACGTCATTCCTCGGAAAAATAAAAAACCCTTTTAACTTGTAAATAAAGCCATTTTTCCGTGTTTTTCTGTTATTTTCGTTATTTGAAAACGACAGTGCTCCCTGCTGCGATTTTCGAATTTCCACTGTAATTGACTGATTCACTCCAAGATTCCGCTGCGCCCGTGTCCAAGTACAGTCCCGCCATCACCTGTTACCTGTTAAAGAACCAGCCTCCTTCTAAAAACAAGTATTTATCCTTTTTCGCCCTGACTGCAAGTAAAACTCAGTTCTCTTTGTTTTTCGCTGAAATAGTGATTAAAAATCATCACTGAGTCTTCCCCAGAGGTTTTAAAACTGTGTAATTTCTCCCTGAACCAACAAATTGTGCCAATTTCCTTCATTTTAGAAATCCCGCCCGGCCTGTGAGGAAAACCAAAAACCTCCATTTTGAATCCACAAGAACCAAAATGGAGGCCCCGGCAGCTCTGAATATCACTCCACTGAATGCTCCTCATCGTGAATTGGAATATTTACCTTTGATAGATGAAGATTTCCAAATTAAAGACTTGCATTTTGATGAAAGTCCCTATTGAGTTATTGTCGCTGCAGAGACGAATACTCAAAGGGGCAAGATCTTATAGGGTTGTGGGAATCCAATCTCCCAAGGTATCTCATCCCTTCAGTCATTTATTTCCCAGAAATCATCCATTATTGCCATTCAAACTATGATCCCACACGGAGGGCTGTAATAGCTCCTGATCAAAGTATTCTGTTTCCCATCACTCCCCAGGCTATCAATGCCATGTTACACTTTGAACCAGACCAAGAATTAGCACCATTGTTCATGGAAGGATTGATTGAGAAAACCAGGAAATTAACCCCAGAAAAGCTAAAATCCATGTGTCAGCATTTCATGTTACCTGAGCATCAGCCAAAAGGGTCTCCTCCCTATGGTTTTTACTTTTTCAATACATTGGGAAGGCTCATTGTAAATATAATATCTTTTGTCATGGGATTCAACACCAGTGAATATGTGGATGAGACAACCTTGGCTTTGCTTTCCATTTTTACTCCTGGGCAACCTCTTGAGATTAAATATGATTTTGCTTCCTTCATAGCCAACAAGATCCATGATCAATTCATAAGGCTAGATAGTGAAAAAAAATTTAAGTACTCCTCAGTCATCTATCATCTCATTATATACTATCCGTCAGAAAGGTTCCCTTTCCCTGTTCAAAAACTTGATGCCAAGGGAAACCCCAGGTCAGTCATATTTTGGTCCCCCATAATTCATTCCTCCTTTGATTCTCCTTATTCCCACACTGAATTCATTGATCAGTTTGTATATCCTGCAACAACTTTGTTAACAGGAATTCCTCCCCCAAGACTCAGTAATGAAATTAGAAAGACCTTGCAACTGTCAAAGAGTTATAAAGTTGGAGATTGGTTTTTGTATCAAAACCATACAGTCATCAGGATTTATGGATGTGAATTACATCCATTCAGGTTACCCAGATATGTGCCCATGAGGATTTTTGCCTTGGAATACTTCAGGCAAATGAACAATTCAGATGTGATCCATTTTTGTAATGTAAAGAAGAAAGCTCAGTTAAGGATCAAAAGTCAATTAGGTCCTTTCATCTGTAACTCTAGGGAGGCCGAAAGAGAGGCAGAAAATATATTACAGAGAAAGTTCCAAACATCTTTCTGTTGGGTTCCTTATGAACCAGTTGGTTTTATTTGTGAAAAGAGATTAAAGAATAAATCATCCCCTTATATACAGAACAATATTCCTGATCTAGAACAGTATGCTAATCAAGATGAATGGATTGAAGGAACACTTCTTGAGGAAGAAAGTGAAGCTGACAAAATGAATAAAATCATGAAATATGTTGAGAAGAAATTTGACCTAGAATCTTATGGTCAAGTGCAGGTACCCTACATTGGCACTTCTTCAGCAGCAACTCTACAGCAAGCATTACATGAAAGCAGTTCATCAGTTGCAGCAGAACCCAAGGGTAAAGGAAAAGAACCTGCAATCCAGGTTATTGAAACTTTGGTCATGGCGGAGAAACCACAAACTTCCAAAGCACCTGAACAATCACAGCTTTCTCCCACATAGGCAAAGCACACACAAGTTCCAGAGTTGCAAACTCCATTAAATGTGGAAATAGGGAAGAAGAGGCAGGTTCCAGATACCACACCTCCAAAAGGGACCTCACAGGTACATCAAACTAAAAAACACAAATCAGATCCACTTCCAGATGTAGAAATTATAGATGAAGTATTTGATGATGGAAGGGAAGATAGTCAGCAAACTGGCAGAGCAAGTGAAACAAACATAAGCCAGAAAGGGAAAGCTTTACAAAAGCAATTAAGAACTGAGGTATCCTCTTTCAGACCACCAAAGATAGACACGGGGGATATTAAAAGAACCTTCATTAATATTAAAGAAAAGAATGATCCATTGAAAATGAAGGTATGTGATCAGTATATGAAGATGGCTCCCCATAATCAAGAAAGGCTAATGTCAGCATTCGACCTTTCGCAAGGTAAAATGCTGATGAGCCACTTCAAAGCAAAGGGGCCAAAGCCCACTTCAGTAGCTGATTACATCAGAACAAATTTTGAAGTTTTGGAAAAGGATATCCATCCTCTGGACCAGATAGAGCTACACAGACAAACTGAGGAAATGGTCTATTCTACTCTCACCAACAAGGCCATGGCAGCTATAACATTGCAGGATTATTTGAATAACACTACTACATAATTGCAAATTGAGAAGGCCTCTTCACAGGCCAAAGATAATAGAATAAAGTATTTAGAAGAGATAATCATTGGTTTGGGTCACAATCCCAAAGACATTAAAGGTATTGAGGCATTGATAAAGAAGAAAGAGGATGACATAGCTGCACTCAGAAAGCAGCTAAAATTGCTAGCCTCAAGGCACCCTCAGACCCAAGAAGTTCTAAAAGGGAATTCATAGGAAGAAATAATGGAGTTGCTCCTAAATATGACTGAGAGACTAAGTGAAACGGAGAAGGAATTGGAAAAAGCTTTGCAGTAACAGGAAACTATCAGACAGACATCAACAACAGGTACTACAATAACAGGGCAACAGATACAGCCATCCCAGGTGAACACTTCTGGTTTGAATTCTGATGAATTAATAAAGCAGATGGAAAGACTACAACTAAGGGTCACAGAACTCCAAGAAACGAAATTACAATTAGTAAAATTGGAGGCAAAATATGATACATCAAAAAAGACAGCTGCTGATAACACCAGGGAGATAAAAAGGTTAGAAAAATTGGTTCAGGCTTTGGAAAAAGATCTTTCATTGGAGAATCCTTTAAACGAAATAAATGACATTCTTTGGGGTAACATCATTGAGTTAATAAAGGGTATTTGGCCCTCTATTCAAGCTATTTTTGAACAAAATGAGTTAGTTAAAATAGCCCAAGAAGAAATAAAGAGAACCAGAAATGAATTAAGAGGCAGGCCTGAGCAGGCCCAAAAACTCATTCAATTTTTGAACACCAGGACAAAGCAACAGCTTGCAGTGTTAGGGATTGATGATAGGACAGGCACAGTTTTGGAAATAAAGAGAGTTTTCATCAA
The DNA here is from genome assembly GCA_034641835.2 of Pinus albicaulis. Lineage (NCBI taxonomy): Eukaryota > Viridiplantae > Streptophyta > Pinopsida > Pinales > Pinaceae > Pinus > Pinus albicaulis. The sequence continues at coordinate 1,394,212,472 of CM076580.1, forward strand.
GAGAACTTTCATGCAGAATTTAGAAAGGAAGTGCACAGATATTTTATTTGATATCAACATTTTCAGAGAGAAATTTCAAGCTTTGTTGGATAGTGGGTTACCAAGTCCTATGCTCATAGAGGATCAAATAATGGACTTAGAAACCTATATAAAGAAAATAAATACTCATGCTCAAAATACAGCTGCTTGTTCTCCTAGTTTACCACAATCAACATTACCAACAGGGAGAAATATCTATGATAGAGTAAGGAATTTATTTCATCTGGAACATGAAATAAGGTATCTGTTTCCTAATGAGCCCACCTTCTACAAACTCACAGAAGAAGATGAAACATTGAGAAAACTCAAAAGGACCATGATACCAGATAATCAATGGTGGAAGGAAATGTTGGAAATTCTATAAAAATTATTTTCAGGATGAGAATTTATCTTTACTATCAAGTAAATGGTAAAAATGAGTACAGATGAAAGAGCATCAGTTACACAGGTTAAAGAGTATCCGTAAAGACAAGGAGTATCAAGCAAGCAAAGAAATTACTCCAAAAGACAGCAACGAGCCCTTTTTCAGCACTTACCTCCAGCACATCCACAAAGAAAGGGAACAGCACATCAGCAGTTATTTATTATGCCATCTACGAGACCATTTGTCTCCTGTTTACTTGTAAATTAATCCTTAGTCACCCCAAAATATGGGCTAGGATAGTGTGAGATATTTTCAATTATTTAGTGTATAAATAGACCCTCAAAAAGAGTGTTCTGAGTGGATTCTATTACTCTGCTGTAACATTGAGAAATTCGGAATAAAAGAATTTTGGAGAAATTTATTCGTGGCTTACTGGATGACGATTTAAAGCACTGGACTTGTTGCAGGATTCATGTGTTGGACTACAGTTCAATAAGTCTTTCTACCATTTGTCTGAAGTTTTATATTAGTTTATAATATCATCATATCCATTTCTGAATAATTTACATAAAGGATTGAATCAGAATTTGCTTAATTGTACTCTGATTTCAAATGTGGTTGTTCTTAATGTTTTCTTCTAAATTAGTTATAAGCATGAATTATTAAATGCTCTTGCTTTGCTAATTTAAACATTGTTGATTACTATAATAAAGAATTCTTCATTGCTCTTTGTTTGTAGTCATCTCATTTCTTTCTTTTGAACATGGTGAAAGATTCTTAGCTTCCTTTCATCCCTTCAAGATCATCCCATCCACTTTAAATTTTAAGGATTGTTCTCTGTCTAGCTATCTTGCCCTGTAATACCATCTTGTGTTTAGAATAGAAATCCAGTAAAGCCATCCTTTGACTCCATAGCCCAATGGACTGAAAGCTCTCAACCTTGCCCTTAGTTTGTGGATTCCACCATTTTCCCAAAACAAACTTTGAATCTATAAATAGCCTAAAACCTTCTAAGAACAAAGATAAATCGTAAAGAGAGAGCCCTCTCTGGATGCAGATTGGCTGGATTCTGCATCTAAAAGGTTGGTTTGTGGTTACCTCGGGTATACTTTCCTCTTACACAACTTCTAGGAAAACCTGAGTGATAACATAGTGGCGACCATACTGGGGATCTGAAATCATTTTATTGATACTATTGTATGATTTATAAGCTATAGACAGAGTCTGAAGATCAGCCAGGTAGCCTTTGAAATTGCTTTTGCTCTGCAATTGCAAAAATAAATAAATGATGCTTCAGTCTATCTATGATTTAGCTTATATATTGAATCTCAGTTTCAAAATCTTCAATCAGATTCTCTAGTTTAAACAGATCTTCGAGAAAATCTTAATCACACATCATTATTTCTTGAAGAATTTGTAGAAGTTGTATTTATTTTTCAATCAAAATCAAAAATCCAAAAACACATAGTCTAGGAAAGCTGGCTTCAGAAAGGATTCGACATACTAGGTCAAACCCTGACCCCAATCCACCACCAATATTTGAAAATCCAAACCTGATTCCTAGGATTCTTAGAAGACAAGGAAGTCAAGAAAGTTCTGAAAGAGGAAGTCAGGAGAGTACAGGAAGTTCTAGACCACTTTCTAGATCTGCATCTTGTCCTGTGAAAATTATATATATTGATGACATTCCTTTTGATGCACGATTTGAAACATCTTTGTTTGTGAACTTTTCTGAATATGAATTATCTAGATTAGTTCCAGATCCATTTTTCTTTGAAGATTTGCAATACAGATTTGTTTCACATCATCTTGATAGAGAATTGCATAACTCTATTCAATCTGAACAAACCTTTGAAGAAAGTTCAAACATTTCTGTGATTACTGAAACATCCCTAAGTTCAGTCACTTTTTCTCAAAATTTCCAAACACCTGTTATACTTTCTACTCCTCCATCTCCTCCTGCCAGACCATCAACTCCTATTACATCACTTTATCTTCCAATGGCTAATCGATATGCCCCTTTACAGTTACCAGCCAACCCTCCAGGTTTACCTCAGGACTACCAGAGTAAGATCACACCTTTTGATGGATCAGGTACTTACACAGCTCAACAACACACCAAAATAATGACTGATTACTTTGAGTTTTATGAGATTGATACTGATAATGTCCGAATGATAATTTTCGTTCAGAGTCTTACTGGAGAAGTTAGAACTTGGTTTAGGGCTCTTACCCCGAACAGTATTGCTGATTTAGAAGCTTTGTATAGGGAATTTTTGAAGAGATGGGAGAAAAAGAAGGATCCTCTTCAGATCCTATCAGAATTTGAGAAATTAAGATGAAGACCTAACGAAACTGTGCAAGATTACATCATAAGATTCAATGAAGCATATAATGCAGTACCTCAAAACCTAAGACCCCCACCTGACTCTGTATTAGTTAAATTTCCAGATGGTTTTGACTCTGATATAGCTTACTCCCTCAGGGAAAGAGCTCCTCAAACATTAGAGGAAATGCAAAGCATAGTGGTGAGTGTAGAAGCCAATCTGATAGAAAAACGAGCCAGAGCTAGGGTAGAAAGAAGAATGCCTATGAATGAAGAACCTTCAGCTTTTGAAAAGAAGCTGGATGTAATCATTAAAGGTATGGAAAGATTAGGAGACAGAGTGTAAACCATTGAAAGAATGTCTTCTACTGACAATCAGAATGTTGCAAGAAACCCGAACTTTAGGAGGAATCTGAATCAGAATAGTGGAAAGAATGTTCCTGATCAGAACATTAGGCCACCCTTCCAAGAAAACTTTGTTGAAGGCTCAACTTCTGAAGAACCTACAGAAGATGTAGAAATAAACAATGTAACAGATGACAAAGATGAACCAGAGGTTTTCCTATCCCAGGATGATCAAGAAAATCACATCCTCGAAACATTCCAAACTCATTCAGGTGAGACTTTTGATTTCAAGGAAGGCTATGACACAGCAATCTATGAGGTTCATAAACAGTATAACTTGAGAAGTAGGTGGATTGAGGTGCCAGAGAATACCAAATAGAAAACAGCAAAACAAAATGTCAAAGGTAAACAAAACATTCCCCCTGTACAAAACAGTCCCCAAGTACACATTTTGTCTAGAATAACTCCCAACCCTTCAAATCCAATAATTGAAGATGTCTCAGACAACCAACCAAACAACAAAAACCAGTCTAATACATCTCATCCTGTAGGAAATGTAGAAGAAACAGTAGAAGTTAGTCCTGAAACATCTTCAAAACAAAACTTCACTCATGAAAAAGAGAAAAACATTGAAGACCCAAAAAACAGAGAAAACCCAACTGTGCAAAATAGTAAAACTCAAACGGAAAAACCTTTTAATCTAGAGGCTGAAATAGGCAAACTCAAGATAGCTGTTCCTTTATCAGAATTGGCTAAACATGATGTCTATAGGAGTCAGATTACCAAGTCCCTAAACATTAACATTACTGGATTGGATGATTCAGTAAATATTCTTGATGATCAACCCAAACTTATTTTTGGCCCTGAGGTTAATGGCAAACCAGAAAGTGGAGGAACTCCTCCGTTTTATGTAAGCTTGAATGTTCATGACAAGATACTCCATAATGCAATGCTTGATTCTGGAGCATCTCACAATTTGATGCCAAAAGCAGTAATGGAAAGATTGAATCTAGATATTACCAGACCGTACAAATATTTGTTTTCATTTGATTCTAGTCAGGTAAAATGTTTAGGTTTGATTAAAGATCTGTGTGTCACTTTGGTACAATACCCTGCTAAGTATGTTTTAATGGACATAGTAGTTGCTGATATTCCACCTAAATATGGTATGTTATTGTCTAGATCTTGGGGTGCTAAACTTGGAGGATCTATTCAACTAGACATGTCATATGCAACTATTTCAGTATTTGGTCAGCCTAAAAGATTATATAGAGAAACCTTGATGAAGTACTTAGTTAATAGCCATGAGAAGCCTGAAAACTTCCCTGTTTACTCTGTACATTCTGACATGGATTCTTTTATTTTATACAATGCTGAGTTAGATCTTCCTACTGAAATAGAAGCTCCAGAATTGGAAACCATAAACAAAACCACTGTTAAAATTGAAGAAATCTCTGAAAACAAAGAAACACCAGATGATCAAGAAATACCCGAAGAAACTAAACAACTAGCTCCTGTCAAGAAACACTTTAAAACAATTGATGAAGATTATGAACATGAAATTCTATGGCATTTAGAGTTTGATGGCTCAGTAAACAGACTAGGGGCAGGAGCTGGGATTTGGTTACATAATGTTGAGAACAATTACGCAGAGGGTCATGCTTATAGGTTGAATTTCAAATGCACTAACAACATGGCAGAGTATGAAGCTCTTTTATTAGGGCTTAAACATGTCAAGAAGTTAGGAGCTATTAGGGTATCAATCATAGGAGATTCCTAACTAATCATTCAACAGATTAAAGGAGAATGTTCAACAAAAGACATGAGACTGAAACAATACAGAGAGACAGTTGTAGAGATTCTCAACACATTTTTACAAGCTCAACTTGCCAAGATTCCCAGGAAACAAAATTTACATGCTCACAGTTTAGCAATGTTTGCTAGTACATGTAAGTTACCTTTTGATCCTAATCATCAGTTTTCAGCTGAGATTAGACACAGGCCTGCAATACCAGACAATATTTTGAATTGGCAAGTATTTGTGAATAACAATCAAATCAACAATTTTTTGACACTTCAAAATGAGTTTTCTAACTGTAATATAGATGAGGATAAAACAATTGATGAATCTGATCAAGGAAAAGAACAAAAAATAGAAATTTCAAGAGAAAATGCAATTCATATGCTGCATCCAACCACATTCACTGAAAAACACATGCAAAGTTTGAAACACATGGAATCTAATGAGATCATAGAAGATGAGACAGAAATTATCAATTTAAAAGATAATCATTTTCCCAAAGGATTAAATCCTTTGGAAGATCTGTTTGACTCAAATGATATTCCATTTAGACCTAAAATGGAACCTGTGAAGGCTGATATGGAAGAATGCAACTTAGGAACCCCAGAAAATCCCAAAATGGTCAAGTTGTCCAAATCCCTTCCAAAAGATCAAAAGGTTAAATATGTTGAACTATTAAAAGAATTCCAGGACGTTTTTGCCTGGAGTTATGAAGACCTCAAATCTTATGATACTTCCATCATTCAACACACTATACCTTTGAAACCAGACCAGAAACCTTTTAAACAAAAGCTTAGAAGAATAAATCCTGTTTTATTACCCTCAATTGAAAAGGAAATCAAAAGGATGTTTGAAGCAGGGATTATAGCTCCTATCAGATTCTCAGAATGGGTTTCTAACCTGGTGCCAACAAGAAAGAAGACAGGAGAAATTAGACTGTGTGTCGACTTAAGAAATTTGAATAAAGTTTCTTTAAAAGACAACTATCCTCTGCCGAAAATGGACCACATTCTGCAAAGGGTAGTAGGATCTTTGAGAATATCACTACTGGATGGATTTTCAGGGTACAACCAGATTCTGGTTCATCCTGATGATCAGGATAAAACAGCATTTACAACACCATGGGGTACGTTTAAATATGTCAAAATGCCATTTGGGCTCAAGAATGTAGGAGCTACATTTCAAAGAGGAATGGATATTGATTTTGCTAAAGAGATACATGATTTTCTGGTTATTTACCTAGATGATTTGACTGTTTTTTCTAAAACAGATCAAGAACATTTAGATCACTTAAGGCAAGTATTTGTAAAGTGCAGAAAATATGGAATTTCTTTAAACCCTAAGAATTCATTGTTTGGTTTGGAAGAAGGAAAGCTCTTAGGGCATATCATTTCCAAAGATGGCATTAGGATTGATCCAGAAAGAATTCAAGCAATTTTGCAAATACCCCACCCCAGAAACATAAAAGAGTTGCAAGCATTCATAGGAAAAATTAATTTCTTGAGAAGATTCATTTCTAGTCTAGCAGATTTACTTAGATTACTAACTAACAAGTTGAGGAAAGATTCAAGCATTGACTGGACTGTAGAAGCCAAACAATCATTCGAAGAAATTAAAATGGCTTTAACAAGGACACCAGTTCTGACCAGTCCTAAATTTGATAGAGACTTTATTATTTTTCCATTTGCTTATGAACATACTGTTACAGCTGTTTTACTTCAAAAAGATGACCAAGGGTGTGAAAAGCCAATAGAATTTTTTAGTAAAGCACTGAGGGATGTATCTCTAAAATACAATATTATGGAAAAACAGGCTTTTGCATTGGTAAAAGCAATCAAAGATTTCAGAGTTTACATATTATATTCTCATGTGATAGCTTTTGTGCCTAATGCAGTAGTTAAATATATTTTGACTCAAGATGGCATTGAAGGTAAACGAGGTAAGTGGATAGCTACCATTTTAGAATATTATATTGAGATTAAACCAAAAAAACTCATAAAAGGTCAAGGATTGGAACAACTCATGACAGAAACCAATTGCCAAGCCTTAGACATCAATGAAGTGGATGACAATCAGGAGATGGCGACTCCACAGATCAGTCAAGCTTTCTTAGATTCACCCTGGTACACTGATATAATTCATGTTTTATTAAATCTGCAAGCTCCTCCAGGGTTGTCCAGAACCAAAAGAAGATTTGTAAAAATGACATCTTTGAAATATTGTATTTTAGATAGCACTTTATTTTGGAAAAATCATGAAGGAATCTTGTTGAATTGTCTCTTAAAAGATGAAGCTGATAAAATACTTAATGAATTTCATGTAGGGGATTGTGGAGGACATCTCTACTGGAAATCAACTGCAGACAAAATCTTAAGGGCTGGTTTTTACTGGCCAACTTTATTTTCTGATGTTAAGAAATTTCTAACAACTTGTCATAAATGTCAGATATTTGAGGGTAAAAGAAAGTTGTTACCTCTGCCTTTAAAACCAATTTCCACAGAAAGACCTTTTCAACAATGGGGGTTAGATTTTATTGGAGAAATTCATCCCCCTTCTTCAGGGCAACATAGATGGATTTTAACTGCCACAGACTACTTCACTAAATGGATTGAAGCCATCCCATGTAGACAGTCCAATGATTCTGTGATTATAGGGTTTTTAGAAACCAACATACTCTCGAGATTTGGCTGTCCAGAAAAGATTATAACAGACAATGCTGTTGCATTTAAGTCAAAGAAAATGATCAGTTTCTGCCATAAATATCATATTACTTTAGGCCATTCAACAGCCTATTACCCCCAGGGTAATGGACTAGCAGAATCTTCTAATAAAAGCCTTATCAATATCATCAAAAAGTTATTGGAAGAAAACAAAAAGAATTGGCATAAGAAATTGACCAATGCATTGTGGGCAGACAGACTTACAACTAAGAAATCTATTGGGACTAGTCCATATGAGTTAGTTTATGGCATTGAAGCAAGATTCCCATCATCTTTAGGAATTCCTGTTATGAAATTACTTCAGGAGGCTCAAGTGGAGCCAAATGACATTCAAAGAAGAATTAATCAAACAATCCACCTGCAACAAACCAGGGAAGAGGTATACCAAAGATCACAAGTCTTGCAGAAAAAACTAAAGAAAATGTTTGATAAGAGGACTATATCAGAAGATTTTTAACTAGGTGATAAAGTCCTGAGATGGGATTCTAGGAGAGAAGAAAAAGGGAAACATGGAAAGTTTGATTTCTTGTTGAAAGGGCCTTATATCATTCATGCCTTGCAGGGAAACAACACTTAATTTTTGAAGGAGTTGGACAATTCAGAAGTTGAAGAAGGACCAGTCAATGGTCGAATGCTCAAGCATTATTTTGATCCCATTTACTAGAATGCTTTGATTTTTCTAACTTGTACATAATATATCCTTTTTTCTAATGCAGTTTCGGATTGGATGGTGACTTCTTGGAATTGAAGCCCGAAGTGAAGGCCGTAAGTTCCAAAAGTTTCACTATCATATGTAAAATAAAGCTACCAGAAGAAGGAAGATTTCATACTTTCAGTTTGAAGATATTTTGAGGCATCTGACCTGCTGTTCTTGACTTTTCACAAGGAAAAGCCATCCCCAAGTGGAGCCAATGTTAGACTCCTATACCAATAGGTGTCATTTTTCATGATTGTCTTGATTGAATTATGGAATATGTTCAAACCTTCTTGCTTGAGCAAAGGTGTTCCATATTCTTCAAAAACCAAAAAATCAAAAAATTAAAAAAATGTAAAGAGGGTATACCCTAAAAGAAAGATCAAAGGGTAAAAAGAATAAAATGGTCAAAAAAAAAAGAGAGGAAGAAATGAACCCCAAGGAAAGTGTGCAAATCCAAATGCCACTACTATTTCATTTTTGTAATAAAACAATTGTGTGCAACTTGTCCAACCTTTGCCACAATTCATGATTAAGGCAAACTGTTTAAACTTGGCTTAATCATATTTCAATTTCATGTTATAGATTAGAGAATAAATATCTAGCCAAACAGTTTAATCTTGGCAGATAAGTAGCTAGGTAGAGTTAATAAAAGGTGCTCAACAACTTAATCTGAGCCCTTGGATGTAATAAGGGTAGAATTAGATAGATTTTCCTTGTAAAAAAAGAAAATATTGATAAGGGTTTGCAAGTCTAAATGCACCCTAATAAAGAAGAGAAAATGGTAGTGTTAAGTAGATAGGGTAGGTAGATGGTGCTGCAAATGTTATCTGATGAATGATGCTGCTACATGTTTTTGATCCTTTACTTTCATCATAAGTACTAAAGCAGGAAATACATTGGAAAATCACAGCAAGAAAAGTCAAACTCATTAACCTCCCTCATCACTTTCCCCTCAAGAGTTTTACTATTTCCCCCAAAGTACTAAGGTATGGAGATCAAAGAGGCTCAAGGCATTTCCTTGACTTCTGTAGGGACCGGACCCTCGGCCTAATGATCAAAAAGACCTAAGTACTTGAGATAATTCATCATTATAATCATTCACCTTCAATTTTTTCCTAAGTAAAATCCCATTTTACTTAGGAAACTCATACAAAATTTTATAAAAATCCCTCGAGATAACTTGCTATTCTAAGTTTAAGTGTTGAAGATAAGATATTGCAATTTACTTCAGAAGTTATCACTTTCTTAGATGTGCAAAATGTTTTGAGTTTCCCTTGTCCCTTTGTCATATTGATGTTTAACTTTATTTTACTAAATCCCTAGTAAAATGCCCTATCCTAAGTATATAATTCCTTTTTTATAAATACCCCAAAAAACCCTTCTATTATAAAGTTTAACCAAAGTAATTATTTTCCCAAATATTCATTAAAAACCCCGCTTCACAAGCCCTTTGGTTAAATATATCTTTATATTATAAACCCGCCCTTATGGTAATTAAATAATGTTTATTTGTTACCATATAATAAAAACATATATACAAAAACTTTAAACATGCGATATGTGTGTTTAAACACAAAAATATGAATAAAACTAAAGTTTTAATTCCAAATAAAAATTCGGAAAAGTCTCGTGCCACCGTGGTTTGTCCACCTGGCTATTCCACTTAACCAAACCCCGCCGCAACCCCTTTCTTTTTGCATACAGGATTAATTAGTCATCAGGACTAATTAATAACCTTTTCGGCCTATTAGATATCTCCCGGGGTGATTAGATTAAAGCTTAAATTATTTTAAAGCCCGACGGGCCCACACCTGAAACCTCCGTTTATTCCCCCATCACTTCAACCGTCGGATCAACCCTTCACAGATCAACGATCCACGTGAACCCCGCTACCCATCCTTTGTGAGAACTTTAACGAGCGGGAAACGGGTGGTATTTGAACAGTTCACCTTCCACGTGGCGATCACTTTGTGGAATCGCTGCCCTCCCGACTAATACCACCCTCGACCAAAAGCGGTGCGGGGACTTACCGCTTACCGCTTACCGCCCGACCTTGCATACGTCAGCCCGTACGTCGATGACGTCACTCCTCGGAAAAATAAAAAACCCTTTTAACTTGTAAATAAAGCCATTTTTCCGTGTTTTTCTGTTATTTTCGTTATTTGAAAACGACAGTGCTCCCTGCTGCGATTTTCGAATTTCCACTGTAATTGACTGATTCACTCCAAGATTCCACTGCGCCCGTGTTCAAGTACAGTCCCGCCATGACCTGTTACCTGTTAAAGAACCAACCTCCTTCTAAAAACATGTATTTATCCTTTTCCGCCTCGACTGCAAGTAAAACTCAGTTTTCGTTGTTTTTCGCTGAATTAGTGATTAGAATCATCACTGAGTCTTCCCCAGAGGTTTTAAAACTGTGTAATTGTTCCCTGGACCAACAAATTGTGCCAATTTCCTTCATTTTAGAAATCCCGCCCGGTCTGTGAGGAAAACCAAAAACCTCCATTTTGAATCCACAAGAACCAAAATGGAGGTCCCGGCAGCTCTGAATATCACTCCACTGAATGCTCCTCACCGTGAATTAGACTATTTACCTTTTATAGATGAAGATTTCCAAATTAAAGACCTGCATTTTGATGAAAGTCCCCTATTGAGTTATTGTCGCTGCAGAGACGAATACTCAAAGGGGCAAGATCTTATAGGTTTGTGGGAATCCAATCTCCCAAGGTATCTCATCCCCTCAGTCCTTATTTTCCCAGAAATCATCCATTACTTCCATTCAAACTATGATCCCACACGGAGGGCTGTAATAGCTCCTGATCAAAGTATTCTGTTTCCCATCACTCCCCAGGCTATCAATGCCATGTTACACTTTGAACCAGACCAAGAATTAGCACCATTGTCCATGGAAGGATTGATTGATAAAACCAGGCAATTAACCCCAGAAAAGCTAAAATCTATGTGTCAGAATTTCATGTTACCTGAGCATCAGCCAAAAGGGTCTCCTCCCTATGGTTTTTACTATTTCAATACATTGGGAAGGCTCATTGTAAATATAATATCTTTTGTCTTGGGATTCAACACCAGTGAATATGTGGATGAGATAACCTTGGCTTTTCTTTCCATTTTTATTCCTGGGCAACCTCCTGAGATTAAATATGATTTTGCTTCCTTCATAGCCAACAAGATCCATGATCAATTCATAAGGCTAGATACTGAAAAAAAATTTAAGTACTCCTCAGTCATCTATCATCTCATTATATACTATCAGTCAGAAAGGTTCCCTTTCCCTGTTCAAAAACTTGATGCCAAGGGAAACCCCAGGTCAGTCATATTTTGGTCCCCCATAATTCATTCCTCCTCTGATTCTCCCTATTCCTACACTGAATTCATTGATCAGTTTGTATATCCTGCAACAACTTTGTTAACAGGAATTCCTCCCCCAAGACTCAGTAATGAAATTAGAAAGACCTTGCAACTGTCAAAGAGTTATAAAGTTGGAGATTGGTATTTGTATCAAAACCATACAGTCATCAGGATTTATGGATGTGAATTACATCCATTCAGGTTACCCAGATATGTGCCCATGAGGATTTTTGCCTTGGAATACTTCAGGCAAATGAACAATTCAGATGTGATCCATTTTTGTAATGTAAAGAAGAAAGCTCAGTTAAGGATCAAAAGCCAATTAGGTCCTTTCATCTGCAACTCTAGGGAGGCCGAGAGAGAGGCAGAAAATATATTACAGAGAAAGTTCCAAACATCTTTCCGTTGGGTTCCTTATGACCCAGTTGGTTTTATTTGTGAAAAAAGATTAAAGAATAAATCATCTCCTTATATACACCACAAGATTCCTGATCTAGAACAGTATGCCAATCAAGATGAATGGATTGAAGGAACACTTGTTGAGGAAGAAAGTGAAGCAGACAAAATGAATAAAATTATGAAAGATGTTGAGAAGAACTTTGACCTAGAAACGTGTGGTCAAATGCAGGTACCCTACATTGGCACATCTTCAGCAGCCACTCTACAGCAAGTATTACAGGAAAGCAGTCCATTAGTTGCAACAGAACCCAAGGGTAAAGGAAAGGAACCTGTAATCCAGGTTATTGAAACTTTGGTCATGGCGGAAAAACCACAGACTTCCAAAGCACCGGAACAATCACAGGCTTCTCCCACACCAACACAGCATCCACAAGTTCCAGAGTTGCAAACTCCATTAAATGTGGAAATAGGGAAGAAGAGGCAGGCTCCAGATACCACACCTCCAAAAGGGGCCTCACAGGTACATCAAACTAAAAAACACAAATCAGATCCACTTCCAGATGTAGAAATTATAGATGAAGTATTTGATGATGGAAGGGAAGATAGTCAGCAAACTGGCACAACAAGTGAAACAAACATAAGCCAGAAAGGGAAAGCTTTACAAAAGCAATTAAGCACTGAGGTATCCTCTTTCAGACCACCAAAGACAGACACAGGGGATATTAAAAGAACTTTCATCAACATAAAGGCAAAAAATGATCCCTTGAAAATGAAGGTATATGATCAGTATATGAAGATGGCTCCCCATAATCAAGAAAGGCTAATGTCAGCATTCGACCTTTCACAAGGTAAAATGCTGATGAGCCACTTCAAAGCAAAGGGGCCAAAGCCCACTTCAACAGCTGATTACATCAGAACAAATTTTAAAGTTTTGGCAAAGGATATCCATCCTCTGGACCAGATAGAGCTACACAGACAAACTGGGGAAATGGTCTATTCTACTCCCACCAACAAGGCCATGGAAGCTATAATGCTGCAGGATTCTTTGAATAACACTACTACACAATTGCAAATTGAGAAGGCCTCTTCACAGGCCAAAGATAATAGAATAAAGTCGTTAGAAGAAATAATCATTGGTTTGGGTCACAATCCCAAAGACATTAAAGGTATTGAGGCATTGATAAAGAAGAAAGAGGATGATATAGCTGCACTCAGAAAACAGCTAAAACTACCAGCCTTGAGGCACCCTCAGACCCAAGAAGTTATAAAAGGGAATTCACAGGAAGAAATGATGGAGTTTCTCTTAAATATGACTGAGCGACTAAATGAAACAGAGAAGGAATTGGAAAAAGCATTGCAGGAACAGGAAATTATCAGACAGACTTCAACAACAGGTACTACAACAACAGGGCAGCAGATACAGCCATCTCAAGTGAATACTTCTGGCTTGAGTTCTGAGGACTTAATAAAACAAATGGAGAGTTTGCAACTGAGGGTCACAGAACTCCAAGAAACTAAATTGCAATTAGTAAAATTGGAGGAAAAATATGACACATCTAAAAAGACAGCTGCTGATAACACCAGGGAGATAAAAAGGTTAGAAAAATTGGTTCAGGCTTTGGAAAAAGATCTTTCATTGGAGAAGCCTTTAAACGAAATAAATGACATTCTTTCGGGTAACATCATTGAGTTAATAAAGGGTATTTGGCCCTCTATTCAAGCTATTTTTGAACAAAATGAGTTAGTTAAAATAGCCCAAGAAGAAATAAAGAGAACCAGAAATGAATTAGGAGGCAGGCCTGAGCAGGCCCAACAACTCATTCAATTTTTGAACACCAGGACAAAGCAACAGCTTGCAGTGTTAGGGATTGATGACAGGACAGGCACAGTTTTGGAGAGAAAGAGAGTTTTCATCAAGAGAACTTTCATGCAGAATTTAGAAAGTAAGTGCACAGATATTTTATTTGATACCAAAATTTTCAGAGAGAAATTTCAAGCTTTGTTGGATAGTGGGTTACCAAGTCCTATGCTCATAGAGGATCAAATAATGGACTTAGAAACCTATATAAAGAAAATAAATACTCATGCTCAAAATACAGCTGCTTGTTCTCCTAGTTTACCACAATCAACATTACCAACAGGGAGAAATATCTATGATAGAGTAAGGAATTTATTTCATCTGGAACATGAAATAAGGTATCTATTTCCTAATGAGCCCACCTTCTACAAACTCACAGAAGCAGATGAAACATTGAGAAAACTCAAAAGGACCATGATACCAGATAATCAATGGTGGAAGGAAATGTTGGAAATTCTATAAAAGTTATTTTCAGGATGAGAATTTATCTTTACTATCAAGTAAATGGTAAAAATGAGTACAGATGAAAGAGCATCAGTTACACAGGTTAAAGAGTATCCGTAAAGACAAAGAGTATCAAGCAAGCAAATAAATTACTCCAAAAGACAGCAACGAGCCCTTTTTCAGCACTTACCTCCAGCACATCCACAAAGAAAGGGAACAACACATCAGCAGTTACTTATTATGCCATCTACGAGACCATTTGTCTTCTGTTTACTTGTAAATTAATCCTTAGTCACCCCAAAATATGGGCTAGGATAGTGTGAGATATTTTCAATTATTTAGTGTATAAATAAACCCTCAAAGAGAGTGTTGAGGGTGGATTCTATTACTCTGCTGTAACATTGAGAAATTCGGAATAAAAGCATTTTGGAGAAATTTATTCGTGGCTTACTGGATGACGATTTAAAGCACTGGACTTGTTGCAGGATTCATGTGTTGGACTACAGTTCAATAAGTTTTTCTACCCTATGTCTTAAGTTTTATATTAGTTTATAATATCATCATATCCATTTCTGAATAATTTACATAAAGGATTGAATCAGAATTTGCTTAATTGTACTCTGATTTCAAATGTGGTTGTTCTTAATGTTTTCTTATAAATTAGTTATAAGCATGAATTCTTAAATGCTCTTGCTTTGCTAATTTAAACATTGTTGATTACTATAATAAATAATTCTTCATTGCTCTTTGTTTGTAGTCATCTCATTTCTTTCTTTTGAACATGGTGAAAGATTCTTAACTGCCTTTCATCCCTTCAAGATCATCCCATCCACTTTAAATTTTAAGGATTTTTCTCTGTCTAGCTATCTTGCCCTGTAATACCATCTTGTGTTTAGAATAGAAATCCAGTAAAGCCATCCTTTGACTCCATAGCCCAATGGACTGAAAGCTCTCAACCTTGCCCTTAGTTTGTGGATTCCACCATTTTCCCAAAACAAACTTTAAATCTATAACTAGCCTAAAACCTTCTAAGAACAAAGATAAATCTTAAAGAGAGAGCCCTCTCTAGATGCAGATTGGCTGGATTCTGCATCTAAAAGGTTTGTTTGTGGTTACCTCGGGTATACTTTCCTCTTACACAACTTCTAGGAAAACCTAAGTGATAACATAGTGGCGACCATACTGGGGATCTGAAATCATTTTATTGATACTATTGTATGATTTATAAGCTATAGACAGAGTCTGAAGATCAGCCAGGTAGCCTTTGAAATTGCTTTTGCTCTGCAATTGCAAAAGTAAATAAATGCTGCTTCAGTCTATCTCTGATTTAGCTTATATATTGAATCTCAGTTTCAAAATCTTCAATCAGATTCTCTAGTTTAAACAGATCTTTGAGAAAATCTTAATCACACATCATTATTTCTTGAAGAATTTGTAGAAGTTGTATTTATTTTTCAATCAAAATCAAAAATCCAAAAACACATAGTCTAGGAAAGCTGGCTTCAGAAAGGATTCGACGTACTAGGTCAAACCCTGACCCCAATCCACCACCAATATTTGAAAATCCAAATCTGATTCCCAGGATTCTTAGAAGACAAGGAAGTCAAGAAAGTTTTGAAAGAGGAAGTCAGGAGAGTACAGGAAGTTCTAGACCACTTTCTAGATCTGCATCTTGTCCTGTGAAAATTATATATATTGATGACATTCCTTTTGATGCACGATTTGAAACATCTTTGTTTGTGAACTTTTCTGAAATTGAATTATCTAGATTAGTTCCAGATCCATTTTTCTTTGAATATTTGCAATACAGATTTGTTTCACATCATCTTGACAGAGAATTGCATAACTCTATTCAATCTAAACAAACCTTTGAAGAAAGTTCAAACATTTCTGTGATTACTGAAACATCCCTAAGTTCAGTCACTTTTTCTCAAACTTTCCAAACACCTGTTATCCTTTCTACTCCTCCATCTCCTCCTGCCAGACCATCAACTCCTATTACATCACTTTATCTTCCAATGGCTAATCGATATGCCCCTTTACAGTTACCAGCCAACCCTCCAGCTTTACCTCAGGACTACCAGAGTAAGATCACACCTTTTGATGGATCAGGTACTTACACAGCTCAACAACACACCAAAAGAATGACTGATTACTTTGAGTTTTATGAGATTGATACTGATAATATCCGAATGAGAATTTTAGTTCAGAGTCTTACTGGAGAAGTTAGAACTTGGTTTAGGGCTCTTACCCCGAACAGTATTGCTGATTTAGAAGCTTTGTATAGGGCATTTTTGAACAGATGGGAGAAAAAGAAGGATCCTCTTCAGATCCTATCATAATTTGAGAAATTAAGAAGAAGACCTAACGAAACCGTGCAAGATTACATCATAAGATTCAATGAAGCATATAATGCAGTACCTCAAAACCTAAGACCCCCACCTGACTCTGTATTAGTTAAATTTCCAGATGGTTTTGACTCTGATATAGCTTACTCCCTCAGGGAAAGAGCTCCTCAAACATTAGAGTAAATGCAAAGCATAGTGGTGAGTGTAGAAGCCAATCTAATAGAAAAACGAGCCAGAGCTAGGGTAGAAAGAAGAATGCCTATGAATGAAGAACCTTCAGCTTTTGAAAAGAAGCTGGATGTAATCATTAAAGGTATGGAAAGATTAGGAGACAGAGTGGAAAACATTGAAAGGAAGTCTTCTACTGACAATCAGAATGTTGCAAGAAACCCGAAATTTACGAGGAATCTGAATCAGAATAGTGGAAAGAATGTTCCTGATCAGAACATTAGGCCACCCTTCCAAGAAAACTTTGTTGAAGGCTCAACTTCTGAAGAACCTACAGAAGATGTAGAAATAAACAATGTAACAGATGACAAAGATGAACCAGAGGTTTTCCTATCCCAGGATGATCAAGAAAATCACATCCTCGAAACATTCCAAACTCATTCAGGTGAGACTTTTGATTTCAAGGAAGGCTATGACACAGCAATCTATGAGGTTCATAAACAGTATAACTTGAGAAGTAGGTGGATTGAGGTGCCAGAGAATACCAAATAGAAAACAGAAAAACAAAATGTCAAAGGTAAACAAAACATTCCCCCTGTACAAAACAGTCCCCAAGTACAAATTTTGTCTAGAATAACTCCCAACCCTTCAAATCCAATAATTGAAGATGTCTCGGACAACCAACCAAACAACAAAAAACAGTCTAATACATCTCATCTTGTAGGAAATGTGGAAGAAACAGTAGAAGTTAGTCCTGAAACATCTTCAAAACAAAACTTCACTCATGAAAAAGAGAAAAACATTGAAGACCCAAAAAACAGAGAAAACCCAACTGTGCAAAATAGTAAAACTCAAACGGAAAAACCTTTTAATCTAGAGGCTGAAATAGGCAAACTCAAGATAGCTGTTCCTTTATCAGAATTGGCTAAACATGATGTCTATAGGAGTCAGATTACCAAGTCCCTAAACATTAACATTACTAGATTGGATGATTCAGTAAATATTCTTGATGATCAACCCAAACTTCTTTTTGGCCCCGAGGTTAATGGCAAACCAGAAAGTGGAGGAACTCCTCCGTTTTATGTAAGCTTGAATGTTCATGAGAAGATACTCCATAATGCAATGCTTGATTCTGGAGCATCTCACAATTTGATGCCAAAAGCAGTAATGGAAAGATTGAATCTAGATATTACCAGACCGTACAAAGATTTGTTTTCATTTGATTCTAGTCAGGTAAAATGTTTAGGTTTGATTAAAGATTTGTGTGTTACTTTGGTACAATACCCTGCTAAGTCTGTTTTGATGGACATAGTAGTGGCTGATATTCCACCTAAATATGGTATGTTATTGTCTAGATCTTGAGGTGCTAAACTTGGAGGGTCTATTCAACTGGACATGTCATATGCAACTATTTCAGTATTTGGTCAGCCTAAAAGATTATATAGAGAAACCTTGATGAAGTACTTAGTTAGTAGCCATGAGAAGCCTGAAAACTTCCCTGTTTACTCTGTACATTCTGACATGGATTCTTTTATTTTATACAATGCTGAGTTGGATCTTCCTACTGAAATAGAAGATCCAGAATTGGAAACCATGAACAAAACCACTGTTAAAATTGAAGAAATCTCTGAAAATCAAGAAACACCAGATGATCAAGAAATACCAGAAGAAACTAAACAACTAGCTCCTGCCAAGAAACATTTTAAAACAATTGATGAGGATTATGAACATGAAATTCTATGGCATTTAGAGTTTGATGGCTCAGTAAACAAACTAGGGGCAGGAGCTGGGATTTGGTTACATAATGTTGAGAACAATTATGCAGAAGGTCATGCTTATAGGTTGAATTTCAAATGCACTAACAACATGGCAGAGTATGAAGCTCTTTTTATTAGGGCTTAAACAGTTAGACTGTGGGGTATGATCACGGAATTCGAACCTGGCTCATTCCAACGGATTAAAGGAGAGATGTTCAGCAAGTACAGGAAGTAGGCAATGGAGAGCCGTTATTGAGATTCTCAACACATTTTACAACTCAACTTGCAGATTTGAGCTTAAATGTACACGCTCCTGAGTTTGGCAATGTTGCTAGTACATGTAAGTTACCTTTTGATCCTAATCAATGAGTTTTATTTGAGATTAGACACAGACTACAATACCAGATAATCTTTTGAATTGGCAGTATTTACGAATATGATCAAATGCTGAATTTTGACACTTCAAAATGAGTTTTCTAAACTAGCCAATATAGATGAGGATAAAACTATTGATGAATCTGATCAAGGAAAAGAACCAATAGAAATTTCAAGAGAAATGCAATCCATATGCGCATCCAACCACATTCAACTGAAAAGACATACAAGGTTGAAATACATAGGAGATGATGAGATCCATAGAGAGATGAGACGAGAAATTATCAATTTAAAAGATAATCATTTTAAAGGATTACTTTCCTTTGGAAGATCATTTGACTCAAATGATACATTTAGACCTAGAAAATGAACATATTGGTGATATGAATACGGCCAGACAGAGAGAAAATCCAAAAATGGTCGTTGTCCAAATCCCTTCCAAAGATCCAAAGGTTAAATATGTTGAACTATTAAAGGAATTCAGGACGTTTTGCACTACCGGAGTTATGAAGACCTCAAATCCTATGATACGCTATTCAACACACTATACCTTTGAAACCCGGACAGAAACCTTTTAAACAAAAACTTAGAAGAATAAATCTAATTTTGTACCCTCAATTGAAAGGAAATCAAAGGATGTTTGAAGCGAGGATTATAGCTCCTATCGGATTCTCGGAAATAGTTTCTAACACAGTACAATAGAAGAGAGCAGGAAGAATTAGACGTATTGTCGACTTAAGAAATTTGAATAAAGTTTCTTTAAGGAACAAAAACATCTCTGTAGAAAATGGACCACATTACGCAAGGGTAGTAGGATCTTCGAGAATATCACTGCGGATGGATTTTGGGGTACAGCAGTTACGTTCATCACGATGGATAAAAACGGCATTTACAACACCATGGGGTACGTTTAAATATGTCAAAATGCCATTTGGGCTCAAGAATGCGAGCTACATTTCAAGAGCTTAATGGATGCTAGCTGCTAAAGAGATACATGATTTTGGTTATTTACACAGTGTGATTTGGCTGTTTTCTAAAACAGATCAAGAACATTTGATCACTTAATGATATTTGTAAGTCAGAAAATATGGAATTTCTTTAAACCCTAAAAGTCATTGTTTGTGGAAGAAGGAAAGCTCTTAGGGCATATCCATTTCTAAAGATGGCATTAGGATTGATCGAGAAAGAATTCAAGCATTTGCAAATGCACTGACATAAGAGAGTTACGAAACATTCCATAGGAAAAATTAATTTCCAGAAGATTTGACTTCTAGTCTAGCGAGTTACTTAGACTACTAACTAACATGTTGAAGGTCGAGCATTATTTGAATTTGTAAACCAAACAATCATTCGAAATTAAAACAGCTTTAACAAAAAACACGGATAGGCAGGTCCTATAAATTTGATAGAGACTTTATTATTTTTTCATTTGCTTGAACATATTGTTGCGTGTTTTGCTAAAAGAGTGACCAAGGGTATGAAGAAGCCAATAGCATTTTTTAGTAAAAACCTTTGAGGGATGCATCTCTAAAATACAATATTATGGAAAAACAGGGCTTTTGCATTGGTAGAAAACGTCAAAATTCCCGGGGTTACTTATTATATTCTCATGTGATAGCTTATGTCTTGCCTAATGCGGTAGTTAAAGTCATTTTGACTCAGAATGGCATTGAAGGTAAATAAATTAAATTGGATAAACTACCATTTTAGAATATGATATTGAGATTAAACCAAACAAAACTCATAAAGGTCGAGGATTGTATGACTCATGACGGAAACCAATTGCCAAGCCTTGACATCAATGAGCTAAGGATGACAATCAAGAGATGAAAATCTGATCAGTCCAAGCTTTCTTAGATTCACCGGTACCAGCGATATAATTCATGTTTTATTAAACACACGAAGCTCCTCCGGGGTTGTCAGGAATGAAGATTTGTAAAAGTAAGCATAAAGAATATTGTATTTTAGATAGCACTTTATTTTGGAAAATCATGAAGGAATCTTGTTGAATTATCTCTTAAAAGATGAAGTGATAAAGTACTTAATGATTTTATCGGGGATTATGGAGGACATCTCTCACTGGAAATCAGCTGAGACAAAATCTTTAAAGAGTTGGTTTCTTTATTGCTTTATTTTAGATGTTAAGAAATTTGTAACAACTTGTCATAAATGTCGGATATTTGAGGTAAAATAAAGTTATTACCTCTTTTGCCTTTAAAACAGGATTTCCACGAAAGACCTTTTCAACAATGGGGTTAGATTTTATTGGAGAAATTCATCCCCCTTCTTCGGAGGCCAACATAGATGGATTTTAACTTCCCGGACTACTTCACTAAATGGATTGAAACCATCCCATGTAAGCAGTCCAATGATTCTGTGATTATAGGGTTTTAGAAACCAACATACTTTCGAGATTGTTGTCCGAAAAGATTATAACTTGGAACAATCTTCTTTGCATTTAAATCCAAAGAAAATGATTATTTCTGCCATAAATATCATATTACTTTGAGCCATTCAACGGCCTATTGCAGGGTAATGATTCATGAGAATCCTCTGACAAAAACCTTATCATCTATCATCAAAAAGTTATTGGAAGAAAACAAAAGAATTAGCATAAGAAAGTATTGATACATTATGGAAGACAGACTTACAACTAAGAAATCTATTGGAACTAGTCCATATGAGTTAGTTTATGGCATTGGAAAGCCAGCCCCATCATCTTTTTTTTTTTTTTTTAAGATTCTGTTATGAAATTACTTGAGGCTCAAGTGGAGCCAAATGACATTGAAGAAGAATTAATCAAACAATCCTGCAACAAACCAGGAAGGTATACCAAAGATCCTAGTCTTGCAGGAAAAACTAAAGAAATGTTTGATAAGAGGACTAAATCGAAGTTTTTCAACTAAGGTGATAAAGTCAGGTAGGATTCTGGAGAGAAGAAAAAGGAAACATGGAAAGTTTGATTTCTTGTAGGAAAGAGACCTTATATATTTCATGCATGCACAGAGGAAACAACACTTAATTTTGAAGGAGTTGAATGATTAGGGAAGTTGAAGAAGGACAGTCAATGGTCGAATGCTTTCAACATTATTTTGATCCCACTTACTAGAGTGTTTTGATTTTTCACGTGTACACTGTGTCTTTTTCTAATGCGGTTTTGGATTGGATGGTGGTGGCTATGGAGATTGGCTTGAAGTGAAGGCCTTAAGTTCCAGTTTCACTATCATCTATGTAAAATAAAGCCTTCTGAAGAATTCCTTACTTTCGGTTTGAGAAGACATTTTGAGGCATACGACTGCAGTGTTCTTGACTTTCACAAGGAAAAGCCATCCCCAAGTGAACTGATGTTAAGACTCCTATGCACCAATAGGTGTCATTTTTCATGATTGTCTTTATTGAATTATGGAATATTTCAAACCTTCTTGAGCAAAGGTGTTCCATATTCTTGAAAAACCAAAAAATCAAAAATTTAAAAATGTAAAGGTATACCCTAAAAGAAAGATCAAAGAATTAAAAGAATAAAATGGTGAAAAAAGAGGAAAGAAATGAACCCAAAGAAAATATAGACCAAGGAAAGTGTAAAATCCAATCCTGCTACTATTTCATTTTTAGCAATAAAACAGTAGTACGGCTTATTAACCTTTGCCACAATTCATGGTCAGAATGACATTTTGAAAACTTGGCTTAATCATATTTTCATTTCATGTGTAGATTAGAATAAATATCAGCAGCAGTTTATCTTGAGATAAGTAGATAGGTAGAGTTAATAAAAGGTGCTCAACGGCTTAATCTTAGCCCTTGGATATAATAAAGGGTAGAATTAGATAGATTTACCTTGTAAAAAAAAAAAAAGATTGATAGGGTTTGCAAGTCTAAGTACCTAATAAAGAAGAAAATGGTAGTGTTAAGTAGATAGGGTAGGTGATGATGTATAGTGTACCATTGAATGATGATGCTACATGTTTTTGATCCTTTACTTTCATCATAAGTACTAAAGCGAAATACAACTGGAAAATCACGACAAGCAAAGTCAAACTCATTAACCTCCCTCATCACTTTCCCCTCCAGAGTTTCTGTTCCCCCAAAGTACTAGGTATGGAGATCAAAGGAGATAGGCATTTCCTTTGACTTGGAGGGACCGAACCCTGGAAACCTAATGAATAGGAGCCTAAGTACTTGAGATAATTCATCATTATAATCATTCACCTTCAATTTTTCTAAGTAAAATCCCATTTTGTAGGGCTTCTTCTAAAATTTCATAAATCCCTCAAGATAACTTGCTATTCTAAGTTTAAGTGTTGAAGATAAGATATTTCAATTTACTTAGGATATCTTTCTTGATCTGCAAAATGTTTTGAAGTTTCCTTGTCCCTTTGTCATATTGATGTTTAACTTTATTTACTAAATCCTAGTAAAAGTACCTATCCTAGTATATAATTCCTTTTTATAAATACCCCAAAAACCCTTCTATTATAAAGTTTAACCAAAGTAATTATTTTCCCAAATATTCTAAAAACCCTTTACAAGCCCTTTGGACACAAATATATCTTTATATTATAAACCCACTTCCTTATGATAATTAAATAATGTTTATTGTTACCATATAATAAAAACATATACAAAAACTTTAAACATGATATGTGTGTTTAAACTTAAAAATATGAATAAAACTAAAGTTTTAATTCCAAATAAAAATTAGGAAAAGTCTCGTGCCACCGTGGTTGTCCACACGGCATTCCACTTAACCAAACCACGCAACCCCTTTCTTTTCGCATACGGGATTATTCGTCCTGGGACTAATAATAACACTGCGCCTATTAGATATCTCTAGGGGTGATTAGATTAAAGATTAAATTGTACAAAAGCCAGAGACGGGCCCACACCTGAAACCTCATTTGTCCCCCATCACTTCAACATTCAGGATCAACCCTTGTCGGATCAACGATCCACGTAAACCCAGCACATCTGAGAACTTTGCGGCGGGGAGCGGGTGAGCATTTCCAGCGATTCACATTCCACGTGGCGATCCGCACCGCTGGAATGGCCGCCCTCCGTCTATGCCACCCTCGACCAAAAGCGTGCGGGAACTTGCTTCCGCCCAACCTTGCACGTAAACGTACGTCGATGACGTCATTCCTCGGAAAAATAAAAAACCCTTTGCTTATGCGTAAACCCATTTTCGTGTTTTTAATTATTTTACGTTATTTGAAAACGACAGTGCTCCTGTACACGATTTTGAATTTTCCCTTGTAGTGGTGATTCTCAGACCCATTTGCTTGTGTTCAAATCACAGTCCATGTCTATTTTGTTAGAACAAGGGCTTAAAAGCAGGTATTTATCCTTTTTCGCCACATTTCAGTAGCTTCATTCTCTTTTGTTTTTAGTAGAAATAGTGATTAAAAAATCATCTTGAGTCTTCCCCGGAGGTTTTAAAGCTGGCGTCTGGTATACTGAACCAACAAGTGTGCCAATTTCTTCATTTTGAAAATCACCTTGACACAATGGAAAAACCAAAAACCTCCATTTTGAATCCACAGAACCAAAATGGAGGTCTAGTACAAACTGAATATCCTCCCTTTGAATACTCCCTCACCGTGAATTGGAATATTTACCTTTGATAGATGAAGATTTCCAAATTAAAGACCTGCATTTTGATGAAAGTCCCCTATTGAGTTATTGTCGCTGCAGAGACGAATAATCAAAGGGGCAAGATCTTATAGGGTTGTGGGAATCCAATCTCCCAAGGTATCTCATTCCTTCAGTCATTTATTTCCCAGAAATCATCCATTATTGCCATTCAAACTATGATCCTGCACGGAGGGCTGTAATAGCTCCTGATCAAAGTGTTATGTTTCCCATCACTCCCCAGGCTATCAATGCCATGTTACACTTTGAACCAGACCAAGAATTAGCACCATTGTCCATGGAAGGATTGATTGAGAAAACCAGGCAATTAACCCCAGAAAAGCTAAAATCCATGTGTCAGAATTTCATGTTACCTGAGCATCAGCCAAAAGGGTCTCCTCCCTATGGTTTTTACTATTTCAATACATTGGGAAGGTTCATTGTAAATATAATATCTTTTGTCTTGGGATTCAACACCAGTGAATATGTGGATGAGATAACCTTGGCTTTGCTATCCATTTTTACTCTGGGGCATCCTCCTGAGATTAAATATGATTTTTCTTCCTTCATAGCCAACAAGATCCATGATCAATTCATAAGGCTAGATATTGAAAAAGTTTTTAAGTACTCCTCAGTCATCTATCATCTCATTATCTACTATCAGTCAGAAAGGTTCCCTTTCCCTGTTCAAAAACTTGATGCCAAGGGAAACCCCAGGTCAGTCATATTTTGGTCCCCCATAATTCATTATTCCTCTGATTCTCCCTATTCCTACACTGAATTCATTGATCAGTTTGTATATCCTGCAACAACTTTGTTAACAGGAATTTCTCCCCCAAGACTCAGTAATGAAATTAGAAAGACCTTGCAACTGTCAAAGAATTATAAAGTTGGGGATTGGTATTTGTATCAAAACCATACAGTCATCAGAATTTATGGATGTGAATTACATCCATTCAGGTTACCCAGATATGTGCCCATGAGGATTTTTGCCTTGGAATACTTCAGGCAAATGAAAAATTTAGATGTGATCCATTTTTGTAATGTAAATAAGAAAGCTCAATTAAGGATCAAAAGTCAATTAGGTCCTTTCATCTGCAACTCTAGGGAGGCCGAGAGAGAGGCAGAAAATATATTACAGAGAAAGTTCCAAACATCTTTCCGTTGGGTTCCTTATGACCCAGTTGGTTTTATTTGTGAAAAAAGATTAAAGAATAAATCATCTCCTTATATACACCACAAGATTCCTGATCTAGAACAATATGCCAATCAAGATGAATGGATTGAAGGAACACTTGTTGAGGAAGAAAGTGAAGCTGACAAAATGAATAAAATCATGAAAGATGTTGAGAAGAATTTTGACCTAGAATCTTATGGTCAAGTGCAGGTACCCTACATTGGCACTTCTTCAGCAACAACTCTACAGCAAGCATTACTGGAAAGCAGTTCATCAGTTACAGCAGAACCCAAAGGTAAAGGAAAGGAACCTGTAATCCAGGTCATTGAAACTTTGGTCATGGCGGAGAAACCACAAACTTCCAAAGCACCTGAACAATCACAGGTTTCTCCCACTCAGGTACAGCATCCACAGATTCCAGAGTTACAGACTCCATCAAATGTGGAAATAGGAAAGAAAAGGCTGGTTTCAGACACCACTCCTCCAAAAGAAACCTCACAGGTACATCAGGTCAAGAAACAGAAACCAAATCCACCTCCAGATGTGGAAATTATAGATGAAGTATTTGATGATGGAAGGGAAGATAGTCAGCAAACTGGCACAACAAGTGAAACAAACATAAGCCAGAAAGGGAAAGCTTTACAAAAGAAATTAAGCACTGAAGTATCCTCTTTCAGACCACCAAAGACAGACACAGGGGATATTAAAAGAACCTTCATTAATATTAAAGCAAAGAATGATCCATTGAAAATGAAGGTATATGATCAGTATATGAAGATGGCTCCCCATAATCAAGAAAGGCTAATGTCAGCATTCGACCTTTCACAAGGTAAAATGCTGATGAGCCACTTCAAAGCAAAGGTGCTAAAGCCCACTTCAGCAGCTGATTACATCAGAACAAATTTTGAAGTTTTGGCAAAGGATATCCATCCTCTGGACCAGATAGAGCTACACAGACAAACTGGGGAAATGGTCTATTCTACTCTCACCAACAAGGCCATGGCAGCTATAACGCTGCAGGATTCTTTGAATAACACTACTGCACAATTCAAAATTGAGAAGGCCTCTTCACAGGCCAAAGATAATAGAATAAAGTCTTTAGAAGAAATAATCATTGGTTTGGGTCACAATCCCAAAGACATTAAAAGTATTGAGACATTAATAAAGAAGAAAGATGATGACATAGCTGCACTCAGAAAGCAGCTAAAATTACCAGCCTCAAGGCACCCTCAGACCCAAGAAGTTCTCAAAGGGAATTCACAGGAAGAAATAATGGAGTTGCTCCTAAATATGACTGAGCGACTAAGTGAAACGGAGAAGGAACTGGAAAAAGATTTGCAGGAACATGAAACTATCAGGCAGACATCAACAACAGGTACTACAACAACAGGGCAACAGATACATCCATCCCAGGTAAACACTTCTGGTTTGAATTCTGATGAATTAATAAAGCAGATGGAAAGTCTACAACTAAGGGTCACAGAACTCCAAGAAACGAAATTGCAATTGGTAAAATTGGAGGAAAAATATGATACATCTAAAAAGACAGTTGCTGATAACACCAAAGAGATAAAAATGTTGGAAAAATTGGTTCAGGCCTTGGAAAAATATCTTTCATTGGAGAAGCCTTTAAACGAAATAAATGACATTCTTTGGGGTAACATCATTGAGTTAATAAAGGACATTTGGCCCTCCATTCAAGCTATTTTTGAACAAAATGAGTTGGTTAAAAAAGCCCAAGAAGAAATAAACAGAACCAGAAATGAATTAAGAGGCAGGCCTGAGCAGGCCAATCAACTCATTCAATTTTTGAACACCAGGACAAAACAACAGCTTGCAGTATTAGGGATTGAGGACAGGACCGGCGCAGTTTTAGAAATAAAGAGAGTTTTCATCAAGAGAACTTTCATGCAGAATTTGGAAAGGAAGTGCACAGATATTTTGGTTGATATCAATATTTTCAGAGATAAATTTCAAGTTTTGTTGGACAGTGGGTTACCAAGTCCTATGCTCTCAGAGGATCAAATAATGGACTTAGAAACCTATATAAAGAAAATAAATGCTCATGCTCAAAATACAGCTGCTTGTTCTCCTAGTTTACCACAATCAACATTACCAACAGGGAGAAATATCTATGATAGAGTAAGGAATTTATTTCATCTGGAACATGAAATATGGTATCTGTTTCCTAATGAGCCCACCTTCTACAAACTCACAGAAGCAGATGAAACATTGAGAAAACTCAAAAGGACCATGATACCAGATAATCAATGGTGGAAGGAAATGTTGGAAATTCTATAAAAGTTGTTTTCAGGATGAGAATTTATCTTTACTATCAAGTAAATGGTAAAAATGAGTACAGATGAAAGAGCATCAGTTACACAGGTTAAAGAGTATCCATAAAGACAAGGAGTATCAAGCAAGCAAAGAAATTACTCCAAAAAGACAGCAACGAGCCCTTTTTCATCACTTACCTCCAGCACATCCACAAAGAAAGGGAACAGCACATCAGCAATTATTTATTATGCCATCTACGAGACCATTTGTCTCCTGTTTACTTGTAAATAAATCCTTAGTCACCCCAAAATATGGGTTAGGATAGTGTGAGATATTTTCAATTATTTAGTGTATAAATAAACCCTCAAAGAGAGTGTTGAGGGTGGATTCTATTACTTTGCTGTAACATTGAGATTTTCGGAATAAAAGCATTTTGGAGAAATTTTTCGTGGCTTACTGGATGACGATTTAAAGCACTGGAATTGTTGCAGGATTCATGTGTTGGACTACAGTTCAATAAGTTTTTCTACCCTTTGACTGAAATTTTATATTAATCTATAATACCATCATATCCATTTCTGAATAATTTACATAAAAGATTGAAACAGAATTTGCTTAATTGTACTCTGTTTTCAAATGTTATTATTCTTGATGTTTTCTTCTAAATTAGTTATAAGCATGAATTCTTAAATTCTCTTGCTTTACTAATTTAAACACTGTGATTACTATAATAAAGAATTCTTAATTGCTCTTTGTTTGTAGTCATCTCATTTCTTTCTTTTGGACATGGTGAAAGATTCTTAGCTGCCTTTCATCCCTTCAAAATCATCCCATCCACTTTAAATTTTAAGGATTGTTCTCTGTCTAGCTATCTTGCCCTGTAAAGCCATCTTGTGCGTAGAATAGAAATCCAGTAAAGCCATCCTTTGAGCTGCCTTTCATCCCTTCAAAATCATCCCATCCACTTTAAATTTTAAGGATTGTTCTCTGTCTAGCTATCTTGCCCTGTAAAGCCATCTTGTGCGTAGAATAGAAATCCAGTAAAGCCATCCTTGGACTCCATAGCCCAATTGACTGAAAGCTCTCAACCTTGCCCTTAGTTTGTGGATTCCACCATTTTCCCAAAACAAACTCTTGAATCTATAACTAGCCTAAAACCTTCCAAGAACAAAGATAAATTATAAAGAGAGAGCCCTCTCTGGATGCAGATTGGCTAGATTCTGCATCTAAAAGGTTGGTTTGTGGTTACCTCGGGTATACTTTCTTCTTACACAACTTCTAGGAAAACCTGAGTGATAACAGCGCCGAGGGTTTGATGGTATAAACAGTGCTCATAAAGCACTGACCAAACCATAAAATGAAACCTAACAGCCCCTTTCTTCGTAATTTGGCCTCCCGTGAAGGTCGTCATCTTCTGGACCATCCTTTTATGGTGTGGGAGGGTTTTTGGTCCTTAAAACTGCCATAGAACCTGCACAAAACCATAAAACATGTTATAAAACCCTGCGTGATTGCTAAAATTGCTTTGGATGCTAGTGGAGTCGAATGGAGCAGTGAGAAGGTGCGGAATATGCAGGCGGAGGAGCGGAGGAGGTTTTTTATCAAGAAAACGGGCAAAAATCCGGTTTAAAATTGCATATGGCGCGAAAACGGGCATAGTGGTTTTGAGAAAAACCATGAATGGTTTTCATGTGACCCTCGGGCGGTAAGTGGTTTGCGTTGAATCGAACGCGATCCAACCAGAATGTGTCGCGTGGCTCCCGCAAAACTGGCGATCTTGCGCGACTTTGGGAGGTTAAAATCTGGACGCAAAAGTTACACAATATGTGTTATTGACCGTCAGATGAAAAGGGGCAAATCCGACGATGGAGATCTGGCGCAACAAAAATTTGCATAGGCAAGAGCTTTGGGTGGGGGACAGGTTTCAAGAGGGGATTGGGAGAGGGGATTGGTTAGTGGGAGGTGGGTTCAGAGGGAGGTTTGATGTCGAGATGAACGAGGACCATACGATTTTGATAAATCAACGGCAGAGATTCATTGTTAGGGTGAAAGGATGGAATTACGTCGGGAGGATAGGGGGAGAAAAGGAGGCATCGTGACCGTTGATATTTGAAGATCGATGGTCACAATTTGATAAGGGATCTACCAAGTAGGGTGAGGAAACAACAAAGGAAAAAGGATTTTCAAAGGGAGCGATGGTATAATAATAATAAGAGAGGGGGCTTAAGGGGGAGTGCTGGGCATGGTCCCGTGGAGGAGAAGTGACCAAGGGCTAAGGATAGAAGGGCTAATCGCATCAACGGGTAAAAATTTCACAAAGAAAATGTGGGTTTAAAGAATAAAAGCTGATGCGACAGGGGTTCGGGTGCTTGGTCATAGCGCTCGGATATATAGTGAAAAAGGCTGGGGCTTAGACCCAAAAGGGGCTTCAAAACCCAAATTTAAAAAGGGCGGAAAAAGGCTAAAAATAGATTTTTTGGACTTTTTTGAAGTTTTGACAGGTTTTTAGAAGAGGGTTTTGGGCTATGGTCATATGAACAAAGGGGCTAAATATTTTAAGCCCTTGAGGGCTTAAAACTTTAATTGTAAGAAGGCTGTTTTTAGGCAAAAAATGGGGTTTTTAGGCCAATTTAAAAGTTCCGATAGGTGAAAAGGGGTGTTTTTAAACCATAAAAAGGGGTTTTTGTGGGTTAAAAGGGTTTTTCATGGGTAAATGAAGGTTGAAATGAGAAGGGAAAAAGGGGATCTTTGGAAAATGGGGCCTTGGAAAACAGTTTCTTTGGGAACAATAGGCTTACTTGGTGGATTTCTTTTTAAGGAAACAACAGTATTATGAAGGGAACTGCAAGCTAACCTTTTTAGGAAAAATAGATGAAGATTTTGGTGAACTAACAGACTCAAAAAGATGAAGGCAGTGAGATTTCTAGAACTCATAATGTTTTTTGCAATTTTTTTCTAAAAATCTGGGTTTGTCAAATTTAGTCATCTTTGGATAAAATCAAAATTATGGATGTCTAACAAATGGTAAGTCAACTTGTGTATCTTGCAGAGTTGAGAGATTTTCAGGGACAGAGTTAGCTCTATGAATTGGTTTGACAACAATTGAAGTCTTGGATTTAGGAGATTTCCGAAGGATACTTTCTGGATTATCAACTATCTCAGGAGGATTTGGGTCAGGATAGGATCTAGTATAAATTCTTCTAGAAGCCACTATGTGGTGTTTTTAGACCTAATGATGAGAAAAGTTTAGCCAAGTATGACAGTCTTTTAAAGGCTAACTCATATTTTTCAAAGAAAATTCAATCCTCAAAGTCTTCTTAACTGGGTTTGAATAACTATGTGGTGTTATTAGACCTAATGATGAGAAAAGTTCAGCCAAGTATGACAGTATTTTAAAGGCTAACTCATCTTTTTCAAAGAAAACTCAATCCTCAAAGTCTTCTTAAATGGGTTTGAATGATGTTTGGAGGATAAAAGAATTTCCTAGTGGAGTCTTACGAAAAACCAATGGGGTCAGCAGGCCTACTGAATACCAATGGAGTCGCCAGGTGATGGATTTTTACTTGTTTTCAAGGTTTGGTTGTTGTTCACCATCAACAATCAATAATAACCAGTCTCGGTGACACTTGTCTCATTTAGAAATAGAGGTTCATTGAGTTGTGAAGTTATCTATTACTCAACAATCCCTAGTATGGTTGCCACTATGTTAAGACTCCGGTAGTTTGCAAGATTGGCAAGAACAAACACTGCAGGGCGTACATCAGAACCACTTTGGAATCCTGGGATCTAGCCGGGCCTAGATTCAGAGAGGGATCTCTCTATATAAGTGTTTTCAAAGATATTTCTTTATGCTTAGTTATGATATTAGGCTAGTTATGAAGTACAAGGGGTTTGTTTGTTTTAGTTGGGTAGGATATCATCAAAATAAATGAAGTCTTTTGAAGGGTAAAGGTGTGAGCAGGTTGAAAGAATGGTTCAGCTAATAGGATAGGTAAGAGACAGTATCAATCTATTGTTCTATGGAGTCACAAAAGGATTTAATTGCACAACAAGTTTCAAGAGTGGTCCATGGGGCAAATCATCTATATCAAAGGATATTTTAAGTTGAGTTTGTGGTATGGAACATTTAAGAAGTGTGGTGAAAGAAGCAAACATATAAGAAAACAAAGGGCAGCCTAAGATCAGGTAAGGACTTTGAACCTAGCCTGCTTTTGGCATGCGCTCAAAGGAAAACTTTTAAGATAAACAAAGAATAGCCTAAGATCAAGTAAGGAATTTTAACTTAGCCTGTATTCAGCATACTCTCAAGGAAAACATTTGAGATAAACATAAAAAGTAGCTTAAGATCAAGTAAGGACTTTTAAACTAGCCTACTTTTGGCATACTCTTAAGGGATCTTTTCAAAGAAACTATTGGAGATAAACTAGAGGACAGGGCTAACCATTAACTTCTCTAGTTCAACTTTAATTAGTAGACTTTTCAAGAACTTTCAAAGACAATATCTCAAGTTGTACTTAGGAAACATGGGCTCACCAACCCTTCGTTGGTTATACTCTATTGAATTATCCTCAAAGCACAATTACAAGAAAACATAAAGATAAAGCTTATCAGTGAGATTTAGGGTACTTTTAGAAGCAAATCCTAATCTAAACTTGTTGTTCTTTATCAGGGGAAGTGGACAATATGGAAACATAAGAAAAATAACAATTACAGTAAGAAAAACATCACCATTGACACAGACCAGGATTCCATAAATTATCTTGTATATTTGATGTTCAAAATAGTTACAATCTTCAAGTCCAGTAGGTCTTTACAGCTTCAAACTTCTCTTCTCAGCCTATCTTTCTTCAAATACTAACAGAGCTTCAGCGGCCTTAGCAACTATTTACATTCAATAAGTATTCAACCAACAAAAATACTAGGCTCCTCATATGATATATATAGGTAAATTGAGGAGGTGGAGTGAAAGGAATGTCTAACTACTCAATTAATACAGAGTAAATGCTTCTTGACCTTTGGGAGGCCTAATGGAGAAG
This sequence comes from Pinus albicaulis, assembly GCA_034641835.2. Classification (NCBI taxonomy): domain Eukaryota; kingdom Viridiplantae; phylum Streptophyta; class Pinopsida; order Pinales; family Pinaceae; genus Pinus; species Pinus albicaulis. The sequence goes on from CM076580.1 coordinate 1,394,245,594, forward strand.
ATATCTAATGTATTAACTCTGTTAATTGATTTTTACATTAAATTTCATCAACTTCGGTCACTTTTTTTGACTTTTGAGGCTTTGGTAGGCTTGTAATTACTTTCTGAGCTGTCGTTGGCAAATATCTTTGACTGTGCATTAGCTTTGTAGGCTTTTGAGGCAAAATAAACGGGTGGGTGGCATTTTGATCTTTAGAGAAGTAAAGGCTTTGGTGATTTGGCATTTGAAGCCTTCTTTCTGCTGATCTGTCATGATTTGTTGCTTTAAACACTAATTTGCCTTTGATTATGCTTTAAGGCTTTCATTAATCATCTTCGGGGCTTTTTGTCCTTTCTGCTGACTGTTTTAACTTTTATTAATCTGTCTTTACAATGTGCTTTGTCCATAAACTGTGGAATAAGCCTTTAACCTTCAACTTTATGCTTAATCCTTTTATCTTTAATCTCTGTCTTCACTGTTCTTTCTTTTGTTTTCATTTTCAGTGTATAGGTGGCTTTAACGCATTGGAGGGTTTGATTGTATAACCAATGCTCATGACGCATTGATCAAACTTGGATTTTAACCCCTTTTGTTCCCTTACTGCAATTTCCTGCCATAGAGGATCGTCACCCTCGGCCATGTCCCTTTACTAGACAGCGGGATGACTTTAATATCTTCAACACCATTAAACCTGCATAGAACAACAAACTTGTCATAAAAACCTGCGTTTACTTGGTTAAACTACTTCACGGAGGCTCGGGGTGGTGAAGGAGTTGTGCAGAGGAGGAGAAATGCATGGAGGGAAGGTTTCATGGAGAAAATCCGAGAAGGTTTGAATATGAATATTGGCGCGAAATAGCAGAGGCGGTTTTACGAAACCAGAAATGGTTTTCGCGCATGGGATGGGGGGTTAGTGGTATTCGCGTGAACGGACATGATACCACACATCGATTACCACGTGCCCCGCGCAAAACCACTTTTTTCACGTGAAAAAGTGGTGTTAAACCTCGGGAGAAAATCACGCGTGAAATCGCATGTGAGCCGTTGGATCTGGGGAACCAGATCCACGGTGGAGAGGGAGCGCGATGGGACAAGGTGCTCAGAGGGAGGAAAAGGTGGAGGATAGGTGGCAGGAATGGATTGGATGGCGGGAGGAAAGTGGACAGTGGGCCAACGGGGGTGTTTATTGGTGGAATTCACGTGGACCGTTGGATCTGAGGTGATCCACGGTTGGGATTGTTTGTGAAGGCGAAAAGGTAAAGAGGACCAGGGAAAAAGAAAACAGAAAGGGGCGCTCGATCACCATTAGATTAGGAGGATCAACGGCTATGATTTGACCGGGGGAGAAACAAAATCGCGGAGGAAAATATGTAAGAAAAGGGGCTAAAGGTGAGGCGAGGGAGATAGTCTTGTGGGGAAAAGGAGGACTGGGAGCTAGGGTAAATAAGGGCTAGCAGAGGGTTTTGACGGCCGTTAGATCTTGTAGATCAATGGTTAAGATTGTGTCAAGGAGGACGTGGTCAGAGCGGAAAATTTATGTAGGAAAGGAGTTAAAGGAAAGGGTGTGGGAATATAAATGGGAGGAACAGGTCCCGTGGGGAAAATGATAGGACCAGGAGCGGAGATGAAAAAGGGACTAAGGCTTAGTGCTTCGGTCATAGGCCTTGGTTTTATGGAGGAGAAAGGCAGAAGGTTTAAGCCCTCGGGGGCTTAAAGTCTATATATAAAAAGGTCAGAAAATAAGCTTAAAAGGTGGGATTTTTAGCCTTTTTGATGTTTCGATAGGAAGAAAAGAGGGTTTTTAACCAAGTAAAGGGTTTTATAATGGTTATAAAGGGTTTTTATGAGAAAATGAGGGGAGGGAGAAAAAGGGGATTTTTAGGGGAATGAGCTGATGAGTTAGGATAAGCAACAATGGATGAAATAGTGGGTGAAAATGGGGTAAAAACTGTTTTCTTCATGATAACAGTAGGGTTACTTAGTGGATTTTTGAATGAAGATTATCAGAGGAAAAGATATTTGGCCAAGGTACACAACAAGGCTTCAAGAACTCACAATTTTGATTAAAACTTGTTTCTTGAAGACTAAAAGACCTATTTTAGCCATCATCAGTTATGAAACTTTTGTATTGATGGCTAACAGAAAGGATGAGTGAGATGGAGACTCAGCTCCATGATGTCAAGGAAGCCTTAGCCATGTATGTGCATGAAAAATAGGTATGCAATTCAAGTTTATCTTCAACTTCCTCTCAAAATGAATGTGTAGGTGATTTTGAAAGACACACTAGAGGAATAAGGTCCAAATTATTGATGAAGATGGGCTATGAAGGTAAAGGATTGGGAAAACTTGCATAAGGCATAGTTGAACCAATTTTTGTTGAGGACAAGCCTAAGTATTTGGGTCCTGGTTATGGACAACATGATGGAGAAAGTTATAAATCCAAGGAGGCACATGAAGGTGTTACAAGAAGGACTTTCATTTCATGTTCATTGCCTCAATCTTGTGAATATTGTGTTAATGAAGAATGCAAAATTTTTATACCCACTTTGCAAGAAGGTGACAAAGGTGAAAGTTCAAGGTATAAATCTGCTTCTAATCAAGTTGATTTTGATTATAATAAACATGGTAAATCTTCACATAATATTTGGAGAAATTTTGCATGTTCCTTTTGTGGTTTGGATAACCATAATGTTTCAAGTTGTTGGAAGAAGATAGCCATGCACAGGAAAGTTTTAAAACGAAGGAGGCAGGAAGCCAAAGGTCCATTTGAAAAAGATAACCATGTTGAAAAGAAGATGCAATTGTTTTGCACGCATTGCCATAAGCAAGGCCATATTGTAGACAAGTGTTGGACTTTGTATCCAACAAGTAATCCACGACATTTGAAGAAGGTGGAGAAAGAGAATGGCAAGAATGGAAAAGAATATTCCATAATTGATGTGGGGTAGGATGATTCACATGATGAAGTGCAGCTGAAAGAAGCACCACTAAAATGGTTTGTTCTTTTGTCTCTACAATGCATGTTTCATGTTTATGCCAAGAAGGTGTTTGAAAGTGGAGTATGTTGACTCAATTTATTGCAAAAAATTTGTTTCATTTAAGCTCTTTAAGTACATGTACATATGAATGGGGTTCTTCTACTTATGATTGTAATTGTGAGAGAGTTAAAGAGTTGTATACATGCATGAGAGTTTGTGTGTATGAATAGTGGAATTTTGATGGTTTCATTTTTATTGAACATGTATGAGTAATTGACTTGTGTTGGTCTATTTCTTTTTTAACATGTATGTTGTCAATTTGAGAGTGTTGATCATTTGTACATGCATGAGTTTCGATTTGTGTTGTTCGATTGTGTGTTACATGCATGTCATATCGACTTGGAGGAGTTGATTTTGTCTCCAAAGATGAAAAGGAGATGTTGACAAAGTGTTTCATGAAATGTGAAATTCATTTTGTTTTGGGAAAAGAATCTTCAAATTATTACACATGCTTATGCTTGACTTGAGAGTCAGTCATTTGAAAAGGCATGTTTTGTTGACTTGTGTTTGGTCGATGAGTTTTGACACCAAGATGTAAGAGTACATGGCGATGTTCACATGATGTGAAATTTGTTGTTTTGAAGGAGCAAGAGGATATGTCGTCAAGTTATGTTTCTTGCATGATGTGTTTTTCAGATTGATGGTTGTGTTTGTGACAAAATGTCAAAAAAAAAGTTTGCAGCCATTGTAGACCATTTTATGTGTTGATGCCAAGAAGAGAAGGAGATGGCGAATGCATTCGTCCAAATGTGGAATTTGGAACCGTGGAAGTAAAAGAATGGTCATTTCTTTTCTTGTTATTACTGATGTTGGAACTCATTGCTGCAATTCACTCAGATGGGATTAATTTGGAAAAGTGGTTTCCAAGGAGAAGCTTGCATCGAATGCATGTTTCTGAAAAGGAGGAACATGATTCTCAGTGGGAAGACAATCTGTTAGTTTTCCAAGCATCGAGGAATCAATTTGGTAAAGAAAAGTGTTATATAAGTCAGCAAGCAGCCAACAAGTGTTGGATTGGGTCAACAGCAAAAGGAGAACATTGGTTGAAGAGCCAAGCCATTTGCAAGGCAAGGCATGTCAGTGAACCGAAGTGGTTGTCATGGAGATTTTTCCAAGTAAAATCAAGATTATATAAATTTGGAAATGTAAGAGTATTCAACTCTCATGATATAACCAAATTTTGTGGGTCCAAAAGCATGTTAGTGGAAATGAGTGATTAGAATCTGGATTGGGGGCAAAAACTTGCCCAAAATCCAAAGTGCTTAGAATTGCACCAAACTAGAATGACTGCGATCAGCCCGTCGCCAGGAATCTAACACAACTCGTTTTTTTGAAAAATGAGTTCGGATGAAGAGGTTGTAACCTATTGATCGCAGTTCAGAACATGCAATTTAAAAAAAAAAATTGCATAATAGTGACAGGTTGATGACATGGCAGCCCAGTTAGCATGCAGGGAATATTCTTCAGTTTTTGCACAGTGGCACTGTGACAAGTGTTACCACCAGATTTTCTAGTTTGGTTTGAGAAGGTGAAATTGCCCAATGTCCTCCAAGGTTGAATTTGGGTTCAAGATGAATATTTATGTGTTGGAATTATTCTTTTATTAAGGTTGGATATATATATATATATATATATATATATATATATATATATATATATATTAAATCCAAACATATATTATTAAACTCTGCATATATATATATATATATATATATATATATATATATATATATATATTCGAAATTTTTAATAATCCAAAGTTTCAAACTATATTATAATTGGGCGCAATTTCAATATATGGTTCAAATTATACCATGGTCCAATTACGGTGATACAAAGGTTTCAAAGCACATATATTTAAATGAAGAAAAACTTGTATATATGATGGGCGAAGGGAGGGTCGAACATGTGACCTCCCCCTCCTATTTTTACACTTTTACTATCAGACCATGAGGCAGGGCTTCTAAAGCCTCTATGCCCACATTGTATATGAACTTTAATGCAGAACTCTGATGGCGGAACGGAGGGGGCCAACCCGCGGGCCATCCCTCCTCCCCATGTGACCTCACCACTTGACCATCAACCAACGCTCCCACTAAACGCACTTATACATAGTTAAACACACCCTTAATTGCAGGTTATTCGATAATTAAACTAATTGTTAAGTTGGTGGTTTTTTTGGCGGCTCCACCATTTTCGATAGACTTGCTAATTTGTCGGACCTATGTCGAGTCTTCTCGAGATTTGGAGGAGGAATCTAGGGAAAATTTTAATGAACCATATCTTGAGCAATTTTCGACCAATTTTGTCTCAAGAATAGTGATTCCTAGCAGAATGGCATGCTCTGAATCCATTGGTATAGGTTGCAGAGGCCGAGGATAAATTATAAAGGTGTTTTTGTCACTTTGAAGAAAAGAGAAGCTTAAGGCCACCAGGAGGGAAGGCCATGCCCAGATCAGCTGAAGACCAATTGTGGCTCAAGAAGAGTCATTATTAGATGAATTTGATGCTCTGAACATAATGGAAAAGGTTGCAGAGGCGTTAGAGAAATTCTGGAAGTGTTTTTGTCACTTTGGAGATTAAACAAGCTAGGGCCACCAAGATGGGAGGTCAAGCCTAGATCAGCTCGAAACCATTTTCAGAGATTGAATAGTCATTTTTGAGGTTTCTGGGTCTTCTGAATCCAATGGAGTAGGTTTCAAAGCCATTGGAGCACTGCAAGTGCATGTAATCATACATTTGACTCTTAATCCCAAGAGAGCCTAGCTAGTTGAAGCGAGTCCATGGAGATGTAGCCCAGGAGGGGTGAACTCTGTTATCAAATATTGTATTATGTGTATGTTGTGTGTTATTTATTTGCATTTAATTTGTTGTATACGAGTTTTTAACAGCTAATTAACTCATAATTTGATCATTAAAGAAACATAAAGCTTGACACATGTTGCTACAAACTATTCTACAAACTAAATATGTTGCTACAAACTATTCTAGTGGAATATCCATAATAGTTAACACTTCAAAGATGGGTAATTTTTGAATTTTTACGCATCTTTGAATCTTGGGTGAATTCTTTGTGGAGCTCCATTTCCCTCTCTTGCATGGCAAGTTTGACCATGGACCTTTCTTAGTGTAATCCCCCTCTAACTAAATCTCTTATAGCCTCTTCTATTTAATACTTGTCACATGTTTCCCATGCTACTATAGACCCTTTTCCTACCATGGTTTTAGAATATGATGAAATTGAGAAGTGACTTAGGTCTTGAGCCTAGTAAGAGAGGATGCTAGCCCTAAAAAACCCTTATGAATGTTACTAAATTCTAGAAGGTTGCAATGAAGGAAAGGATTTCCACAAAATGTGAGTCTTCCTATAACATTCTTTATTAAAAATCAACAAGTGAATTCTGCAATTTTTTCTAGTTTGGGTGGAGAACAATTTTGGACATAAACTTAGGAAAAGTGGGTAAAAGGTGATTAAATTAAATTTTATGAAGGGAGGCTCCAAACACTACCAAGCAAAGGGGAAAATTATTTAGATACTGGGATGTAAGGGCCACTCCAAGAGGGAATTCAAATTCCCTTGGAGAATTTTGATTTGGAGAGACGAAGCAGAGAGGGGGTCGAATTGTGGAACCCTCAAGGCCAGAGGAAAGGAAAAATTTATAAATAAGAGAGAAAGCCTCCATTTTTGGACTTTTTCCCATTTTCATATCCGAACACTAGTTTTCTTGTGCTACTCAACTAAGTCAACTCATGCTGCTTAGCACAATAGATTTCCAGTCGAGAACCTCACCTCTTCCTTCGGTAGACTTCGAGTGTCATACTAGGAGATTCAAACATTACACTTTGAGAGATGATTCAGGGTTATTTGTAGGTGTTTCTAGCGAAATATGTGGGAAGACTAGGCATACTAGAGAAATTCACATCTCTTGGGAAGGGCGGTGGGAGTCACAGTCAGGTTTTTGGCTTTTGAGGGCACCTTCCCATGGGATCTCACTGAATATTTGTCGTGATTTGCAGGCCAGACTTGGGGACAATTTTTGGATGAAAATTTTCCTTTCTGGGATTGCATAGAGGGTCTATGACTGCGCTTGGATAGGGGTCAAGAGGCAAAGAGAAAAAGGGTGTGAAGGGAGATGAAGAAATAAGGGAAAATCGGGGAGGAAATTGTAGATATTCCAACAGGCATTTTGGGGGATTTTGGGAGTGCTCCTAAAAATATTTCCAGCAATGCGTACCAATGGGATGCCTAGGAAAAACACACTAATTTGTGGGATTTCTGAAAGATTATATTTGGCACTCCTATTTATTGTAATCCATGCTCATTAATATAATAAAATGTCTCAAGATTTTGGCTCAGATTTCTGGTGTAGCTGAAAATTTTGTTTGTGTGTTGATTTCTGGTTGCATGTTCTTTGTTTGGTTTTTTCTATAACTGAATATTTCCAATTAGAAATACTACAGTGGTATCACGGTAGTGATCTGACCAGCTATGGGGAAAACATATTTTCTTTGACCTCAAAAGAAAAGCTATGGGGAAATACATATTATGTGTATTTCTCTTAATGATGTGTTCATTTTCTTTTTCATTTATTTTTATATTTCAATGATTTTCATAAACTTGGGCAATAAGTTAAGGAAAATAATTAAACCTATGCAGTAAAATATTTCCTCATAATATGAGAATTGTTGTTACAAACTAAGTCCCAAGGGTTAGTTCAGTTGGTAGAGTTCTCGTTGCTAAGTACTTCGCCAGTTGGGAGGTCACAGGGTCAAATATCCTCGACGCCCTTGGAGTTAGGCCTTGCTTGTTTGGCTGGCGGGTAGATCCCTTCGGGTTGATCTGTCTCGATTTTCCCGTGGATGAAACAGCTACCCAGTTTCCATGAACCACCCTTAAAAAAGTGAATTGTTGCTATAAATTATTCTAGTGAAATACCTGTAATATTCCTACTTAGCTTGAGCTAAAAGGAATATGCATTTTTGCTTTACTTTCTGTTGCATGAATAAATGAATAAAAGAGGACATGTAAAACTCCTGAAAATAATGAATAAATCAATGCCCATATGAACAAGGATAAATCAGGGCCATGTAAATAAATCACTTGCAGGTGTGAAAGGGGTTTGAGCTGTGAGACTGGGTCAACCTTGACCAAATCTACAGCATTGTCTAGATTCAATGTACCTCATGAAGGGACAATGCAGTTCTAGAAGGAGGCCCCTCATGTGAAAGGAGCTAACTCATCAAGGTGGTTTAGGGTTTGCAAAGGTTTCATCTTATAAAAGGAAGAGGAAGGCAGCAAGAGAAGGTTGTTGATTGTCTATATTTCTGAGTATCTTGTCTGTTTAGACAAATAATATTCTCTGTTGTTTAGTGGAGAGTTGTGCTCCTTAGCACTTGGAGTTCCTATGCAGGGATTTCACCTCTTCCATTGAGGATTCTTGGAGGAGTTTTTTTTTATTTGATCCACTATCAGGCTTTGGTCCAAGCTCTACTTCCAATTTCAACGCAAATCTAGTGAGGGTTTGTTTGCTTTTGTAGGCTGCAGCAAGTGGAACTCTATATCTGCATAGATCTAGCTTGTATTGGAGCCTCTTCTCAGTGAGTGTGTCTTTTAACCTCCTGGAAGAGTGCATCCACTGTTTGAGCTTCAGATATGTATCTTGGCATCAAGCCATCACTGTTATTCAAGCTACAACGCAGTTTTCCTTGAGGGACTGCATTATTTTCAGTAGAGGGTTTGTAGGGTGTTTTGACCCCATTTTTATGAGAGATCTCTGGTGCTGGGCTTTGCCTTTCACTTTGGTGATCCATGGATTAGCTTGTTGATCCATGTTCTGTTTAGATCTGATATGTTTCAATGTAAAGTAATCTTCAGAAATTTCTAAATATTATTGCAGATCTGCAACTTAAAACTCAGATCTACTCTTTGTATTGCATGATTTGGTCAAAACCCGAAGGGGATCTTGTAATAGTGCCTCTCTAGTTTACAGATCTGAAATGGATCTGATGTTTTTTCCACATATCTGTCCTAGATCTGAGATGTAATGTTTAGCTGCTTCAGCTCCATAAAATAACGTTTTTAAGCCATTTTGTAGTTTATACATGTGTTGCAGCCTTCTTTTCTGAAGATTTCTTGCTCTCTTGCCTCCTATATTCTATTGTATAGTGCAACGGCATCATTGTAATTCTGATTTTCTGTTGTATATTCATAAGTTGATCATATTTGATGGCCTCCTGCTCATGCTTTGCAAGACTGCGTTATTTTTGAAGCAGTTTGTTGTGCATAGCTGCAACCCCTCTTGTAGGTTGTTTTTTAGCTAGACTAGGTGGTGGGAGATCTGTTTACCACACCTAGTTTGATTTATTTTTGAGATCTGTTTACCACACCTAGTTTGATTTATTTTTTCTCTCCTTTTGGATTTAGACTCCAGATCTGCCGATCTAAGGGATCTAAGGGTTGTAAACTCATTTCTGTGCGTCAATCTCCCAGGAGTACGTTATTTCAGCAGGCTTGTTGTGACATTCCTATTTTGGAATATTACAATACCCATGCTAGTTAACACATGAAAGATGGGTAATATTTGAATGTTTATCCATCTTTTAATGTTGGGTGAACTATTTATGGAGCTCCATTTCCCTTTAATAGATGTCAAGTTTGACCATTAACCTTGCCCATTGTAATTCCCCTCTGACTCAATCTCTTGTAGCCTCTTATAGCCTCTCATGTCCTCTATTTCCCATGCCACTCTACAATCTTGTCCTACCATGGTTTCAAAATATGATGAAAGAGGTGTAGAAAAGAAACCAAAATCCCTATCCCTCAAAAGCGTTCATGAATGTTATTGAAGCCTAGAAAGATTCCATGAAGGAAACAATTTCCACAAAAGGTGAGTCTTCTCAAGCAAAAGAAGAAAATACTATTTAAATAGCATATTGAAATTAAATTTTAGAGTTGAAAACCCAATATGAAGTTCTTAGATAATCTTTAAAAAAAAGTAAATCTTACTAAATTTCAATAACTCAAAGAATTATTCATAGCTTAAATTGTGGAGATAAAAGAGCTCCAACAAAAAAATATCCTTAATGTAGAAAATATTTAAAACAATATTTAACATTAATATCATAATCTCCAACCCAACCTATTAACAATGTTCTTATTGTTAAGGTGCTCCATCCCTATTTTTAGTCCCTGCCTTTGGCGGACTATAACGATCGAACGACGTTGACCTATCATTAATGTGCTTTGACCTTGAAAAGTATTCTTCCATGTTTTATCCAATGTTTTAAATTAAATATCCAATCAACCAAAATTTTATCCAATGTTTCAGATGGATCTCTTATTGTACAGAAAATTGTATGTTTTTTATTAAAAATTAGGATAATAAGTTTTAAACTCCAGTTCAATACTAGTTTAATGCTAGTTTCGATTTAACATTACTTGAAAGCATTTAATGTTTTTATCTCTTCCTGCAATGCATAATCCAAGCTACGACATATCTAAAGTCACTGCCAACCCACATCACTCGCCCACAACTTTAATTTATTGCAATTGATGCCACATGTCTAACACTTTCTAGCATATTATTCTTGGTGCTTTCAGAAATTCTTATTATTCTTCTATTCCTCACCTTGTTATTATATGTTATTCCTCTACCTGCAGAAAATTATGGAGAACCTATTAATTATGACCGATGCCTGCAGAAAATGATGGAGAACCTATTAATTGTGTGCGATAGAGAATAAATTGATGCAAAACATGTTCAACTGTAAATTTAATACATGTCCCAAATTTTCAGGGAATTGGTGCCCGAGATGCACAAAAAATTCACAGAAGTCGGAATTCGAAGAGACTTCGTGTAAACAATTCGGTGCCTAGGGATAGCGACATGATAAATGTCACCACAACGAGTGGTAGAAGCAAGGGTGTTTCACAGAGACCGATTTATGAGAAGTCGTTCTTCTATTATCAATGGGAGGCAACGAGCAACTGCTTGTACGAAGAAAATTACCGTTATCATTGCGGTAAGATTCACATTTCAACTTATTTTTGCATGAATTACATGAAATTTGAAATAAATAATCCATGGGAGATATCATTATACCTTTCTAGCGGTGGTTTATTTGTACAGAACCCCGAAAAATTGAGGAGAGCGTCAAGGGTTTTAAGAATGGAGACTCGGAAATATCAGATTGGAAACACAACATTTCTAACTTGAAATCTAAATTTGTATTTCAACAGGGAGGGAGCCCTTCGAAACCCCAAACCCAGAATGTGAATTTTGTCAAAAATAAACCCAAAATGTGGATTTTGTCAAAAATATGGATAACTTTAGAGCGAAGATTTTTTTGTGGGCCCCTTGAAAAGCCGATGGAAATCAACAACATCCCAAGTTAGGCACGAGAAGCTGAGAAGGGTTTAGCGACATGGAAATGGAATTAGCAGAATCTTTGGTATTTGGATCGATGAAGATTGAGAATGGTGGGAAACAAGGTGAAGTTTGTTTGAATTTGTATATTGCTATTTTTTTAAAACTCGGGGGAAGGAGTGCAAGGTTCAAGTTTTTTATTTCTTTCCCTATTTTTTGCAATCCATCTCATATTCAATAATTATTACATAGACATAATTTACAATGCAAAAGAGTATGATATCCATCAAAGGGGAAGAAACGTACTGCTCAAGCTGAAATTTCGGGTAGGAAGCAGTTACTTATCGATCAGATAAAAAGGGTCAGTTACCTTCCCATTCCCAACACGGCATTCATGCACCAACTAGAGCTCATTCCACCCTTTATTCCTTTCTCCACCACCCTCTACCTTACTTACCTCGCATGCAGAATTCACCATGCTATAGAGAAACCTGAAAGGAAGATGGGCGCCCGACTAAGGTCGATAAGTTGAGTGGAAGGAACCTCTCTCATCTTCTAAGAGCAGGCAACTACAGTAAGATAAATATTGAAACATAGTTGTGGAAAAACGCTCCATACCAGGGTCCATCTTGTAGTTTGGGCTAACCATATTACAGTTGGACTATCGCATGTGAGACAAATTGTAAGGTAGTGGGCCCAAAGAATTAGACAAATGTTAAAATTGTGGGCCCACGACGTAAAACTTGGTGACATATTTCTACTTTGTATGTGACATCTCTACATCCATTACAGGTGTATTTTGCAAAGGTACATCTCTGCATGCATCACAGGTTTTGAAAAGGCTCCAAATATTTTGCAAAGGCTCCAAAAGATGTTACAGGTTTTATTGAAGGCATTCAATATGCTCCCTTCAAAGATATTGATATTTTCTTATGAAACATTCAATTCAGTGTTAACTCAGAGCCTGCCTTTCTGGAACTGTTCATTCGTGTGAGGATTCTTAAAGTCACCTTTTTTATGCACTTGATCATCTCCATGGCTGTGATTCGATCAGAAGATGTGGATGTTTACTGTTCCAGATGTAGGCTTGATTATCACATGTCAATGACTGCTGTAATGTTCCAAAATTTGCACATAGCAATTTGGAACATTAGATTTTGCTACTTTCACCTAGGAGAGGAATAAATGGGTAAGGAGGCCCATGAACAATAAAATTATGAATAAATTCCACCTTAGTAAGGTAGGAGATCACCTTAGGAGCTAGTTTTACACTTCTAAGTGTGAACAAGGACAAATTAGATGGGGACATAGTCAAGTTTGACTAAGTCAACATGCATTCTTGATCAGGAAGGAAACACTCAAGTAAACTACCTCAATGTGAACAAGGAGCAGCCTAGATACACATATGAGAACCGGATTGAAGATCCCTTGGTGTGAACAGAGGCATTGCAGGTGGATTGGTTCCAGTTGACCAAGTCAATAGCGTTGTCACAAAGAGGAGGGAAGCAAGCTAGGGCAGCGCAGTTTTGAAAGAGGAAGCTTCATGAAGAAGTCACCTCAACATTGTGTGGGGTTTGGGGTGAGGAGGCTCACCAAAGATAAAAGGAAGGCATAGCATCAAAGGGATTTCATTCATGTATTCAGCTATTTTGGTCTTGAGATCAATTGCATGCTTCAACTGTTTAGCCGAAGTTGCTGCACTGCTTAGTGCAAGGAATTCCTGTGCGGGAATTCCATCCTCTCTTTAGATTAGCTTGCTTAAGGGATCAAAGGGGAGTAATTTGAGCTTCATTTCTGTATTTTTCTTGGGGCCATTCATCCAAATTTAGCCACAGCGCAGTTTACTTCAGAAACTGTGTCCTTTTCTGCAGGATCATTGTTGTTGGGTTAGACATTATCTTTGTATGCTAGTCTTTGAGGAGGAGGTGTTCATTTCCCTCCGGAAGTTCCAATAAGAAGGCCTAGGGCCATTATCTGTATTATTCAGAATTTATATTTCATATTAAATCATGTTTAATACATTTTTGCAGTGAACTACGTTATTTTCTGCAGTGCTGCTTTGTACATGCATTTTGCCGGAAACCTTTGTCGGGTGTCTTGTTTCTGTTGTATAAGAGATTAAACCTCCATTTCTTTGCTGTATGACTAATATAAAATTCTTATCAATATTATTCCATCATTTTCTATAGAAACCCTCATGGAAATTACGCTCTCATAGTCTTCATAAATGCTGCAGTTGAAAGGTCATGGGATTGGGGTGTTTTCGAACTGTTTCTAGCTGGGGAGATTTGTTTAACTTATCTAGAATGATTAGTTTGGGCTCAAATTCGGTATGGGAGTTTCATAATATGTAAAACATGGGATCCAAGTGCCATTTCCCATAGTTATTGCGTTATTTCTGAAAATGATGTTTTTATGGTCCAAGAGGCTGCATTTCCTCATGCCGGGAAAGGATAGTGAGGTAAATCTATGCTACTGATCATTCATTTTCTAGTTAAATGTTTCTTGTGCATATTATGAACTGATATACATTTATTTCTCATGATTTTCTGAAGCTCCACATTGGTAATAACGCAGATTATTCCCAATAGTGTAGCTATTCTAATTTTGGAACATTACAGTGGTATCAAAGCTGCCATCTTCACTTAGCCTGTGGATTTCAGATCCAATCAGAAAATAAGAACAAGAGGAGAAAAAATGATGGAGGGGATGAGCTTACTCTCATCCATTTTCAGATCCAAGAATAAAGAAGAAGAGAAATGCATTGAAACTCTAAGAGGGTTTCAAGGAGGAAAGAATTGCAGTGAGACCTCTAGAGGGTTTCAAGAAGAAGAAGAAGATGCATGTACTTCCTATTCTCATATAGGAAGTGAAGAGCAAGGAGACCACTTAGAGCATGAAATCTTGAGTGGGTATTTGACAGAATACAAGTGCCAACCTAGGGCTTCCAAAGAGACCCTAGATTTTCCTCAGTTTGTTCAACTGAGAGAAGAAAGAAGATCTTGTAGCAAAGTAGAAATCTAGGGAAATAGGTTCCTATTGTCTAAATTTGATGGATAAATTATAGCAAGAGCATGGGAAAGGAAGCTTGAGGCATTCTTCCTACTTCATCCAGTGGAAGAGAGGGAGGCAGCAGAAATTGCAGCGCTGCACCTGGAGGGTGAAGCCAATACTTGGTGGTGCAATCACTTAAACCACATAAGAGTGACTTCATTTTCTGAGTTCATTCAAGAGATGATTAGAACTTTTGATGAAGAGAGATCAGAAGAGAGAGGGTCCACACCACCATGGGAAGAGACAAGTACCAGCGCTGTCATAGCCTTGGAAGAGCAACTTTCTACATCAGCAGTTGGGGCAACCATTACATTAGAGGGAGGAGCCTTTGCAGCTCTACAAGAGGTTACCACATCTCACCAAGGTATGGGAATATTTCCACTTTTAATTATTGCAGAAAATATTTCTAAAAGTTGTGGAAATATGTTTTCATATGGCCCAGGATCAAACATTGTTGCCGGGGTAGAGCAGCAATATTGCACTGCGCTGTGTAGACTTGAATGGTTCAAGAAACAAATGAACCATCATCCTCTTGGACCCTTGTTGAGTTGCACTCAACCCTTGAGGTTGAAGTGTGATCTTTTGGGGGGAGTCATGAACCTTGAGATGGAGTATGAGGTAGCAACTATGTCTTTGGAGGGACTATCTGCGTTGTCAAACAATGGCAGGGAAGAGGCTTTACCTTTTTCACCTTTGTATCTTGATGGATTCGAGATGACCATGGACATGAGATCTTCTCTAAGAGATCTCCAAGGAAATGCATTCCATCATTTCATGGCATGCAAAAGAGAGGAACTGATTATGGAGGGTGATAGCCCACATGGGGAGAATGCCAAGGTAAATAATGATAGAAGGCATCCACATGGTGTTTAGTGGATGTGGGGGAAGAGCAAGAGGCTGGTGAGCCACTTGCAAATTTATGATACAGGGCAGCAAGAGGCCAAACTGCGTTGGCTGCTCTTGAGAGAATTTGGCCATCATGAGACATATCATTTTTCCAAGGGTATGTGGGAGAAGAGTACGTGGTAGATTACTTGCATCATGGGGCAAAAAGGAGTGTGGATGCATTGTGATGATGAAATCATTATGTCTTCACCACATGAGTCATATGATGGAGGTATGTTGAGGCAACAAAGACATTTGTTGCTTTGGAGGATTGAGAGAGAGCAAAGGCAGAACTGCTCTCACATTTTGCATGATGTTGCAATAGGAGGAGATGGCAACATTATGGGAGGAGTCTTTGACATTGGGCATGTCAGAGAATGGATTTATGGCTTGGCAAGAGCCTATTTGCATAGGCCAACAGTGCTGTCACTTTGGAGCATGAGCTTATTGATGGAGTGTTCCCAGGATCACTTCATATTTGATGCACTTCGTGGGCATAGAGGAGGTGAGATTAGCAGAATTATGGATGGACTCATTGATTATTGTGGTATGATCTCCTTGAATTGGATTTCCAAGCATGAGAAGGAGGATTTTCATGCAACATGTGGTTCATTCCTCTTCATGTGGGTATATCATGCCACTATGGAGGATTCATCTATAGATCTTGTCACCATCTTGTCTTCATTACATGGTAAGAATTATATTATTGCATTTATTGATTATACCACACAATATTTTTCTCTTACCATTTCTTTGCAGTACATTTCTCTTCAAAGGGAAAAATTTCTCTTTAGGCTCCATGGCCTATTTTGGGCCAACTATCATGATGGAGACAACCATCTTATGTATGATCCAGGGCAAGTATATGGTTGCTTCTTGTGTGCTCAGTTGACATACTCAGCCATCTACTATTTTCTAGTGGGTGTGATGACTTATACAACAAGCCATTTGTCAGGAGACAACTTGCCATGCTATTGTCTGAAGCTGCAGTGGGGAAGAATGCGCTGTGACCATTTGGGAGACTGTTGGTACCTTCCAACATCACATAAAACCCTCAGTCTTTCTTTCATTATGATGTTGATCATGATCCTTCTTGCTGATATTATTCCTACCTATATGAGGAGCATGATTGGAGGAGGAACACATAGAGTGGATGTGTTCTTTGGGGAGGAGCATCCCCACACTTTTTGCATTGCATGCTCTAAGGGGAGCATGGGAGGAGACATGGCCTCTACAGCTACATCTTTTTTTCTTAATGAGGAGGGCCATGAGATGGATGGGATGCCATATGTTGGTAATTTCTTGTCCATCATGTATGAGATGGTTTGGGCCAGCTTGATGCACAACACTGGGAGAGGAACCTTTGGGGGTCTAGCTTCCTTCTTGCCATTTGAGGGCAACATGATGGCAGCCCAAGATCAACAAATCTTTTACACTTGTCTTAAGTGGAAAGGAAAGAAATGTGGGGTAGGCTACTATGTCTACCATGATCAGAATTTCAGCCCACCTACTTTACCAGAGCTTCAGGTGGAGGATGATTTGCATGAGTTACCATTTTGGAGGGTGGCTCATTTTGTTTGGTTGATAGCTCTAGGAGGAGAGATTCAAATGGGGATGATGAGTCCCAATCTATATCAGCCCTTATGCTTTAAGAGCATCTTCAAACAACCCATTGTTGCTTTCATGGATGTTCTACTGTCACATAATGTTAGCTATTTAGATAGCTTAAACACTTGGGAGAGGCAACTTGGAGATATGATGATGATGCAACACCTTGACCTTTGGAGGTTTCCATCTTATGAGGTTGCTCTAGGGGAGAAGAGGGTGTTCTTTAGTCCTATCCTTGCAGTTGATTGAGGACAAGCAACATTTGGGAGGGGAGGACTGTAATGTTCCAAAATTTGCACATAGCAATTTGGAACATTAGATTTTGCTACTTTGACCTAGGAGAGGAATAAATGGGTAAGGAGGCCCATGAAAAATAAAATTATGAATAAATTCCACCTTAGAAAGGTAGGAGATCACCTTAGGAGCTAGTTTTACACTTCCAAGTGTGAACAAGGACAAATTAGATGGGGACAT
Organism: Pinus albicaulis; assembly: GCA_034641835.2. Lineage (NCBI taxonomy): Eukaryota > Viridiplantae > Streptophyta > Pinopsida > Pinales > Pinaceae > Pinus > Pinus albicaulis. The sequence goes on from CM076580.1 coordinate 1,394,262,998, forward strand.
AGTCAAGTTTGACTAAGTCAACATGCATTCTTTAGGAGGAAGGAAACACTCAAGTAAACTAGCTCAATGTGAACAAGGAGCAGCCTAGACACACATATGAGAACCATATTGAAGATCCCTTGGTGTGAACAGAGGCATTGCAGGTGGATTGGTTCCAGTTGACCAAGTCAACAACGCTATCACAAAGAGGAGGGAAGCAAGCTAGGGTAGCGCAGTTTTGAAAGAGGAAGCTTCATGAAGAAGTCACCTCAATATTGTGTGGAGTTAGGGGTGAGGAGGCTCACCAAAGATAAAAGGAAGGCATAGCATCAAAGGTAATTCATTCATGTATTCAGCTATTTTTTTCTTGAGACCAATTGCATGCTTTAGCTGTTTAGCCGAACTTGCTGCACTGCTTAGTGCAAGGAATTCTAGTGTGGGAATTCCATCCTCTCTTTAGATCAGCTTGCTTAAGGGATCAAATGGAAGTGATTTGAGCTTCATTTCTGTATTTGGCTTGGGGCCATTCATCCACATTTATCCACAGCGTATTTTACTTCAGAAACTGCGTCCTTTTCTGCAGGAGCATTGTTGCTGGGTTAGACATTTTCTTTGTATGCTAGTCTTTGAGGAGGAGGTGTTCATTTCCCTCCGGAAGTTCCAATAAGAAGGCCTAGGGCCATTCTCTGTATTATTCAGCATTTATATTTCATATTCATTCATGTTTAATACAATGTTGCAGTGAACTGCGTTATTTTCTGCAGTGCTACTTTGTACATGCATTTTGTCGGAAACCTTTGTCGGGTGTCTTGTTTCTGCTATATAAGAGGTTAAACCTCAATTTCTTTGCTGTATGACTAATATAAAATTCTTATCAATCTCATTCCATCATTTTCTATAGAAACCCTCATGGAAATTACGCTCTCATAGTCTTCAGAAATGCTGTAGTTGAAAGGTCATGGGATTGGGGTGTTTTTGACCTGTTTCTAGCTAAGGAGATCTATTTAACTTAGTTAGAATGATTAGTTTGGGCTCAAATTTGGTATGGGAGTTTCATAATATGTAAAACATGGGATCCAAGTTCCATTTCCCATATTTATTGTGTTATTTTCTGAAAATGATGTTTTTATGGTCCAAGAGGCTGCATTTCCTCATGTCGGGAAAGGATAGTGAGGCAAATATCTGCTACTGATCATTCATTTGCTTGTTAAATGTTTCTTGTGCATATTATGAATTGATATACATTGATTTCTCATGATTTTCTGAAGCTCCAAATTGGTAATAACATAGATTATTCCCAATAGTGTAGTTGCTCCAATTTTGGAACATTACAACCGCGGAGCTATTACTAGATGGGGAGAGTCATTGTTTGGTTACCATGGAATTTATGGTAGGTATAGGTTTGGACATTGTTACTATGTCCTTCGTTGCTAAATTTAAAACGCTCAGCTTTGTCGACCGAATCTGCATGTGACTGAGGCATATTGATATTTTGAAAACATGGGGTATGGCTGAATGATAGTGTTTTCACACATGTGGCACACTTTATGAATGAATGGCTTATCTATTCATGGCACTGCACCATGTCCTCCACATGGCAGTCGACCATGTGTATGCTAGAGCCATTGTTGTCAAGGGAATTGGGAATGGGATCAAAGTCCAAACGATTTTCGGGGGCTATAAATAGGTTATTCTTCATAAGCGACCATTTGTTGCTACGGCCTACAATGAGAAGGAATGAGATCATAATCAGTCTGGGAGCCATTGTAGGGTTCTTCATCATATAGCTCAGTATTAGTAGACAAAGGATATGCTATCAGATCGAAGATCCGGTAACAGGGAAGATATGATATATATTTGATTGGCAAGAAAATATCTCCCAACGGATGGGCATGATCAATATTTTATATAGTTTGTGTCGCTCTCTTACGTACATTCCTATATTGGTGTATCATTACAATGTGCGATAGTGATTTTTTGATGAAGACAGTCACATCATCACAATTTATAGAATCAAGGTGTGAATCACATATCACTGTTAGAGTCTACAATGATGCCCAGGTTACTTCTATGATGTCTGAATTGTACAATGATGCCCAGGTTATTTCTTTGATGTGTGACTTGTACAATGATGCCGAGGTTACTTCTCTGATGTGTGACTTTCACTTTAGCTAGGATCTGTCCTCTATCACATTATTTAGTATAACCATACATTGTTTGGTATAACCATGCATATGTTGAGAGGACATTTTCCCTCCATTGCTTCCCTTTTATATAGTTCTCAACCTTTCAACAAATTTTTCATATGATTTCCTTCGCGACGTTTACTAACTTCTAGCACAACCATTCTCCATTGCCATATAGCGACCAATTTGTTGTCATATTGGTATGAATTTCCATTGCCTCCCATATAATTCTTTTTTTTTCATTTGAAATGAAGCATCCCATGTTCTGACACCCATGGCAGGATGGCATGAAAGTATGTGCTCATTTGCAAGTAGTTTGAAGAAACTTTAGTGTGCGCTCATTTGCAAATAGTTTGAAGAAAATTTAGTGTGCATGATGAAATTTACTTAGACCCTAATTGTAAACTTTTATGTTTTTTATTTTAACAAACAAAGTGGCTTCTAGTGCATCCAAAAATTCAGGGCATACCAGTTCCCTTTAATAAAGCACTTGTTATTGTTAGCATCGAGTCCTTTAATACTTCAGACTTGGCAGGGACTACCACTGCCTGCAATCCTTGTTATTAATGAAAATTCCTAGGGGTTAGGAGATGCAAAGAATGTGTTCAAATAGATATCCAAGTATATAACCTTTCCATTCTAATTATATTATGTCATTTTTTTACTTGGACTGAATTTGATAAATATGCAGTGAGATAGTCTTGCCGATTTAATTATACTATGTCATATTTTTTCCTTAAACTGAATTTGTTATTACTGTTATCTTTTTATTTGGTACAATATCATAAAATATTGTTTATATTATTTCTTATCATCAATTTAAAAAACTTATTTGGATCTTAAAAATTACTTTTTCACTAACTTGCTATGGTTTTGGTTTCCTCAAATTTTTGGTATATTAATAGTCTATGATTAAGCTACGACTATAATATTTGGATTTATAGTTCATTATCAAATTTTGATAAAAATTATTTTAATATATTTTTAATATTATGTTGAATGAAAAATATAATATTTATTTAATATTTTATTTTATTTTTTTAATTTTCCAATAATATTTAAATTATTAATATAATAATGTTAATAAATAATAAGTTTAGAAATCTTATTATAAAACTTCTTAAACAAATAGCATGGGTTATCTAATACTATTCTCCTTTTATATTCTTAGCTTATAAAACTTCCTTATAAAAATAGGATGGGTTATCCAATACTATTCTCCTTTTATATTATAAGTTTATGATAAAGAATTATTGATAAAATCCTTTTAATTATTACATTTATATGTGTCCAATTCCCCACACAATTGTAATTGTGTGTTATATATTTCTTATTTATATTAATAATTTTTTTTTAATATTATTTTTACAATTGTAGAATTATTTATTATATATTAAATTTAATAATATTAATTATTAAATAAATAATATTAATATATATGTTTATTTTTTTATTAATGATTATGATATATATAATTAGCATACAAGGTAGAATATATAGTGATGAGGTGTATTGTATTATACCACAGTGTAATTAATTGGTTTTAGATGGAATCCAAGATAAGTGAAACCATCCACCAGCAGCCTGTATCAGAGGTTGAATGCATTACTAACTTGTGTAACGAGGTTGATATCACCATATGAATGTAGAATTTGATATTTCCTCCCATTAGCCATCACCCCAGATGCCTGGCCAAAATGGTCAATGATGTCACGAAGATATAACCAATTTTGAAGTTATAACATGCAAAATACCTATATGTCATAAAAAAAGAAACTATGTGAGGCCATGTGTTCCTGCATGACCTTGATGCCCTTAAAGTTTCCATCCTAAACAGAACAATTAATCTTATGGACGAGGTAGTCCGTGACTAGACTAAATAATAAAGGGGACAAAGCGCACCCTTGTCAGAGACCCCTTCCTACGTTGAAGAAACGTGATGGCATTCCATTAATTAGAACAAAAATTTGTGCATTGGTGACACACACCCCATGATCCATTCTATGGATAAATTTGTGAGCCTAATTTTTTTAAGGACAAGTCACAAAAATTCCCAATATATGCAGTCACAAGCTTTTCGAAGGTCGATTTTCATCACCAATGCCTCCACTTTCTTTGTATGTATGGAGTGTATGATCTCCTACGTGGAGGCAACAACATCATTGATAAGTTCGTTATGTAGAAAACCATATTATTCCCATGAGATGTTCCTGGAGAAAACTGCTTTGATGCACTCAACAATAGTCTTAGAGATTATGTTATATGTAATATTGCACAGGGATATGGGCCGGAAACCTTGGAAAGTATTGGTCTGTGATGATTTCAAGATTAGAGCAATAAAATTTGAGTTGATGGCACCATGAACATATCCCTCGTGACAAGAATCCTCAACCATATGTAGAATTTCCTCCATCATCAGATTAGAAAAACATGTGAAAATCTCCACCGTCCAACCATTATGTCCCAGACTTTTGTCTCTGGCAAAAGAACTTAGCACCTGAGATAATTCCTCAGTCCTAACAGGGAAATTTATTCGTGCATTATCCTCGTCATCAAACATCATTGGGTACTCTGAAATTCCCCAAACCTAATCTTCCACGAATTATCCTTTCCACCTTTGAAAGATGGTTTTGAAATATCTAACCGCCTCCCCTTGAATGGCCTTTGTCAAATGAAAATATTGTCCATGTTCATTCGAAATCTCCCAGATGGTGTTCCCCTTTCTCTGCATGTTGGAAAAATTGTGAAAGTATTTGGTGTTCCTATCAACCTCCCTCAGCCATGTTGCACAACTCTTCAGATGGCATGTTTATTCGTGTTGAAGAAGTATCTGTCCTTTCCTACCCTCCAGAAATTTTAATCTACGCAACGAAGTTGTGTAATCATCCCAACATCCTGCTCCTTAAAAATGGACTGCGTCTCCAACATGTTGTCATTAAATTCGGCTAGCATTTTCCGCTTCTTGTCCCGTTCCCAGTTACGAACCCGAGTTTTAAATTTTTGTAAAGTTACTAACATGTGAGCCATCAAGGAGGTGTCCAATTCCCACCTGCACTGCTTCCAGAAATTAGTCACCAAAGAAACGAAATCTGAGTCCTCCAAACATGTCTAGTTGAATTTGAAAGGAACCCCATGTAGAGGTAATTTGAAACGACATTGTAATACAATCAGACGATGATCGGAAATCAAAAACTCTGCCACCGAGGTTTTAACAGCTCTCATTTGTTCCAACAAACTCTCCTGCACCAGGCAGCGGTCCAACTGCTTAGCAATATAGTCTTCGCCCCTCCGGCCATTTTACTAGGTGGGGCATAATGTGAGGAGCCAAATATCTTTCATATGATGGGCAGTACACATGTCTATAATGTAATCAGCGAAGGGGTCATGACGGTAGTCTCATCCCCAACCTTCCGCCTGGGAAAGGGTGTAATTCAAATCACCCACAAAAATGAGTGATCCGACCTTAAAAATATTGCAATCCTCCATCTGTTTCCAAAAATTCCCCTGATTATAGTATGGGGCATATGCATGAATGAAGTATACCCTGGATGAGAAACCCCTAATATAACCCAACAATAGGATACCTGTGAAAAAATTGAAAGTCGACAACTTGGCTAGTCGAGGATCCCACATAACAGCCATGCCTCCTGATAAACCTGCAGAGTCCACCGTAACTGGAAGCCATTATAGGAACATGGATAGGAAGTAAGAACATGTTCAGTCAATAGAAGCCATGGTCTCCTATATAAGAACTAGAAAAGGAGAACAAGCAAGAACATAACTCTTGAGGGAGATGAACTTGGAGTGCTCCCCCAGACCCCTTAAATTCAATGAGATATAGTTCATCATGCGTAACCATGCTTGGGAGGCAACTCTCTAAGAACTTAGTTAAAAACAAAAGTAATAGGTACGTCATGAAAATTCCCAAAATCCAGGTCAAGGATTGAACCAGCATGTGGAATCTCTTTCATTTTTTGTCTCTTGCAGACTCCTTTCTTACACACAGTAACATTCTCGGTAGACGATGGGCTAATGGTAATGATGGGAGATCAATTAGACTGAGTGTGTATTGTCATAGGCACCAGCCCTAGATTCGGGTTAGTAAGCAAAAAACCTAGGTCGTTCTCAATAGAATTACAAGGAGGCAGGTTGAGAAGGGGATAGGTTGGGGAAATCGAGGAAGTCAAAACAGATGTATCCAACAAGGGATTCTAGGTAGGATTCAATGTCGAAAGGGAAATGGTGCCTGCAGAGGATAGGGTGTCGAATAATTTCGAAGGGATGTAGGAAAAGAGACCGCAGAGGTAGACCAACAAAAGGTAGGCAAGGTGACAGAATTCAAAATATCCACGGGAATCTCATACAGAGGTGGTGGAGCCTCAACAACAGAGGGAGGCAGAGAAAAATTAGAACGAGGAGGAGTAATAAAATCCTGATTGGTAGAGGAAAATAAAGGGGGAAAAGGCGTACCTGAGGAATGTCAAACGAGAGGGGAAAGATGTGGAGAAGTATCATCCGAGCGTGGGTCACACCAAACTTCATCATGTGTCCTTCGAGCCAGCCATGTAAACCTTGTGGGGCAATTATGTAGCAGGTGACTCGTGTCATGGCACAAGTGACAATGGAAAGGAATTTTCCAATAGTCTAGGTGTTTTCTGTGGATTATGTGACCCCATGCCAGGTCAATGTGTGGATGTAGTCCCCCGAAAAAGGAGAGTTCCACCAACATCTAGGCTACCTGCTTGTCCTAGACGCCCATACATTTCGGATCGACATAAACAAACCTCCCATTGGAATTAACAATGGATGACAGAATATGTCGCATCCAGTATTAAGGGGTAGCCCTGAGAGCTTCACCCATACCAGGTGGTTTTGAGGTGTGTCCCACATTAGATTAAATCCAATGTAACATTGATGCAAAGCCAAGAAAATTCGTCCACAGACCCAGCGACACTGCAATATACACTCTAATTCCACCTGAGAGATGAAGTGGAAACTATACCAACCATTCATTAGGAGGCACACCTTTGACGGGTAGCCCGGTATCAGTGTCCAAGTATCTGTCACCCATGTGACCATATCTTGAGCTTTGTCTCTGTCAAAATTCCACCTTCCAACAAGGGCGTGTTTCTGCAAACTAACATATCTCTCCCACATTACATCATAACCAAATCTCAGTAAATGACCTTCTGATGTTGGCTTGAAAGGTTTGTTCTATGTATGTGAAGTATTTTCCCGTCACATCAACCCAGTGGTCGTTGTATATACCTCCCGATCCAATGTCTATGTATGAGTGCCAGACGTCGATCCATTGACCACCCTCATTGTGTTGTTGTATGTATTGGTTAGTGTCCCCAGTTGTGCCCCATAACGACCTTCGATAGCCAACGTGACATCACTTAGTGCATCATGTGAAGTCATGTCAGCACCCAACGCAACAAGGTATATGTCCAGTCCAACCATGTTAGTCCGAAGTAAGAGGCAATGAGAAAAAAATTAGTCCAACCCACATGTCACAGAAATGTCAGGGCAACATCAACAACTTAGCAACAAGCCTTATTTCCTGGGCTATTGGCTCATTAATACGCCCGATAGCAGCATTCACCATACATAAAACCATGTTATGCATCTGGAGGCGCATTTGAGATGTGATGGGCTAAGCATGCATGTTACTTATGCAAGTTGTATAGTTTGTCAGTTATGAATTTATAATATTTCATTATTATTTAGAAGATGGCTAAAGTGGATGGTTTGAGTTTTGTTAATTATATTGTATTTTTTTATCTATTTATTTTTTTAATATATTGAAAAATCTGTGGGGATATTCTAATTGTGCAGAGCAATCACATTTATAATTCTAATAAGTTTTTGCTAATTTTAAAGGGACAAATATGGAAAGAAACCCTCTTACATATAGACAACAAACATAATATGATATTAGTATGTCCCTCACTTCAATACTAATAGTATTTTATAGAATTTTAATGTCAATATTTCTATGTTAAATTGTAGGGATTTTACTACATAGTAACCAATGCATAATTAATTATTAAAAAATAAGGAATTTGCATTGCCAAATTAAAATTTGAATTCTTGATATTCAATTTTCATAATTCATAGTTAAGGATTTGATAAACAAAATCTGAAATCATACTTGTCAAAATGCAAGATGGGTACATCCTCACTCAACTGTCAACTGCATGGTTACTCAGTAAGTAACTTGACCGAGTCTAGTTTACCGGAACTAGCCTAACAATCTCCCTATTAAACTCTATTTGGGAGATTAAACCCGTCTCAATCATTTTATCGAAGTCCATACAAAAAGGTTACTATCTACACGGGTAACTAGGCACTATATCCATTAGTTATCTAGGACACCTTTTCACATACATGGTTCATCAATAATCTCACTTTCGCACATTCTCCCCCTCAAGCTAGGATACCAGTACACTTGCCACCCTCGTACTATCCAAGTGGTCCATTCCACAACTTTATAAGTCCATGCCCCACTGCATGACATGTATGTTTGATCAAAGTCTTAAGTTCTTACAAAAATTGACCAGTAGCTAGTGTATGAGCACACTTGCCACCCTTGTACCTATCTAGGTGATTCATTCCACAACTTGAGTCGACATGTGCTCCTGCAAAACATGCATGCCTGAATAACATGTCTTAGAACTTCCTTGGGAAATGCACCTGCTTATGACAAGATTTCACAACTTGGAGTAAACACCCTTAAGATGTTCACACACCACTATGGCTCTGATCACAAGGTAGCTCCTTCACCAAACTTCAACACCATTGACTCCATTTTCAGCATGTGGTTTTCAAAGTAACAACTTGTGTCATTATATTTTTGGAACATAAAATTATTTTTCGCATTATAATGTATTTATCTAACATTATTCATTTTTCTTCCAAAGATCATAATTTTCCTCTTAAAATTGTGAACGCAAAATATGGTTGCGCCAAAGAATTTCCTAACTTCCTTTGTGTTGTTCGGTTTTAAATTTTAAAAAATAAAATAAAATAAAATTTACAATGGAGTTGTAAATTTAGTCAGGTTATTTCATCAAAGGGTAGGAAAGATTTTGGAAATTTCTCGAAAATGATTAAATGAACCATCAAGACACTTTCGTGCCACGTTGCTTGGTCTAAACATCGGTCTAAATAGTTATCTTCCAGGGCGGCACACATATCTTTCCACGAAACCCAAGGATTATCATTGACCAGCGCCAATTCTGACGGCAACAATATATTTCCACGCAAACGAAGGATTGACGTTGACAACTAAAATTTCCTCTCACTCCGTATCCCATTACACTCTTCGTTCTGTTGGAATATTTAAAATTCTAGAACAACAATGGAGAATAAACTTCTCCCTCTTCAACACAGAGAAAAATAAAAAAAATTTCTTCACTGGAGACAGAGCTTTCACTGTAAACACTATTTCATTAAACTTCAAAAACTTGGTTACAAAATCACCTCTGACTGAGGGAATACAAAAACTTTGACTGCTTCAAAACACAGTTCAAAACACAACTCACACTCTTTAAAAATTCACTCTGAAAAATACTCTGTCTCTTCAAAAATGAATGCACTGCTGTGCCATTCAAAAATCTGTTACACTGCTGTGCACATCAAATTTTTACACTGCTGTGTGTAAAAATAGAACTTACAAACTAAACTCGGCACTGCTGTGCTATACCTCTTTTACACTGCTGTGTGAAAAATAATAACTTACAAAGTCAAAAATGCACACAGCCTTTTCTTCTTCTTATATCCCAAGACCCTTTTACAATATATATAAAAAACTATTTTAAAAACTTAAAAAAAAAAAACTAAAATAAAAACAGAGTCACTATGACCCACGGCCTCACCTTTTTTTTTTGAATATGATATGTGTGGAGCACATATATATGTTGACTACACGTACATAGTTTTAAAAAAGAACTAACATTAAAAATAACTTTGACCACACCGTAGAGCCAGGACGTTAAACAAATATTTAACCAAACTGCATAAAAATTCCGCGTGCCAAAAGTGATTGCAGACATCAGCAAGGTTGTGATGCGGGATTTTTATTAAATCCGCTTCATAAATTTCCCCGGGTCCGATTTTTAGCAACCTGTACGGAAGAAAATGTGATGCCGGATTTTTCATAAATCTGGCTTAATAAACTTCAGGTCCGAGCTGCTCAATTTCTCCGTATCCAAAAATTACTGCGCTGAAGTTGACTGCACAAACAAAAATGGCAAGCGGCTACTGTGTCCTGCAAAACAGAAATGGTAGGCGGCTTACACAGTGGAAAGTAATTTCAACACGTTCGATTGAATTTCCGGGACATTGCCGATTTTACTACATATATATAACATAGCTCGGGTGCATCGTAAAGAAATTCGTAAACAATCGTGAAGCAGTTAGCAACAAAATGGAAGCAGAGACGTCTACCGCGCTGTAAGCATGAGTTTGCAAGATGTGGCCATCTTCTTTACGTTATGATATAAATGCCTACGTGTTAATATATAAATAAAGTTGCGTATTATTTTAAATGGATAGGGAGTGGCAGATACGATTTTTTTCTTCAAATTTGGTATCAGAATCATCCATACAAGCTGCGCCCTCAATACAACGATTGTTATTATTATTTTATACAATTTATATTTATTTTTTTCTTAGTTTAATTAGACTGCTCTTTTGTCCTAAAAATCATGGAAATTAGGATAACATTTTAAGAAAATTTGGCAAAGATTTTTGTAAATCCACTTATAACTATCAAACTTTAATATTTTGGGTGCTTGAATCTATTTCCATCATCAAAATCATAATTCAAATTACTATAAAATTTCTTAAATTCCTACCAATTTTAGCCATCCAACAATTCCTCCGTCTGGTTAAACAACTTCTTTCTTTTGTTAATAACTTTTTTTCTCTGAATATTAATTCACACAAATATTAATAAATAAGCCGACTTGTCGCAGGTTCCCTGTTGGTCAGGAGATTGCAACTTTCCTTGTTTCATGCGGAATACTGTCCAAGGCTTGGGAAGAGTCACGTCTTGCGAGCAACTCGTTGGGTTTTAGTCTGAACGAGTATGAAGGCGTTGCATATGTTGCCTTCCCCTCATTTTATGAAATAGAAGGTTATATTGTCAAAGAGAGCGGATATGGAGAATGCAACATACAAACCAACAACAGGATCTTCTCTCGTTGCCTCCAGGGTAATGATGACCAACCAGTCCTGGTCCATCAGGGAGCTCTTAAATTGTTCCTACATATTATGGAGAATACTGATTTCCAAGCACAGGTAAATTAGTTTATTTCATTACGGAGTGATCTTAGTTTCATAAAAATAGTGATTGCTTATTGGAGATTAAATTTAAAAATAAAATAAAATAGAGTAACATTATGTTGATATATTTCATGTCCCAACAGATGCAGATTTATGTGGATTCAAAACAAAGAAAGCTCAAACCCATTATATTTGTGGGTCATTCCTTAGGAGGAGCAGTTGCAAGTTTGGCCACACTATGGGTCCTGGAAAAGAGGCTGAGACAAAGTTCTCCTTTTTGTATAACATTTGGAAGTCCTTTGGTGGGGGATGTAGGATTTGTTGAAGCAGTAGGCCGTGAAAATTGGGCAGGCAATTTTTTTCACGTTGTTTCCAAGCATGATATTGTTCCTCCTATGTTCCTTGCACCATTTGAGTCAATTACCCAGCCCTTGATTACTATTTTGCCTTATTGGCAAGGCATAATGGTTAATGACAGTAAAATTGTACCTGATTCTCTTATTCAAGACGCTTGTAGGACTCTTCTTAATAATGTCCTGCAGCATACTTACACAGAAACAAACTATGGTCCTGACTCTCTAAGGGAGTTAGATGGAGTTACCAAGAGAAGCCCGTATAGACCTTTTGGAACTTACATGTTTTGTTCAAGCGAGGGCGCAACTTGTATTGATAACTCTGAGACTGTTTTGAAGATGCTTCATTTGACAATGCAAAGCCATGAAAAACGTTATGATAATATCGTACAGGACTGTTTGTCAGAGCATATAGGGTATGGTTCTGTTATGAAACATGTCATAGAAAAGTCAATTAGTGGAGAAAGAGTTGCAAAACTTGATTCAGAATCCTCTTACAGGATGGGAATGTCATTACAGCTCGAAGCCATTGGTATTGGGGCTCAGGTGATGCTCAATTCCTTTCTCAAATACAATTTGAAAGAATTATAAAGGAATGTATATTGCTGTTAGTTTTATACAAGTCAAATGACTTATCAAGTACCATATATTTAACTTTTAACCCTCGAAGGGAAAACCTCTCCCCCATATATATATATATATATATATATGCCAGGCATGGGAGGTTAGGTATCTCCTTTATGTAAGTGGAAAGGGAGGCTATCCACTCAGATTGTTTAGAATTTTTGTTAGTTTCTTATCGTGTAAATTTTGATTTTAAATTCTAATGTAAACACTGATGGTTATCTGCATTCTCTATATTTTACTTTCTTCTTTTCACGTACTAATTGATGCTTAAAACGTTTTCTTGAATTTGCTGTTGTGCAGAATGATAATGCACCAATTGCCTTTCAAATAGCAAAAGACATCGAAAACAAGCATAACACAAACGTTGCTAAGCTAGCAAGTGAACTAAGCGGGAAACAATGTAGCATGGCAGAGCTTGAGTGGTATAAAGAGCGTTGCGAGAAGGAAAATGGCATCACATATTATGATTCCTTCCGGAAACATAATGATATCGATGCTAATTTGTGCAGGGAGAGGCTCTGTGGGTTCTGGGATAATATTATTGAAATGTGGAAGAGAAATGAGCTGCCAAGTGATTTCCAATCCCAAAACAAGTGGATAAACGCTGGCACTGCCTATAGAAGACTTGTAGAGCCTTTGGATATTGCACATTATTATCGCATGTCTAAGGGTACGGGCAACTATCTTTCAGATGGAAGACCCACCCGTTATAAAGTTATTCAGAAATGGATGGAAGAGAAAGAAACCGCTCGCGGTTCAAGAGGTCGGAGCGGTCGCACAAAGTTGGCATCCCTCACTCAGGACTCCTGCTTTTGGGCACATGCAGAAGAGGCTTCGAAAGACTTGGAAAATCTCAAACAAGGCCACCATCAAAAGCTGGAAAGTCTTGAAATGTTTGACGGTTATGTGACAAGATTGATCAATGATCGCAACATTTCCTCCGATGTTTTCTTGGAAGGAAGCAGCTTCATTAAGTGGTGGAAAGAATGGAAGAAGTACAAGCAAAATCAAATTCCTGGCTGGAGTTCTCCTTTATATAAAATAATGGAAAGTGAAAGTTGGAAGGGATGAACTCTCTAACTAAATGAAAAACTGTTTTCAGTAAGACTTTGATCCAGTTATTGCTTTCGAAATGATGTAATTTCTTTTTATTGTGCCTTTAGTAATTAGGAATCTCTTAGCTTGCCTTTGATACAGTTATTGCTTTCGAAATAATGTAATTTCTTGTCCATTGTTTAAAACGGTGTGTTGGCCGCAATGTACTGCGTAGAAGGAATGAACATATAAACGTACAAGCTTATTTCCTTCTGCAACTATATCCTTTTGTTCCAGGAATCCTTTAATCCTTTTAGTACTTAGAAATCTCCTTCCCCTAGTACAGTGAGGCATTTTTAAGACCATTTTTTAAAAAAAAAAAAAAAAGAAAGTCACTTTTATTTTAGTTATTTTATCTTAAAACTATTAAGTTTTAAGACAAATTTTTTTTTAAGGAAAGTCACTTTTATTTTAGTTATTTTATCTTAAAATTTAATATGTTTTAAAAATAAAATTTAAGACAAAAATAATGTAAGACAAAAATAATTTGAGATAAAACTTTATATTTAAGACAAAAACAGTTTGAGACTAAAATATTTAAGACAGAAACAATTTGAGACAAAAATATTTAAAACAAAAAAATTTAAGATAAAAGTATTTTAAGATAACTTTATATTTAAGATAAAAGACAAATATTTTAAGACAAAACTTTATATTTAAGATAATGGCTATTTAAGACAATGGCAATTAAGATGAAACCCATTCAAGATAGTTAGCAAATAAGACAAAATCATTAGCATTCAAAAGTTTGCATTGAAATTCCATGAGTGGATAATGGATAATTATTATTTTTTATTTTTGAAAAGATATATTCAAGCCACATGAAATTTAATCGGGTCATATTTATTTCTTTTATATTATATTTTTCTTATTTCTTTAAACCACATTCTAAAAATATAATAAATAAATAGATAAAAAAAATATTATTTTTTGGTTGGCCACTCAAGGGAATTTGAACTTTGAATCTCATGTTTTAACATAATACTTCATAACAAGGTGATTGTCAATTGAGTTACATTCCATGAACTAAAATTGTTTATTTTTTTAAATATGTGAAAAAATTTAAACTAACAATTGCACCAACTGCTGCAAAGGAAATGTCCTAAGGCATGAAATAGAGAAGAATTTTGACATATAAGAAATCATTAAATGATAAAAATTAATAAACAAAATGCTATTCAAGAAAATATTCAACGAAGAAGGATCATTAGGTACATGGGATGCAAATTTGGTTTTCAAATAGTAAATTGGCATTTGACATTCACCAATATGAAACGTCAGATTATTCGAAAAATGTTATGGGCACAATAACATAAATAGATTGTTGGGGGTATAGAAATGATGCACTTGAGTGAGTTGTTGAGGAAGTATTACCTGATGAAGGAGAAGGCAGTGGTCCTTGAGGGAGACAAGCTGTGTTCAGGAGTAGGGGTTGTTAGCTTAAATTTTGTGAGTTTCCTTTTCTTTTGGGTGTGCCACAACCTTGATCTTGTTGATAGTTCATCAACTGGATACTTGAATGCCTCCTCAGAGAGCTTATCTGCTAGTTGATTGAGCTCATGATAAATGTGGGTGAAGGATGACCATTCTAGCTCCTGAATGCGCGACCAAATTTGAGACATTGGGGATTGAAGCCGCACATTCTACCTATAAAACTTGAATTAGCCCAGTCAACAACTATTTGAGATTCCCACCTCTTGCAACCTCTTTAAACCACAAGCACTTTCCAAATAAAGAACAACAAACAATGTTGAGAACTCGACCTTTAAATTGAACTCGACCTTTAAATTGGAACCAGGAGCCAGAGTATATCTGACATGAATGAATTGAAATGAATTTATATATAAAACACAGTGAAGAGAAATAATAATCAACGTATGAGGAGAAACATAATTTTTTAATGCAATCACCTAGATATTCTTTGATAATTTGAGTGGGATTTCCTTCAAAATTCTTGCAAGATATGTTTCCGGTCGAATGTACGAAAAACACGAGACATTATAGCTAGGTAACGTAATATTGTAAGGAAAAATAATTGCTTCACCCATAAAACTTTATTATGAATACCATTTTTGTGTGATCTCTAGATGTGGGTAAAAGTGCATTATATAAGAAAATAAAAATGTTCATGAGCTTCCCGTGAAAGTGAGTGCATCGATCGATTTTAAGTTTGTTGTTCCATGTTGGTCTCTCTACTATAGAGTTGTGGGATAGTTGTATCATGTGACTAAACTATATTCAATAAATACTCTTGCACTTACCTGATATTTGAGGAGTAGTGCATTTTTATGTGCAGCAGTATGGTCTACGATCTCCTAATCGTGAACTACATATAACATATCTAATTGGATGTTAGCCAAATTTTTCCATAGGTATAACATACCCAATTTTCACCCTCCGAAGGTTGTCTTGCCCATGATCACAAACATCTTCTGATGACTGCTATAATCAAGCCACTTGCAATGCTTCTTCTAGAGTTTAAAGGAAACACCTCCTTGAAGAAAAAATAAATAAATAAAACAAGAAAAAATGTTGTAACAATTTAGTTAGGCAACAACTAACAACCCTCTTGAGGTGGGAAATTGCAACCCAGTTGAAAGAAGGGAGACAACCCAAGGTATTGAAAAGATAAATAAGGACAATTGTGCAACTTTTTCAAGGATGCAACAAGAAATTTTTTTGTACAGAATAAGAAAATATTTGCAAACAAGAAGATACCACAGTGGGCATGCACAAGAAGAAGAACCAAAGAAATCAAATTCAATAAACGAAACATAATCACCACTCCAAACTGGCTTCTCTAAAACACATACAACCACAATAAATCCCACTGAAGCTTACAAATTTATCAAACCCTAACTTACTAACAAATTCAACAAGCCAATATGCTACAATTTGTTGAGTCACCCCAAAATCAATTAGTAATTATCACATGAATGTACATTTGTTTGTAATTTTATTTAAAAGGTTGAAATTCTCTCAAGAGTGTGTAGAATATTTCCAAGAGTTAAAAAAATGGAAATTTTGCCTACCTCCACAAGGTATCATCACACCCAGATAGGTGACAACATACAAGTCTAAATCTTATACCTCTAAGTCTCAATGACACTTCAACATGTCAATAACATACTTGCAACAATGCCTAATGAGTTTTGTCTATTGGCTAAAGAGATGTAAATCCATCCATCCAAAAATAAACATCTCAATCAATCTAACACCATAAATTGTGCTAAGTAGTTCATCATGTTATTTCAAATATTACAATATGGTCTTATATTAGCTCACATATTCCTTGAATATTTGAAAGCCAAACTGCCTTAGCAAAGTAGACTAGAAAGATTCGTACTCTAAAAGACAAAAAAAAAACAACAAACTAAAACAACAACTTTAACTCTAATCCAAACACTTCATTATTAGCAACATGATATCTAATGAAGATGTTACGTGGAAAAAAAGGCTTCATATATTATCTATCACATGTCAAACCAAGTGAACAAAAACATGCACATAACACATCAGAAATAGGGTTCATAGATCAACTTGTATTCTATGGCTTCAAACCCTTCTTGTCTCCTTCAAGGGGGTTTGTTGAGGTCTTCAAAAAGAGTTCCTTTTGCTAACCAAATGGATTGTTTCTTTCACACATGTATGGAAACATACTTTCCAAATCATATTGTAATAGATTCATAGGATGATATTATTGGTATTAACTACACCTTATTTGGAGACATCATTTTTATTATAGGGGTTGGTAGCTTTCTATTGGATGTGGTTGGTGATGTGAAGACTACTCAACTTCTAGTAAATATTCATACTAACTCTAATAAGATTATGGATGCTTGCTTAAAAAGGGAGACCCCTCTAAGATTAACTCATTGGATTATTTGTTTGTTCATGATAATTATTGTTCTCAACTTTCATTCTCCAAGGGGTTGAGACTATTTTATTCATTTATTTTACATGGTCCGGTGAAAGAAGAATAATGGAGATTATCTCCACATCTTTTCCATTTCGTTAAGTTACAAATAAAAAGAGTCAAATTCTATAGCCAATAGAATAATAGCCTCTTGATACACCTTTAGTGAGTTATGCATAGCTCTCACCTATCACTGTAGCTCAATGAAATTACATCTAATAGCTCCAAGACACCATTATAAATGGATTAGTTGTGAAGTTGTTGTTAAATGATCACCTTCAAATGTTCAATTCTCATGAATTTTGTGGGAGGGGGATATTTTGGTGTATTGAACAAGGCAATGGGACATAAGGGTAGCATGGATGGAGAGAAGTGAGAGGTTTGAGCATGGTTTATTGAGATCTATAATTCTAACATTAGAGAACGAGAAGGATCCTTAGGGCCTTATGGCATAGGGTCCAGGGGACCTATAGGTAAGGCAATGAGAGAAATTAATAGGGGAACCCCTAATAGTTGTGGAAAGGGGATTAGAGGCCACATTATCACAACCTATACGCACTTGACCCATAACCATTAAATTCCATATCCCTTTAAGCCAAAATCCACAATCCCTTAACCCCTACACTCATAACTCATAACAAATTAACCCCTTGATCCCTTAAACCCAAAGCCTCTAACCCCTTAACTCCTAACCCCTAACTTAGAATCCTTGAACCCCATAAACCCTAATCCAATATCCTCTTAAACCTTTACCCTTAACCCATAACCCCTAGCCCCTAAACTCATTAACCCCTAACCCCTTAACCTATTGGGACCTAAATACCATAACCCTTAGGCACTCAACCCCTAAATCCCCTGACATGTAAGCCCTTGATGGTTAATTGTTAACCCCTAAATCCCTTAACCACTAAGCCATTAACCTCTAACACTTAAACCCCCTATACCTCGACCCCCTAACACCTAAACCCCATAATCCCTAACCCTTTACCCTTTACCCTTAACCACTTGCTCATAAACCCTTAAACCCCTTAACTCCTAGAACCCTTTATCCTTTCTCCCAAACCATAGGTGCTCCAACACTAATATTCTTGGGCATATTATGTTTTTTCCTGCTAACTGCTCCAAATACAACCTCTAAGAACTAGAAGGGTCAAAGGAAAAGAGCTTCAAGATCCCCAAATTCTATCTACATTTTATGGACAATCACATTTCCCCCAAATATCCTCCACGTATTTGCCTTGGTGTATTGGAGTTTGAAAAATACATAAGATTCCACAAGTAATCCTAATCATAAGACTCGAATTTCCTAATGACCAGGAGGCCTTAAAAATCAAACAACATCTTAAATTATACGTAAAATTACTAAAATTTCATATCCTAAATATGAAATTAGAAATTCTACAAAATTATAGGGCAACAAGGAAACCAACTTCCTCTTCTATAAATATCTAAGACCTTCTAGAGGAAAATTACAAATTTTGAAATAAATTGTTGAAATTGTGCTCTTGTATCAATAGCTACCAATGTATCCTTGTAAGCCACCCCCTTTAACAATAGTAATACCAGTTTCCTTTACCTATAAGGAACTCCTTACATAATTCTCTCTTAGATCCTACCAAGCATGAAATTTTTTAGTAAAATGGATGTTCACCCTACAAGATTCTATCCTCATGGCCTAAGATAAGGCATCCCTCTATGTCACCCATGAATATTTCATTAATGGTACACTATTAAAGAGCAACAAACTCGGAATGGATCATTCTTTGTGTTGAGTTTCATGGAGAGTATAGGAGACTTTGTTGATCAAGTTTTGTAATTTTTCATCATACTCATGAGAACTTTCTCCAACCATTTTCTTAATCTCCTTCAGCATAGTGATTTTTTTTTGTTCAATGTTTAGCCTCTATAACTTAGATATAAATATCACCTTTAATTCATCTAAGGCCTTAGCTACATGTTAGGGATAAATCTATATGAACTTCATGAACCATTAGAGAATATTCCCCACAATGTGGTTATGAACTTTATCAACTTAGAAACTAGCACTACAATCCTTTTCACCCTCCAAATGAATCTACATAAGAATCGATGCGGTTTTCATAACCATCATCCTTCATAAATTTCTTATAACTACTATAACCATATCGTTGGTTGGGTTGTTCACCAAGATAATACCTTATGGACATGTTTGAATAACTAGGCCTACTCCCCCACTTGAACTAAATTCAAACATAACATATGCCACTAATACTTTTATTCCCACCTTCATTTTGTTTTCACTACTACTACATCCCAAACTACTAAGAAAAGGTGCTTTCAAGTCAAAAGTAGAATAAAAATATGGGATTACCTCTAGGATTTTAAAATTAATAGGGTGGTTGGTTTGGATTGGATCCACTTTTCTTAGGATATATCATGTATACTACTTGAAATTCCTATAGCTCAAACAATTAGAACACATTATTAAGTGTTTCTCCCTCTTCTTTCTATGTGATGATATCTCTCTCCATAGGCTAATCAATACCTTACAAACCAAGTCTTCCTTTTAGACAATCATGATCCATGTAACTGAACGTGCTCACCTCCTTTTGCCATCACTTCTTTTTTCTCTTCCAAATTTCTAAACATATTCTCCCCACCTATTCTTATCTCCAAGCTCTTTCCAATTATTAAATCCCCTTATTTGAACAAATGTTTGGTATTCTCTTGACACCTTTGAAACCTTTTGAACTCTTTTACTTGCACCTCTATGTTTCCATCCTCACTAATACCCATTTTCATTACCAACGTATTGTGATGAGAATCACCTTTGTTCTATTCATCCACCACTTCTTAATTATTGAATTTTGATTAAAATCCTATTTTTTCCTCTTTAATACACGTGCTTCCTCCATGGCACCTTATTCCCTTAGTTATTCAATATCATTCAATCCATTCTAGGTCACCTCCAAGCATTGGTGCTTACACTTCCATGGTTGGAGGACTAAAAAAACAAATAAGTTGCGTTTATGTGTTACACAGAAACTCCCCACAACTATCGTGTGTACTTTCCATCCCTCATAATGATATTTGTGTGAAGGGATGTAAATTTTAATGAGGAGAACGCAATGTATTTCTCTCTTGAGAGGGATCCTTAGATCCCACCAGAAGAGGAGCCTCATGAAGTTGTGGAGCAACAAAAATATTGAGGAGAAAAGAGTGGAGACATTCACTCAAGAAAAACCATCTAAAGAAGGTAGAAAAAGAACCAGGGAAGCTGATATACTTGTGCAGGATGCGAGGGATAATGTGGGAGCTCCTTCAAATTTGCACAGACAAATGAGGTCACCTAAAAGTAAAATGGCTACATGGCTCTTATGGTTGATCTTATAGAGACTAAGCCATCCTATTTCGAGGAAGAAATAGAGCAACTTATATGGGTTGATGCATTGGTGGAAAAATACAAATCCATTGTTAAGAACAACGTTTGGGAAGTGGTCCCAAGACCATCATATAAATCAAGAGTGGATTCGAGATGGATCTTCAATGTGAAGCCAATAGCAGACAAAAGCATAGAGAAGTATTAGGCCATATTTGTGGCCAAGGGGTACACTCGAGTTCAGGATATTGACTATGAGGAGACCTTTTCTCATATAGCAAGGTACTCGTCCATTAGATCAATTCTTTCTCTGGCTATGCAGATGGGGTGGAAGATCCACGTGATGGATGTAAAATAACATTTCTCAATGGGGTTATTAAGGAGGAGGTGTACATCGAGCAACCAAAAGTTCTTTAGACATTTGATCGGGAGTCTCATGTGTCTAGACTCAAACAAGAATTGTACAGTATCAAACAAGTACTTCATGCTTGGTACACAAATATTGATAAGTATATCATTGGTTTGGGCTTCACCATAAGTGAAGAAAATGCAAACCTCTATCACATCTTGGTAGAAGGTAAATACCTTATTATTTCCTTATATGTTGATGATTTGATTTTAACTAGTGATTAGTAGTTGATTAGTTAGTGATTAAAATAGCAGTGCTCTGCACCATCCATCTACCTTCCATGAGGAATTTTATGCGAGAAGTAGTGGATTTGTTGTTGGGAGCTGATCCATGCTTAGGTTCTTCATATTAAAGAAGATTTTATTTGGAAATGGGCAAGCTATAAGATTTTATATCCATTATGTAGTTTTATTTGTGAATGCTAGTTGATCGAGGTCGCTAACCACAGGTAGAAGTGATGCTTCTGGGGAAGGAAGCAGGAGTCTAGTGGAAAAATCAAAATTCTTTAAGCATCAAAAAATTGCAATTGTCTTGAAAATTCAAAATTATAGAGCATATTTCATGAGCTTTAGGAATTGTTGCTAGAACCTAGAACTATTATGAATTGATAATTGGAATGACCTTTTATATGTCACGATTCTTCTGGAATTTGTCTTTTGGTGTTTCCTTTGCAACATCTGGTGCAATTGCTAGTTAACATTGTTCTTAACATCTTTTTCCACTCTCTAGATAGACCAGAGAGAGCCCAAGCAATGCATAGATTAAATAAAGATGAGCCAATTTACAACCACAAATTTAAACTCCAGAACATGTTATCATAGGCAAGTTTCATGAAGTCATCAATATTCTTGGAATATATATATATATATTGATGACTTCATGAAACTTGCCTATGATAACATGAAGTCATCAATATATATATATTGATGACTTCATGAAACTTGCCTATGATAACATGTTCTGGAGTTTAAATTTGTGGTTGTAAATTGGCTCATCTTTATTTAATCTATGCATTGCTTGGGCTCTCTTTGGTCTATCTAGAGAGTGGCAAAAGATGTTAAGAACAGTGCATATATATATATATATAACTGCTGGTGCACTAGAAAAAGAATGTGGTAATGAAACTCCTTGACCATGCACCTTAAACTATTGAGAAAAGAAATTGACTTCTACCCTCAAGATTCTAATACTTGCTATAGCCATAGTCCAATTACATAGGAATAGGAGAACCATTGCAGTATTCTCCAATTACATGGGAATAAAGACTCATAAGGCCTAAGTTAAGGGTTCTTCACATGTGAATAAGTCTCACCTCAAGTTTGAACTTTGAACATCAACATAAGTTATATGGAAGCAATGGAGAATTCACAAATCCTAGTCAAGCTCTTGAACAGGAAAAAATAGTTCATGAAATGCCTTTACTAGGAGGTCAAGGTGGCCTACAAAATTGAATCACACAGATAGAAGCAACAACTGTCCAATTGATATCTTAGGCAACCCCACAATAGATGACAAATATTATTGATTACATAACTAATGAGGATCAAACTGATTTAGAAGACCTCAAAAGAGTCAAGACTGAACAAAGGCAGCATGGCCCAAATACCTTCAACTGAACCTCGTGTTTTAGCTCTTAGTACTCCACCCCCATGCATTTAGTCACCTTTCTTAACCATTGACCTAAACTCATTGGCTACTTATTTTTTCGATCCCCCACCTGCCTCCATGATCCAGTAAGCCATGCAAAATATCTTCTCATCACACATTAACAGCAATCGCCCTTCAATTTTGAGATTGGATATCAACCAGTCCCAAAACCTAATAAAAATATAACCTGCATTAACTCCAAATCTTGGCACCTTTTTACCCTTATCTGCATTATGGGTTACTTACTCAGACTTGCATGCCTCCCCATTTCATCCCCGCCATCTTCCTCCTTTCTATTTTCACCCCTACAAAATCTATCAACCAAGCCCTGTTTCTTCTTCTCGGCTTCCTACCTACTAGTAACTACTACTCAGCAACCAGCACCATGAAAGCCAGGACCTTAGGGATACCTTCAGCTCAAGAGGATTATTTAGAAGGGTGTTCTTGCAAAAGGATGTCATTGCTTAATCTAGCTAGGCTCAACAGAATCCAGAAATAAGTTGAGCATACTATCATATTTGAAGCAAGCTTAACAACGTTGAATCAATCCCTGTGTCAATGGATACAAGAGGGCAGGCAGAGGATGGTATTAATGATCAGTATAAGAGACAAATGTTGAAATAGCAAGGATCAAGGGAAACACAAAAGGACTTCATTCATGCTGAAAAGAGACCTCAACCTTGAGGTCAAGCAAACCTTGGCAGGCTTTAGCTACACTGAATAAACACAAACATGGAATATCAAGATGTAGTAGTCCTAAAAGCCTTCAAACAAGTCATTGAAGCAGTAATAGCAGAGAAAGCAAAGAAATCAGAGGCCACTTCCTTAGAGAACTACAAAAATATACTCAGGAATTCTAGTCATGAGGAGAAAAAAAATTTCTCCTACAACAATTGATTTTGCAACCTTGAAGAAGTAAAATGACTCCCATACTCAACAAGAATATGGGGATAAATAGTTGACTGTCAAAGAGGTGCAGAAGAAGGCCAGTAACAACAATACCCAGTATCCATCTTACTGGTAATCAACCCCATACAGAGATGATATGGAGTGTTCTATCATATCTGAAGGGAGAGCCTGGAGATGATAAATCAGTGGATAGAAAAGAAAAGCTAGAGAATAGCACTGGAATTAGACATAGATAGATGCTCAAGAAGAAGAGACGGTGGCAAAGTCAGATAGAAGGACCATATTCATGCTAACAGGAAATCTCACCCTTCAGGTTAAGTAAGCCTTGGCAAGGTCTCAACTGCACTTAATCAATACAAACATGAAACATCAGGAAGCAGTCCCGAAATTCCCCAAACAAGTCATAGAAGTTGTTAAAGCAGAGCCTGCAACGAGACAGAGATAACCTCTAGAACTAAAAAACCCAATCTGGAAATTTAATAATGAGGAGAAAAACTTAAGCAATAGTGTCTTTTACAGCAACCGACTTTGCAAGCTTGGAGATGGAGATTGCCTCCATTAGTCTACAAGAAAATGAGCCAAAGTAGTTGACTGCTAATGCCAATCGAAACGAAGGCCAGCAACAGTAATACCCCGGGCCAACTTACCAACAAGCATCAAAGAATGACATGACATTGATCAAGGTTTACTTTTTGTTTGGAGATAACTAGGGCCAAAAGGCACATGATAAAGATTTAGTAAAGCGTTTTGCTATGTTTAAGAAAACGTTTCAACCAGAAAAATTTGTATGCAAATAAAATGAGGGGTAAAATCTTCTCAATGAATATCTATATAGAATAGCTACCCCCTACAGACTCCCTGACAACTCGACATTGGGGTAGTTTTTTAAATCTATGGTAATTATAATGTCAATATAATGAAAACATTTTTCTACCAAAACAAAAACAAACCAGCATGACACACCACAAAATTGACATGATTAATGAATTCTACGAGAGTGGATATTTTATGCCATCTGTGTTAACATGCCCACAAAACATTACCCTTTGTTATGTGAATAGAAAACTTCTCCACATCCATAAAGACCATTACTAAGTTTAGCTCTGGTTAATTGTGATGATGAATGAGGGGCTAACTAATACATTCTTGTATTTATAATCTCAATCTTTCATTAAGGATACATAGTAGTTTTTATCTCTTTCATTGAAAGGTAGCTCTAAAGCATATGGTTTGTGCACAATATCGGGACAAATGGGTCAAAGCTTGAAGGAAATTAGGTGCATTTTGGAAGTTGGATGATTTTAGATTCCAAAAGGATGAAATGCCAGCTCAAACACAAGGTTTGTTGGGATTATGTTATTTTAAAATCAACAGCAACATTTGACTTATTTCAGAAGCCAATGGAGGGTCCAAACAAACTTATGATGTACGGTGTGCAAGAGAAGAGATCTCAGATATAAAGGAGTTCTGATCATAAACAATCTTAAGATGTCCACAATTTTGTACCTCTCTAGGACTGTTTCTTTCAAAGATGCTACTACAGGGCTTCAAGATTACTGTATAGCATTGTTATCACTATGATGTGTCTGAGTGTCACTTTTGTTTCACCTTATTAATTTTTCATGGTCAATCTACCACAGGATGGAGTTCTGAGCTATTTTTATACCATGTTTTCAATTTAATAAAAATATAACTTATTGTTTGTGAACTGAATATATATTGTGGTTTGTGAATGCATTTTTAAAGGCCTACACATCTATACTCCATTTTATGGTATCTGCGTTGTTTAGATGCATTGAAATCTTAGACAGAATTTAACCATTGTGATTGCGGAAACTATTAATAAGCATTATACATGATTAACTGTGCAAGAATAAAATATGTTCCAAGTGCCTCCCATATTAAAAATTTATATACGAAACTTTATTGTTTTTGTTAGACACTGAAGTACTCAGAATCATTTATCGAAATTTTCTTTGGTTGTATTGGAAATGGTTGGAATACAACTGGGTAAATGGAAGGCAGTCTCATCTCATTATTATTTTTTATTGGATATGTTGTGCTTTTATTTGATTGGTTCTGATTTTTCTATATAGTTATTGAGTTGATATTACTTTTTTAAATTTCAAATGCGCAGGCTTCCTCAAATGTTGAAGTGGAAAAGGTAAGAAATGAACTTGAGAAACTAGCAGAAGATGAATCTGAGGAAGAATTTAAGCAATCCCTTGATGCTTTCAAGGAACAGGCTTCCAGAATGCAAGCAATTTCAAAAGAGGCATATTTTTTCTATGCTAAAAAAGCAAAGATAGTGTTAAAGGATATGACAGAGCAATTGAAACTACAGTCAGAAAATATGAGAGTAGTTTTAACTTCAACTGCGGAGGAAATCCGTGTAAAGGGAAAAGAAAATTTGTCAATTTGGGTTGAAAATGTTCCTGATACTGTGAAGGATGTAGCTAAAACTGTTTTTGGTGTTCACCCAGATGATCTTAAAAACCTATCTAAAGTTCATGACTTTTGCCTTGGTATTCCATATGGTAAGAGTGCTATTTGTTTCTCTATTATGGTGTTTATGTTGATGATATTCATTTTCTAGTTAGCACTACAATCTAGCCATGGTAGATATGATATTGAAATAAGCATGCAACAAAGTATCATTGTGAGAAAGCAAACTATGAGAGCTCTTTATTGTTGCTATAAAATCAATTGTTGCAATTGTTCACATGATGCAGTTGCACTTATTTTTGTTGGGGGTTTTATTTCATTTCTCATAATGGGAAGTGTTCCTGTTGTTTTTTTTGGAGTCATCCTAGGTGGGATACACCTAGCTACGAGAATTTCAAGCCTTAAGGCCTAGAAGAAGGGTGATTCGTCCATTCCATTTATGAAAGGACAAGCTGGTTAGAGACCTTTCTAATAACAACCTTATTTTTTCCATTTGTTTTAAGCTTGATAGTAACAAAATTTTGACTGTTTATATCATGGCCAATAGAATACTAGATTTGAAAATGGACATATAAGCTAGTTAATATGTTAGTGACATGTGACTATATTAATATTATTATATTTAGGCTAGCAGTTAGGTAGTTAAATCCATTGTTGAAATGATTTGTATTGACAAAAAATTACCAAGGGTCAGGGTATTGGTACATAGGAGAATTGGTGAAAATATTGACAAATTGACAAAATGTGGCAAGCATTAAAAATTAGAAGACATTTTTTTTTCTCAAAGCTGAAAGAGGATTAATGTCATTCTCATCTCTCTTCAATTTGATACGCTGGAGATAAGTAATTTTAATACTAATATGAAATGTTGAACCTTTATTTGTTGATGAAGAAACCTTTACTCTATCTTTTAAGCAGCTACTGATTATGAAGCCCTATTGCAAGATGAAGAGAAACTCTTCCTAAGACTACTCCTGCTGTAAGAGATTCATACTTGATGAAGTAAGAATTTTGATAACAAATGATGACTTTATTTATTGTTGGATTGCTATTATATCACAAGAATTCAACAACTGTTTTGAAGAGAATGCCACTGAGTATAGATTTAAATTCTACTTCTCATACTTAATAAAACATCTTTAGGAGACATGGCAGCTTCATCAATCTAGAGGTAGGCTTGGCTAGGACTTCAAGTAAGCAAATAAGCTACCAATAGTTGGTCCAATTCCAAGCATTGAAATTTACAAAATATCTTTTCATAATAATTAAGAAAACATACCTCTAAAATTTGCCTTGTCAATTTATGGAGAACGAAGATTGGATCCAAAGGACACTATATATAAATTTTTGATGCCAACATCAACTAGTAAGTGTTGGATGTTTGGATTTTCTCACAGGAGTCGGTCCATAGAGATGGACATAGAAGTGATTAGATCACTTCTTCGTTGTCCATGAAGGACATCCATACTTGTTTTAAGAATGATGAAAATTGAACTTCCTTGAAATATCTTGGATCAAGCGGATGTATGGAGAATATTAGGTCACCAATGTTTCAAGAAAATATCGGAGGCATACTCTCGAAGAATTCACTGATTCAATTGCTGATTTCAGCTTCGACCAAGTCCACAGAGATTATACTTCTCTTAATATTTCCAGATCCAAAAAAAATGCTAGATTTCGATGGAAATACTTCGCAAAAATCATGATTAATAATCATTATAATATACATACCATTCCTTGTGATGAAGCCTTACAAAGTGACCTTATTTGCTTGCCCAGTTACATATGTAATCTTTGTATTTGGCCACATTTTCCAACCCTCTAATTCTTCAGAAAAACCAGAGGTTCGAATCCTCAGTTGTGGCTACTCCTTTATGCCCGTTCATCCATTACTGAATTCACGTTGCATTTTTTGTTTTGATAGGAGCCCTGAAAGCAATTTTAGTTGTGACTCAATATTCTTACAGGTCTCGGCTTCAGAATTATTTCATATCGTAGGTAAGACAGACATAAATCTCGACCTTTTATGATACTTGAAAACAAAGATCTAACCTCTGCATCATTACAGCTGAAGGCTATGAGAATTCAACGACGTTTCTTCTAAAAATTCAAATTTCCAGAGGAAGGAGATTACAGAGACTTGTAGAAAAACTTCTAAGTGATTGATCTTTCTCTTTCTTGGGCTTGTCCTCACTTGAGCTCTGATGCCGTGTTAATTTAGGTTAACATGATCTTTTCTTAGGATAATTAATTTAATGAGCCCAAGATTAATTCCATTTATATCAATAACAATCACATAACTATTATCCACTGACAGTAATTATCGAAAGATCATAAGAAATCATATGCAGAAGACAAGCCAAGACAAGAAAACACCAAAATTGGCCCAAACAAGGGAAAATCCCCAAGACGAGGAAAACCTTTATCAATTCTTCTTATTATAGTATAGAATATTGACTTGCTAGAAATGCCACTTGTCCAAATCACAAAGAAGTAACCCATAAAATCTTTCTTTCTGTCTTCAGTTGTCAAAAACCCTTGCCTTAATAAGTGATCATCTAAAGTCAAATAAATTAATCCTTAAAAGGATAATCAGACTAGATTATTTGTGCGGCCTTCACTATTGATGATGATCGATCTAGTTTGAGGAGGATTTTTGTCTCGGTTAGGGCACATTTCCAGCATTGAAATCATCTTCATCCAACACACTCTTACTAGATATGAAAACAAATCAATCAAGCTTCTCAACCACCATAAAACATAGAGAGGAACCCATAAGATTCTAATGCATGACTGTGATTAACAAGAAGAGGAGAATGTTGCCTCAAATGATCTAGACTAGGCTTCCAACAATATTGTCCTTCTACTTGTAGAACTCATCTTGCTAAAGGAGGGTTTCATAACAGTACATACCTTAACACCTGTGGCTAGAAGCTTCAGACCTGAAGGACATAAAATGCCCAAAACAAATCATAAATATGACCTAAACAAACTCCTCCTCCATCCTGTGGAACTTAGCCCTTGGAGATGACTAAATAGAACCCAACCTTGCCTCCATATCCTTTGCTGGAAATTACCTTCTTCTACAACTACTTTAGAGACAAGAATAATGAGTATTAATGAGCCAAGGATAGGTTATTTACATCCTTCTTGGGTAGGCTGACTTGATTACTCGTGGAGGGAAATTCAAATTTTCAATTTTCAAATTTTCCCACCTAAATAAGGTTATGCCTTATGCAATTGCATTTGAGTTAATGAACACTTTTCCTTGTCCAAATTAGACAATCTTTGTATCGATTTTGGTCCTCTCGAGAAGAGGAATTTAGTGAGATTATTATCTCCATCAACTGTGTAGATCATAGTGGAATTTGGCCCTAGTTGCCAATTTTAACATTTTCTCTTAGCTGACATCCTTCTGATATTGTTGTAATTTGCCTTTTGTTTATAATTTTTTATTTCTTTTGATGTTGTTTAATTTAGATTTCTGTTGGGTTGCTGATTTTCATATTATTGATTCATTACTATATGAAAACTAACATCTGCAAATTTGGTTCAAAATGAAAGTTCCACCATCCAAAAGATAGGTTGGCAACCTTAAAATCAAAGGAGAATGTTGATGGAAGTGAGCTACTCAAGTCCGTCTTTGTTTTCATCCATTATTTTTTGTCTTCCATTTAATATGATATGTAATCAATCCTTAAATTTATATGCTCTTGCCTTTGCAGGTCAAACCTACTGTTGTTTCACTACCAGAGAGGCCTGGAAGCCCGAGTGTGCTGTAAGATACTCAATGATGAGTTTTGTGTTTTCATGTTCTACAGTTGTTTATAATCAGATTATATTTTTTCTTTTGGAACTATTGGTTTACTGAATTTCTCATTGTGGATCTTAGTTTTTTTTCAAGATAGGTATTTTCAAGTATGGTGCCAAGTGTAAGTTTGATATTCCAAATCACAAAGGGGAATCTTTAAAAATATCAAAGCACAAAGGGGATGGTGATGTTGTTGTAACTATAGGAAAATAGGAACAAGGGGTTTTTGGAGTTGTAAATGGAAAAACAGTGGTCACGCCTATAAAGCTTGCTATCATGCACAATTCCAATGGCTTAACAATTAGACCTGTGAGTATTTGTTTGGATTTATCTATTGCTTAATGTATGGATAAAAGAGTTTGTCATGAGTAATTGCGAATTAAATTTTTGTCATTTCAAAGTCACCTTGAGTTA
Source organism: Pinus albicaulis (assembly GCA_034641835.2). Classification (NCBI taxonomy): domain Eukaryota; kingdom Viridiplantae; phylum Streptophyta; class Pinopsida; order Pinales; family Pinaceae; genus Pinus; species Pinus albicaulis. The sequence continues at coordinate 1,394,293,438 of CM076580.1, forward strand.
CTGTGTTATATGGTTATTAGTGTTGTCTAGATCTCTCTAATGATGAAAACCTAGGTTGGACTTCCCTTATGTGTTATGCTTGACGTAATTCATTGGAATCTGGTTGGCTTCATTACCTTCTGTGTCTATACTTTTGGTTTTGTATTGAGATTGTTTGGGTTTGATATTAGTGTTTTTCACTTCTGAGAATGCTTTGGTTTTGTTTTGCTCTAATTATGGGTTGAACATTTTTTTAAAATCAATGCCTCTTATACAATTTCAAGGACTTCCATAACTCCTCACATAATTATTTAAAGGGTGCTAGCTCATTAGAAGAGCACCTTCCATGCAGGAGGTTGGTGGTTCGATTCCACTGTACCCTAAAATGAATTATTCAATGATATTGTTGATTTTTTTAATTAAATATTTTTATATTCATTTATTTTAATGGTTAGATATTTTTCTAGATTCATTGTTTTATATTGTCTCTACAAAGACAATAGATAGGATTAAAGAAATTGTCTCCATAAAGACAATATGTCTTTAATTCCAACTATTGTCTTTGGAGAGACAAAAATGAGATTGTCTCAAGTTAAGACAATCCACCCAAAAATTGTCTTAAAACCCTCCTTTGTGTTGTAGTGCAACTATTGTCTCTAGAGAGACAAAAAAGAAATTGTCTTTGGAGAGACAAAAACGCTTATGTTATATATTGTCTTTATAGAGACAATATTTTAAGACATATTAATTTTAAGATGATTTAATTTGAGACACCGGCTTAAAGACAATATTTAAGACAATACACAAGTTTTCTTTTGTCTCAATTTAAGACAATTTACCCAAAAATTGTCTTAAATATTGTCTTAAACCCCCTTTATGTTGTAGTGTTCCTTCAAATTTTTTTATTTATTGATTTATATGTTAAGAAATAAAATGGTGTATATTGACTTTCTAATATATGGAATAGAAAAACTTATAATTTTATTATTAATATTAATTTTTAATTAACTATAATTTTTTATTATATTAAATTTCCTCAATATTTAAAATTCTCTATATCTTAAATTCACATATATTATTTTTAATATTATTATTATTATTATTATATATTTAATTTCTTTATTATAATTGATATATTACTTCCCACCTAAATGTGGGACACTCAGAAAACTAGTCTGTATACCAGTGCGTGTGAGGGTAAGGCGATAGGTGAGAAGATTAAGAAGGGTGATTAGTGTAGAACCAGGGTGTGCCACATGGAGGGTGTTGAATGATTTGGTGAACATGATTATATCACGTATCATTGTGGATTTGATTATTTTAAGTTGTGATGGTGGGGTTTTTTACCCAAGCTTGGTTCCTATGGCTCAATTTTGAAATGGTCAATGACCTCTTATTTTATAACTTATTTAGTGTTAATTTTTTTGTATATCTTTTATTTTATGTTTTATTTAGTGTTATTTTATTTGAGTAGGTTTTACAAGTTTTTAGAGGTTTAAGAATTATTCATGGTTTTATTTTTATTTTTTAACTTGTATATAAAATTTATAGATTTTAATAATTTTTATATAAAAGTTATTTTATTTGCTCATACTAAGTGGATGTTATCTTAATTTTTAATTTTCATTAAATATGTGTGAATTCTAAAGAAAAATTTAGAAGATAAAAATTTTGATACTAATTGAGAGTCGAGGTATATGAAAACCATGATTTTAGATGACTACCATACTATCTTATAAAATATTGGGTTATTAAGAAGAGAGAGATTTCATTATTTTAGCATTATGATTGAGTAAGACATTTATGAGTTTAATTTTAAAGTGGAACTGACGAAGAAGAAGATTATGTAGCATCCATTCAAGACACATCAAAGACAACTCCATAGTTAGTGCCCTTTTCTTTATATTTGCAATGTCATAACTAAAGAAAAAGGAATGTTCATTTGTTTGTTCTCTTATTTTTATATTTCAATTATTTTCATAAATTTGAGCAATAAGCTAAGGATAATAATTAAACCTATGCAATAAAATATTTCCTCATAATATGAGAGTTGTTGCTACAAACTAAGCCTCAAGGTTTAGCTCAGTTTTTCGAGTTCTCATTGCTAAGTATTTCTCCAGTTGGGAGGTCACAGAATCAAATCTCATCGACGCCCTTGAGGTTAGGTCTTTCTTGTTTGACCGAAAGGTAGATCCCTTCAGGTTGATTTTCTTGGATTTTCCCGTGGATGTAGTGGCCACCCAATGTCTTTGAACCACCCTTAAAAAGATAGAATTGTTGCTACAAACTATTCTAGTGAAATACACATGATAGTTAACACATCTAAGATGCGTAATATTTGAATGTTGGGTGAATTATTTATGGAGCTCCACTTACCTCTAATAGATTCCAATTTTGATCATTAACCTTACCCATTGTAATCCCCCTCTAACTCGATCTCTTGTAACCTCTTGTAGCCTCTCATGTCCTCTATTTCCCATGCCACTCTACAGTCTTGTTTCAGAATATGATGAAAGATTTGTAGACAAGAAACCAAAAGCCCTGCCCCTCAAAAGCCTTCATAAATGTTATTGAAGCCTAGAAGAATTCTATGAAGGCAAGAATTTCCACAAAAGGTGAATCTTCCAAAGCAAAAGAAAAAAAGACTATTTAAATAACATATTGAAATTAAATATGAAAGTTGAACACCCAATATAAACTTCTTAAATAGTCTAAAGCATTAAAAAAAAAAAAATCTTACTAAATTTCAATAACTCAAAAAACTTAAATTGTGGAGATAAAAAAGATCCAATAAAAAGATATATTTCACATAGAGAAAAATTATTAACATTAATATGATAATCTCCAACCCCACCTTATTAACAATGATGTCCTTCATATAAAAATATTTAAAATAATCTTTGATATTTTTATCATAATCTCCACCCCCACCCTATTAACAAAAATATCCTTAATATAAAAAATATTTAAAACAATATTTGACATTAATATCATAATCTCCAACCCCACCTTATTAACAATATTCTTTTTAGTATTTCTTAAGGTGCTCCATCCTAGTTTTATTAATGAAAATTCCTTTGGGATTGTCTGATGCAAATAATGTGTTCAAATAGATATCCAAGTAGATAGACTTTACAATCTATTTATATTATGCCATTCTTTTTGCTTATACTGAATTTGATAGATATGTAGTGAGATAGGGTTGCCCATTTAATTATACTAGATCATATTTGTCCTTAAATTGAATTTATTAATTGGTTATGGTTATCTTTGTATATGTTACATTATTGTTATTTTTTATTACTAATTTAAAAAACTTATATTATCAATTTATTTGGATCTTAAAATTTATTTTTTTCCAAACTCGTCATGGTTTTGGTTTCCTCAAATTTTTGGTATATTAATAATCTATGCTTCAGGCTACCAATATAACATTTGGATTTATAGTTTATTAATTTTAATAACAACTATTTTTCAAGCTAGAATTTTGGATTTATAGTTCATTATCAATTAGTAAAATTTTGATAACAAATATTTTTATATTTTTAATATTATGTTGGGAAGAAAAATATTATATTTTAATATTTTTTTTTAATTTTCAATAAAATTAAAATTATTTATATAATAATATTAATAAATAATAAATTCATAATTTTATTATAAAACTTTCGCATTATGTATATTTATTATCTTAAAATATTTTCAAACCTTTAAATAAATTACATCACATTTAATGCTATAAGCAAATATAATGGGTTATCCAATACTATTCTCCTTTTATATTATGAGCTTTTATGATATATATCATAAAGAATTATTAAATAAAGTCTTATTTATATTCATAATTTATTAAATATTAGAATTATTTATTATATATTAAATTTAATAACATTAATTATTAAATAAATGATATTAATATATGTTTAATTTTGTATTTATAATTATGATATATGTAATTATTTTACTGGGTAAAATAAATGGTGATGGGGTGTGTTGTTAAGACACTATGTGATGTGAAGGTGACCAATTCAAAACTTTATGAGCAAAAATATAGCCATGTTAAGAGTTAGTGTGGCCCACACAATGTGCAATCCCTGAGTGATTTTCAAGGCTTAAATGCCTCTAAGTCACAATTTCTCAAGACAAAAGTTAAACATGCAATCATCTCAGAACTCACACCACTTAGCTAAAAAAATGAAAATCACTACATATACAATTATGATCATAAATATCATACAATTTGATTGTATATCCACTATAAATATAACAATTAATATATAAAAAATTATATATATATATATTCAAAGTTCTATTCATTCATCAAAAAAGAAGTACATCAGTAGCAAAATGTAGGTTGTCTCACCCCGACCAGGTTTGTTGATTAACGCTATCAACATATGACAAAGAAACAGAAGAATAACTAGAGACACACTCCACAACTGAGGAGGAAAAAAACATCAGAAAATACATAAAACAAGTAAAACACTTTTAACCATGCTTAGTCATCAGAGGTAATAGAAGTAGGATTGTCTGAGTAGTCCCAAGAGCTAGGGAAAATTTTAAGGATGGATATGTATTTTAAAGTTTAGAAACCTTGGAGAATCTCAATAGTACATAATATGCAATTTGTAAAACGTTTGGAATTTTTTTGGTAAAATTATTCAAATTTTTAATAATTTTATATAATCTGTATATAACATTTTGGCGATTTTTAAGGTAAAATATTTTTATACTATAAAATTTGGGCGAATAATTTTTAGAAAAATTGGAAATTAACGAATCCTTTTTTTTTGTAAAAAGCATGTAAAATTAGCCCAATTGCGAATATTAGCCCCTAAAATTTTCCCTGCCTAGAGGAGGAGGATGGCAGAAAGAACATTGGACATGCTCTTCGAAGTGAACCATCCATAACTCCAGCTTCTCCAACTTTTAAGATAGTAGATTCTAACCACGTCATACCACCATGACCCTCTCCCGTACATGACACTGAAATTATTGAATCTTGTTTAGCGTAGCAATGAACTCTGCATGTTCTTCCTTCCGAGCCCTCTCAGAAATTTCTAGCTGGTCCAATATTGACTTAATCAAATCCCGATAATTTTCCAAAAAACAATGTCGATCTGTAGTCTCCCCACGCCTAGGCCACCACACCTCACCTTGTCTATCAGTGCCACCTTTACGCATCGCTCCACCCCGATTCGATGTTCGCATGGTTCACCCCCCACGACTGGATAGTGAGTCGCCTCAACCACCACGAGCCCCTAAAGCCGCTTGATTCAAGCTACCAGTGGTTTGACCACCCCTACCAGAACTTGGAGTCTCCTCAACCTCCATCGCCACCTACAGATGCGAACTCCACCCCCACTATTTGGTTGAAATTGCACAACACAAGGCACATTGTAACGGAACAAAAGGCACCAATTAACTGTAGAGTGGACCAACAATTAACAAATCACACTAGTGAAATGAATGCAGAGAGACTCCCCAAGCACACCAGAGGGTCACCTACAATCTTGATTGAGGGAGCTACAGGAAGCAGAGACACAAGTCCAATGACAAAACAGTTAGCCATTGACTCACAAACCCTGAACCCTCATAGATAGATCATTGACTTGAAGTCCTTAGGAAAAAAAACTTTCCGCTAGCCCAAGTATCTAATTGTTCAATTGTGGTTTGCACACAGCCACAGAAGTCCTTCAAAAATACAAAACTCCAGAATAAAAAAACTTGATACGGTGGACCGACTTCCCCAAAAACACAAAAGAAAACCAAGGGAAAAATTACCCAACCACCCATGACAAACATCATGGGTCAACGAAATAACCAAATACAAAGCAACGAGACCACTTAGAAAATCCTAAAATTGAACACAGGAAAGGAGACCTTCCAATTTTGTGACCCTAATGTTGAGGAGGAGATGTTGACTGCAGAAGTGCCACCATTCCTAGACAGGGCACCAACGAAAGAGGTCAAGAAGGCCACCAAAGCTCAACTGACACCCATCAAACCATCACAAAACCACAACTACATATCAGACTAGAAGAGTGCCACATTCCATATACCAACGACGTTCACTCACTCCCACTCCCAACGAGGATGATGGGAATTTCAAAAGCCAAACAATTACTCCTCGTACTTAGAGCGCGATGAGAGGACAAGGAAGCTAGCCCCCACACCAATGGGCATATATTTAACATCATCAACCACATGTTCGAATACCCTCCGTATTTATAATCCCATCAATATATATATATAATTTTAATTAAATAATTCTTTATTTATATATTTTTGAAAAAAAAATATACATGATTTATTCATCTAACTCCAATATTGTTGGTAAAAATCGACATTTTAAAAAAAGATAAACATTAAAAAAACCTTCATATTATATCTATTTATATCTTACAAATAACCACTTATAAATCAATACAAAACCTTGGAGTTTAAAAAAACCATTACAATGGTGTGTGCATATAATTAAAAAATAGTTTTTAAAAATATTAATTTATTTTTATATTGAAAAATAAATAAGTTTGTTTGTGGTTTAATTTTTCTCAATACTTAATAAATTTGAAATCTATATTATTATATTTAAAGAAATTATTTTAAAATTTGAAATCTATATTATTATATTTAAAAAAATTATTTTAAAATTAAATAATATTAATTAATAAAATGGCTTAAAAAGATCAAGTGAGATCAACAAACATGTATACCAAAGTTATTATAACACAAAAAGTGGCTTAAAAATCAAGTGAAGAATCAAGTGAGATCAACGAACATGTATACCCAAGTTATTATAACATAAAATTGAGTTATGCTAAATGTAAAAGGCACTTATGTAAACCACATTATGTATCATTCTTCTAACTTCATACCAGCTCATAATTTTATACAATTTACTATAAGTATGGGTGAATCATCATAAAACAGTATTAGATGTGCAAAGTACCTAATAATTAGAGTGTTCCTTAAGAAACCAATCTAAGGCATAAGTGTAAATGATTATGGTATGACTTGGTGTTTATTTCATGACATGGTGTCTGACATGCAAGGCCTCATGTCATGTCCATTTCCATGGGTGCTTTTGTAGAAAAGCACTTCATTCATTGAGTTACCTTTTCTTTTACATTGTACTTTTTCCATTTCTTTCTCATATTCCTTATTTTTCATTGCAAGTCTCTTTTTAATGTATATGCATTTCATTTCATAGGAATGTAAACTAGCAATTGTACCAGATGTTGTAAAGGAAACGCCATAAGGAAGTGTTGTAGGAAAGAGTAGCATTAAATTGCTATTCTTCCATGATGACAATGAAATTTTCACCAGGTGTTGCCAAAGGGTCTCAGTGGAAATTTAGATCTTAGTTAACTACATAATTTTTCTACTACATTTGGCATGTGTGATATTATTTCTATGCCTCACTTATCTCAAGTTTCAAGCTCATTCATCTTCCAAAGTATTTTTGCAACTTCGAAAGCATACAACACTTTTCTATGTCATTGAACATTTAAGGAATATAATGTATCCTTCTTGTCTCTGCACACATATTCTTCCCATGTCTATGTACATTTTGTTGAAGACACAACTATATTTAATGAAACTCAATAAAATCCATCTATAGTCAATCACACCCATATTTAACCAAAGAGAAGAAAAATTATCTGTGGGTTTATAATATAACTAGCACACATATTTGTAATATAACTAGGACAACCATATAAATGAAATTATTAACTATATTTAACGAAACTCAATAAATTCCATCAATAGTCAATCACACCAATATTTACCCATATTCAACCAAAGGTAAGCACAATTATTTGTGGATTTATAATATAACTATCACAAACATATTTATAATATAACTAACACAACCATATAAATTAAATTGCTAACTATATTTAACAAAACTCAATAAAATCCATCTAGAGTCAATCACACCCATATTTAACCAAAGACAAGAATAATTATGTGTGGGTTTATAATATAACTAGCACAAACATATTTGTAATATAACTAGCACAACCATATAAATTAAATAGTTGTACATACAAATTGCTAACTATATTTAATGAAACTCAATAAAATCCATCTATAGTCAATCACACCCATATTTAACCAAAAACAAGCATAATTATTTGTGGGTTTATAACATAACTAGAACAAACATATTTGTAATATAAATAGCACAACCATATAAATTAAATTGCTAACTATATTTAAAAAAGCTCAATAAAATCCATCTATAGTGTCTTAAATTTTGAATTGACATTCATAATATTTGATTTAAAAAAAATATATATATATTTAATTCTTTTTATAAAAAATACAAATCATTTAGTGCAGAACAACTTGGAATTTAATTGAAAAAATTTAGTAATAGTGGATTTTAACTACTTCACTCAAAAATATATCAAATTCCCTAATCAAATTCTAATCAAATTCCCCTGAAATAAAATGAATTGTAACTAATAGATACTGAGACTTTAACTATTTAGCTTTAAAAAAAAGATATGATTAAGATTTACGAAATCCCACTTAGATAAAGGTATCAAATTTAATATTTTGGTTTTTTTTTAATATAAAGAATCAGGTTACAGAGATGTGAAGTGAAATTTTCTAGTAAAATATGTATTTTTTAAATTAATATTGGAAAAAAATTAACCTAATTTATTAAATTAAATTGATATACCATTTCAAACTAAATCTTTCATGTTTCTTAGCGCTCATCTCTATATACCAAATACAAAAATGGTAAAAAGAAAGCTTGCGTTATACCAAATACAAAAATGGTGAAAAGAAAGCTCGAGTTAATTACATCCCATTGATGTTTTCCAATCTCCAGGAAATAGAAAAATGCTTGTCAAATAGTAGTTACATCCCACATCCCACAGATGTTTTCCAATCAAATCAGCGTCAAATAGCCGGCCTTGGGTTGCAAAATCTCTATTTCAACATTTTCATACACCGCAAACTGTTGATAGTTTTTAAAATGGTGGTCTGGAGAGAGATATAACGTTTTTCTTTGTAAAACTATAAAGAAAATAAAAAGGAGAATTTCAAAGGACTCTGTTACCAGCTATACTTTGCTTCCAATTATATGATTCTTCTTAGCGCACTTTGCTTGCAGCCATATATTCTGTGTCACTCGACTCGAACCAGATATATTTGCGACGGGAAAGTACGGGCAAACTGGAAGGAGCAAATCCAGAAATCAGGGCCACTCCGAGAAGTGAATCCGGACAAGGGTGTCAATGGCGTGTTCTCAGTCCGGGGGTGTCGACTATTTCAGCAAGAGAGAAAATTTTGTCCGGGGAGTGGCTGATGAAATCTCTGGGCATGGACTGAATCCGCTCCTCAGCCAGGCTGCTATGAAAGCGGATATCGTAGTAGGGATAACAAAATATGCATCAACATTGTTACCACAAGCAGAAGCTACTGCTACTATGAGACTGGTGTTGTTGTTCGTTGGTAAGGTCCTCCACACACTGGAAATCAGAGACATGACAGGGAATTGTTTTGGTGCCCTTCTGCTCAAATCCTTATTCCTCTTTAGCTTCTTCGAGGATACTGTTGAAGAGAGGATCGATGGTTTATATGCATTGCCACTAACCACGTAAGCCAAAGACACAACCCATTTCAACAATGTCATGTTTGTAGTAGTAGTATCTGGGTTTTTCCTCTTGCACACTGACCTGCACCTTATCTCCTTCCTATTGCAGTACTGTAACATTGAAGGAAGGTCTGCAAATCTCGTGGAAGAGAGGAAATGAAAGAGCTTCATCTGACTGCCCGTTTCAATTCCGCCGTAACTACCTGCATTTGATGCGATCCGGCTGCCTAAACCCTAACTAACCAACCGCCTAAACCCTAACTAACAAAAAAATCGCTTTAACTAAAAAAAATTGCATCGAACCACTAAAAATGTTTCAATCATCTCACACAAAATTGACGGTGGAAAATGGTTCCAAGTGGCATTTAGGTAAGTTGATTTCAAATAAACACGCCTTACGGCGTAATAACTATAATACGATACATTCCTATGATACGATTTGGTGTTTACTTCATGCATGAGGATGTAAATAACTATGATATGATTTGGTGTTTATTTGATGAGAATGGTGTCTCTTTAGTACCTTTCCACTTCTTTCTCATATTCCTTATTTTTCATTACGAACCCCTTTTAATGTGTATGCATTTTATTTCATAAAAATATAATTTTTCATTACAAGGTCCTTTTTAATGTTTATGCATTTCATTCCATAAAGATGTAATTTTTCATTACAAGCTCCCCTTTTAATGTATATGCATTTCATTCCATAAGTATGTATCCTATGGTATGATATGGTATGATTTGGTTTTTACTTCAGGATTGGTGTTTGTATGGATGTAATTTTTCATTACAGGCTCCCCTTTTAATGTATATGCATTTCATTCCATAAGTATGTATCCTATGGTATGATTTAGTTTTTACTTCACGAGTGGTGTTTTTGACATACAAGTCCTCACTATATCACACTTAAACAAATAATTAATAAATTTTTAATTCATGATTATTTTAAAGTTACTACACTTAAACAAATAGTTAATAATTTTTAATTCGGGATTAATTTAAAGATATCATATTTAAATAAATAACTAATAAATTTTTAGTTCATGATTATTTTAAAGTTACTACACTTAAACAAATAATTAATAAATTTTTAATTCAGGATTAATTTGAAGATATTACATTTAAACAATAATTAATAAATTTTTAATTCATGATTATTTTAAAGAGCCGGAAACGCTCCGCGAGAATGGTGTTTTTGACATGCAAGGCCTCACTATACCACACTTTAACAAATAATTAATAAATTTTTAATTCATGATTTTTTTATAGAGCTGGATACGCTCCGCTGGATAAATCGCTCTTGGAATAGTCTTACTCGTGTGAATAAAGCCCCAGAAATAGACCGAAGGACTTGTGGAGAAATTAAGCCCACAAATAGCCATTGTACCAAGCGCCCGTGGCTTTTAATTCATATTTTCAGTATCCAATCTTTCGCCCATTTCTAACGAAGTATCATGTGTTATCCGGTGAAGGATTGGGAAATTTCTCCAAAATGATCAAGTGAACCAGTGAAGACACTTTCGTGCCACATGTCTCCACGAAACCCAAGGATTATCATTGACCAGCGAAGGATTGACGTTGACAATTACAACTTCCTCCGAGTACACTGTTCGTTCGATTGAATTTCCTCTCACATGGAAAGTTTGACCATGTACTTTTCTTAGTGTAATCCCCCTCTAACTCAATTTCTTGTAGCCTCTTCTATTTATTACTTGTCACAGGTTTCCCATACTATTATAGATCCTTTTCCTACTATGGTTTTAGAATATGATGAAATTGAGAAGTGACTTAGGTATTGAGTCTAGTAAGAGAGGATGCAACCTCTAAAAAAACCCTCATGAATGTTACTAAATTCTAGAAGGTTGTCATGAAGGAAAGGATTTCCATAAAAGGTGATTCTTCCTGTACTGTTCCTTATTAAAAATCAACTAAGTGAATTTTGCAATTTTTGCTCGTTTGGGTGGAGAACAATTTTAGACATAAAGTTAGGAAAAGTGGGTAAAGGCCGATTAAATTAAATTTTATGAAGGGAGGCTCCAAACACTAGCACTCAAAGGGGGAAATTACTTACATAGTGGGATGTAGTGGCCACTCCAAGAGGGAAATTGAACTCCCTTGGAGAATTTCAATTTGGAGCGAAGAAGGAGAGAGGACGTAAAATTGTGAAACCCTCAAGGAGAGAGGAAAGGTAGAAATTATAATTAAGAGAGAAAGCCTCCATTTTTGGACTTTTTGCCATTTTCAGATTTGAACCCTAGTTTTCCTGTGTTGCTCAGCCAAGTGAACTCGTGTTGCTTAGCACAATAGATTTCGAGTGGGAATATCACATCTTCCTTCGATGGACTTCGAGTGTCATACTAGGAGAGTCCAACATTACACTTTGAGAGCGGCTTCAACGTTATTTACAAGTGTTTCCAGTGAAATATGTGGGAAAAATAGGCATAGTAGAGAAATTCACACCTCTTTGGCTTACCCATCAATTCCAATGTCTACTTTGTCGAGACATTAGCATCAGATCCCAAATCCAAAATAACTTGATCCATCTCATACTCTCCTATTTGTGCACTAAGCCTCATTTCTCTTCCAGTTCTCTTCTGTTGATGCAATTTATTGACTACGCGAATCTCACTTCGCGGTGTTTCTTTGGATGCGCAGAAGTTTATCAATTCTTGAAACCCTTCTACAACCTTCTTTTTCTTAACAACTTCATACAAGTCTATAGAAAATACCTTAAAATACTTACTTTACTTTTTGACTCCTGGGCTTGCGTCAGAGCTTGATCCTACATTGGAGCTTGGCTTTGTGTTAAAGCTTACCCATCGCAGTTACTAGCCTTTTGTTGTGCACTAGAGGTCGAAGCTCCAACATCCATAAAAAATCCCTTTGCTTCCATAAACACTTCATTTTCTTTATGAATATAGAAAATAGGAGCCTTCTTGACAATCTTTCTAACCCATGCATTTTCATATTTTTTATTTCCATATGCATTATCACTACTAGTCGCAGCTCCATTTCTAGTAACAATACTAATTCGAGGCTCAGCAGTCCGCCTTTCAGCAGTCATCATTTGAATATTCTATGACGATTGTTGATTCCTATTTTCTTGCATATTCACCATAAGTACAAGACAATCTTCAATTACATGATCAAAACATTTGCATTACTTACATGTCATTGTGGGGTTCTAACAGTCTCTCACAAAGTGGCTTGGCTAGCTGCAGTTATAGCAAATGATCTGTCCACGTCCTCGAACAACTCCACCACCTCAACCTCTTCATTGGTAACCTCCTCGACCATTACATTATCCATTGTCTTCATGACCATGCTCTTCTGCTTCCATTTTATAAGCATCAGTAATGTGCTCCATCATTAGGTCATAAGCCCGAAAATTATTCTCATCATGTCCTACTAATTTACAGAATTTACAATATAAATTCCTTGGAGTTTGCACATATTTTTGTAACAAGTAGCAATATTCTGAACGATGTTGGCCCTAAGTCCTACATATTTTGCACCACATGCTAGATCCCGTGTTCAAGGGATTTGGTGCCCCACTAGCCATGTAATATCTGAAAACATGCACTGCTCTTTAGAATGGCCCTCCGATTTGCACTTTGTACACCATACTTCTTCTCTAACCTCTTTGTTTTTCTTGATGTCTTGTATCTACAGGGTTATATTTTTCAGCTGACTCTGAATTTGTTAGTATCTCCTATAAGTGAGGCTTCCAACTTCATTGCAATCTCTAGAGCTTCATCTTGACTTCCTATCCTCTGTTGCATCAATGGTAATCTGATATGTGGTAGCAGTGCATCTATAACCATTCCTGATGTTGCTGCGGAGCTATATGTAGAAATTTGAATAATTTGCTGAATTATTCACCGAGATTATCCTGGTCACATACTATTTGAGCTTCATACATAACACATAATCTCTTCTACGCACTAATCATCACATGCGGAAATAAAAACAACAAGCGGTATTGAAAACATTCACATGCGCACATAGAAATTCAACACATATAACACAGTATGTATACCGGGGAAAGCTTACAGCTGAAAACCCCCTACTGTATGTATATTATAATGAAGAAGAATCATGTAACAATCTCAGTACAATACTCCTCACAAGTACTCAGTACTGTCTCCAAAAGTTACACACAAACTAGCTCAGTTTTGAACAAGTCACGGGTTCAAAACTCCTCCACTGTTTGCCTGCCTCTACTGCGCAATCCAAGATGAGAGAATGGATGGAATGAATTCAAATTCCTTTGGCTTTAACTACGCAATCCTCATTGGAAATCTCCTCCAATGATTGTGCAAATCTCATGCACACTATAGTCACAACTGATAGTAGACTCCACCCTTTCTCCTACCTCTTCCACTGGTCTTCACTGAACTGTACATGCACTGAGTTAATTGATGTGTTCTTTAGTTGATTTATGAGTTAATAATTAGTGAATTAAATAATATTTAATTCACACCACTCATCTCTAGTGTATTAGTCAGTTTAACTAAATACAACTAGTTCAACTAAGTTAAACCGAACACAACTCCATCAACTGTCTCATCAACTCCACCAAACTCTGCCACTTGAGTCCTAACTGAAGTCAACCATGCAATAGCTCAACTAACCCTTAGGAAAAGCGTATTTCCTTCTGTCAGCTACATACGCCACATCCAAGCATCAAACTGAAGTGCTCCAAGAGGATAAGATAATGTTGATAGTCCAAATATTATTAAGAGCTGATAATATTTGACTGACCTATTTTTAGACAGGCAGTCTAAAAATAGACTTCGACCTTTATGTCTAAAAATAGTTGTCCGTCTATTTTTACCAACTTGACCAATCATCCAAGAATAGCATCCCGCAACTCCTAGACCATGCTCCATATGTCTAAAAATAGACATAGTCTAAAAATAAACTTTTCGACAAAAATCACATGTGTGGTCCCCACCTAGTTTAGGTGATCACTTTCCAACTAGGATCAGGAAAGATGTTTCAGGAGGCCTCCTTCACTGTTTCTTGTTGTCATTTTCAACACTCCCTCTCAACAAGAAAGGACTGTCTTTGCATGCGACATGCAACTCCATGCATTCGCCCTGCAACCTTCACAAGCGCCATGCAACTCCATGCATGCGACATGCAACTCCATGCATTCGCCATGCACCCTTTGCATGCGCCATGCAAACTCATGCATGCACCATGAAACTTCATGCATGCGCCATGCACCCTTTGCATGCAACATCTTCGAAACTGAATAGGCTCCAAACAACTCAATCAGTCTGATGCATCTATCATCAAAGTCTTCGACTTCTGCTGGTACCAACTGCACATGTCATCAGGAACCACTGCGCTGTTGAACTCTTGCACCCATGCACTCTTGCACTTGTTGTCAACTCTGATCCGCGCTCCAGTATCCGACACTGTCACTTTGATCTGCCTGCATCAATCCAACTGATCATGCTACTGCTGCACTGTGGGCACCTCGTAGCCAAGTTCAATTCATGAGATCCACACCATCTCATGAATCCTGCCCAGAAATATCCTCTTGGGATTAATCATGCATGTCGCCCCACCTCTCACCTGGTGGTATAGCTGCAT
Organism: Pinus albicaulis; assembly: GCA_034641835.2. Classification (NCBI taxonomy): domain Eukaryota; kingdom Viridiplantae; phylum Streptophyta; class Pinopsida; order Pinales; family Pinaceae; genus Pinus; species Pinus albicaulis. The sequence goes on from CM076580.1 coordinate 1,394,308,637, forward strand.
GCACTCCCTCTGCCCATCTGGCACGAAATTTCTCTGCATGAGTGGTTTCTCCCACTCCATGATCCTCTTGTGGCTAATCCACACCCCGAGGTTCACTTTCACCTGCATGAAAAACTTGCTCCCTCTTAAGCATCAGTTGCATGTCTTTCTCCTGCTTCCCAACAATAGGAAGCTCCGTAGACATCCCATCTACTTCAAGTCTGTAGAGATTCTTAGCCCGAATCCCAACCTTATTGACTTGTCCCGTTGCCTTGTGCCGAAGGAAAACGTTTCCTTCACTAAAGACAACTTCATACCCTTTATCCTCTAACATTGCGACTGAGATCAAATTCTTTGTTAAACCTGGTACATGCAATACATCTTGTAAAAGAATGAGTTTACCTAACTCCCTCTGAAAGGTTATGGTACCAATGCCGGTCGCATTGTATCGTCCATTGTCGCCCAACACAACATGCAACTGGATATCTTTCTCCACCAAGTCGCTGAAAAGATTCACATCTCCCGTCATGTGAAAGGAAGCGCCACTATCAAAATACCACCCCGATCCCAATGCACTAGACACCATGCATGCGATCAATGAGAAGTCCAGCTCAAATTGCGAGGCAAGAGCCTCACCAGCTGCAGCTCCAGCAGCCTGCTTGTTCTTCTTCTTTTGTGGACAATTCATGGCGTAATGTCCATGATCGTGACAGTGAAAACACTTCACTTTGGACATGTCACGCTTTTTACCATCCGCACTGGATTAAGAAGCCTTCTCCTTGCCCTTCCCCTTCCTTGCTTTGGCAGCCAAAGCGCAATCTTCTTCATCAAATACCTTTGATGAAGATCCATCCCTGGTATTCCGCCTTATCTCCTCTTGCACAAGATCCGACCAAAGTCGCTCCCATCCTGGCAATTTCTCCCGACCATTGACAGAATCCTCATAGGAATGCCAACTCTTCGGAAGACCAAGGAGAGCCAAGCTCACCAAGTCCTCATCATCCACACTAACTCCTACACTCCCAAGCTCATCCCTGTAGTGGACAAACTTTGTCAAGTATACCGGAATAGTGTCATTCCTCTCCATCTTAATTTTCCCGAGTTTATCCTTGAGCGCCAACTTCCTTTGGTCACTCTTGCTCTGGAACAATTATGTCAAAGCTTTCCACATCAAGAATGGAGAAACTTTACCATGCAGGCTGGATACTATGTGATCCTTCACGCCCTCCAACAGAATCCTTCGACACCTTGTTGTCTTCTTTTGCCAAGCTTCAATCACAGCAGCATCCGTAGAAGTAGGCTTTGGAATTTATTTCTCTATGAATTCCAACAACCCATTGTCATCTAACACTACTTCCATCCTGCCTTTCCATGCAATATAATTTGAGCTGCCTTCCAAGGCATACTCCAATCGCAATCCGACGAAAGACATCTTTGCTTTTGACACCAAGAAAACAATTCTGCAATTCGAATTCCAACAGCTCCAAACTCAACTGCTTCTGATCTACACTTGAGAACAAATTATTTCTAGCACAGAGATCGACTGTAGGGGAATTTACTGGATATATCACATTTCAGAGAAAGGATGGATCCAAAGGCTACCTGGCCCGCTTACAGACTCTGTCTACCGAAATAAGTTTGTAATCACCGTAATAGATCTGATGATCAATATACCTATGATACCATGTAGAAATTTGCTGAATAATGAAGATTTATTCACCGAGATTATCCTGGTCACATACTATTTGAGCTTCATACATAACACATAATCTCTTCTACGCATTAATCATCACATGCGGAAATAAAAACAACAAGTGGTATTGAAAACATTCACATGCGCACATAGAAATTCAACACATATAACACAGTATGTATACCGGGGAAAGCTTACAGCTGAAAACCCCCTAGTATATGTATATTATAATGAAGAAGAATCATGTAACAATATCAGTACAATACTCCTCACAAGTACTCAGTACTGTCTCCAAAAGTTACACACAAACTAGCTCAGTTTTGAACAAGTCACAGGTTCAAAACTCCTCCACTGTTTGCCTGCCTCTACTGCGCAATCCAAGATGAGAGAATGGATGGAATGAATTCGAATTCCCCTTGGCTTTTACTGCGCAATTCTCATTGGAAATATCCTCCAATGATTGTGCAAATCTCATGCACACTATAGTCACAACTGATAGTAGACCCCACCCTTTCACCCACCTCTAACACTAGTCTCCATTGAACTGTCCATGCACTACTGTTAACTGATGTGTTATTTAGTTGAATAATGAGTTAATAATTAGTGAATTAATTAATAATTAATTCACACCACTCATCACTATTGTATTTATCAGTTAGACTAAATACAACTAGTTCAACTAAGTTAAGCAGGCTACAACTCCACCAACTGTCTCATCAACTCCACCAAACTCTGCCACATGAGTTCTAACTGAAGTCAACCATGCAATAGCTCAACTAACCCATAGGAAATTCGAATTTCCTTCTGTCAGCTGCATGTGCCACATCCAAGCATCAAACTGAAGTGCTCCAAGAGGATAAGATAATGTTTGTAGTCCAAATATTATTAAGGGCTAATAATATTTGACTGTTCTATTTTTAGACAGGCAGTCTAAAAATAAACTTCGACCTGTATGTCTAAAAATAGATGTCCATCTATTTTTACCAACTTGACCAATCATCCAAGAATAACATCCCGTAACTCCTAGACCATGCTCCATATGTCTAAAAATAGACATAGTCTAAAAATAGACTTTTCGACAAAAATCACATGTGTGGTCCCCACCTAGTTTAGGTGATCACTTTCCAACTAGGATCGGGAAAGATGTTTTAGGAGGCCTCCTTCACTGTTTCTTGTTGCCATTTTCAAAAGTAAAATGGGATCCCTGATCTGTCACAATTTCTCTTGGAACACCAAAATGAGTGAAGATATCCTCAAAAATAAAATTAACTACAGAACGTTCATTAGCAAAAGGTAGTGCTTTAGCCTCTACCCATTTAGTGACATAATCAGTACATACCAAATTATATTTCTTTTTTTTAGATGGTGGATTGATTGGTCCAACAAAATCCAAGGCCCATTTTTCAAATGGTTCTATGGGTACCTGAGGTTGCAATGGAATTTCATCTGATGGAGCAGGTTTCCCTATCCTTTGGAAGCTTTCACAACTTTGACATATTCTTTGGTATCTCTAAAGATGGATGGCCAATAATATCCCAAGTGAATGATTTTATAGGTTTTCCTCTTGTCAATTGGAAATCAGGATTCCAACTGAATTCACAATCTTTGGTAAGTAACTTGAAGAGTGGGAATGCTATTTTAGTGAAATTTTCTATAAATCTTCTATAATATCCTATGAATCCTAGAAAACTTCTAACATCCTTTTGACAACTTGGAATTGATAGTTTGGAGATGACTTCAACTTTAGATGTATCAACTTTAATTCCATCTCCTTAAATGTGATGTCCTAAAACAATCCCTTTTGTAAACATCATAAAAAAAATTTCATGACTTAGTGAAAGGTTTGCTTCCCTACTTCTTTTAAGAACCTTTTCCAAATTTTCTAAAGCTTCTTCAAATGAATTCCCATAAACTGTAAAGTCATCCATGTACACCTCTACACAATCATGTATTAGATTAGAAAAAATTCCTAGTACTGCCCTTTGGAATGTTGCAGGTGCATTACACAATCCAAAAGGAAGTACTCAGTAGGCATAAGTCCCCCATGGAAAAATGAATGTGGTCTTATCTTGATCTTCAGGTGCTACCTAAATTTGATTGTAACCACTAAAACCATCTAGGAATGAGAAATAATCTTTACCTGCTAATGTATCGAATACTTGATCTATAAAGGGTAAAGGAAAATGATCTTTTAGGGTAGCTTTATTCAATTCTCAATAATCAATGCATACCCTCCATTTACTATTCTTTTTTGGTACAATCACTAAAGGGGAAACCCACTGACTGTCTGAAATTGGGTAAATAAAGTTCACATTTAGCAATTTTTGAAACTCTTCTTTCACAATTTCTATAAGAGTTGGATTCATCCTTCTTTGAGGTTGTCTGATAGGTTTACAATTTTCCTCAATATAGATATGATGTATACAAGTCTTAGGACTAATTCCTTTCATGTCAGTGTATTCCCATGCATATGCAGAAGAATGTTGTGGTAATGTTTTGATTAACTTTTCTTGTTGTAATCTCTCCAAGTTTTTGTTCATGTTCAAAGTTTTTCCTGGAAATATTTCAACTGTAGAGCTACCAAATTCTTCCATAGAATGAAGAGACATTTGTCTGGATGAAAAATATTCAATATTGCATTTTTCTTGAAATTGATCATGTTCATTTTCTGGGGATGATTCAAATTTTTCTATTGAACTTAAGATTTGACTATCTTCATTAATGGTTGAAATAGTAAAGAGAGGTTGTATATCATTGTCATCATCAATCCATATTTTGTCATCTAACTCTTTGGTTGTTTTTTCTGGAGGATATAGAGTGAATTTCTTTGTTGAGTTACCATCAGAGATATACATGTCACTATATCTATAGCTAATGAAAGAATCAGTTGTATCCAACCAAGGTCTTCCTAATATAAGTGGATTTCCTCCTATATTGTTCTTAGGAATTAAGATCATAAAATCAACATGATACTCCCAAGAGTCTAGGGATACTGAAATATCTTCTAACACACCACCTGGTTTGATTGCAGAACTATCTGCTAATTGCAGTAATGTAGGTGTATACAAAAGATTAGGAATTTTGAGTTGTTCCATGGTTTGTTTGCTCATGATGTTTATTGTTGCTCCTAAATCAATCAATGTATTTGGAATTTCAACACCATTGATATGTGTTTTTACAATTGGAATTCTTGGATCTAAATATTTTTGTATGGAAATTTTTCCCATCATTATGTCTGCAATTTTTCCTACTACCTGGATTCTTTTTATTTCTTTTGTTTTTCTTCTTGGTTTCTTCATGCTCAACTCTTTTATTGTTTTGGCTAGAATTGGAATCTCTACAATGGCCTGTAACAAAGGGATTTTGATGTGGACATTTTTCAATTAATCTATAAAATCATAATTGGGCAACATAATATGCTTTTATACCCCTTTATCAACTTGTAATATTTCAGGAAAAGGAGGTTTAGAAGTACTGATGGTTTCTCTATGATAGGAGTTGAGTTTACTGGTTATTTTTGTTTTTCATTTTCAGAATTCTAGTTTTGAAGAGATGTTCCTTCCTCAAAACTTTTATTTGGTTGTAGAGAATTTTTGTCAAAATTATCTTGTTCTTGAATAACTACATAAGGCTTTTTCTTTTCTAGTATACTACCAGATCTAAGTTGGACATCATTGAGATCTAGAGGAGTAATCATGTAGGTTGGAAATTTTTTTCCTTCTATCATATAAGTATTTTGAGGATTTTTATTATTGGGGTTTGGTAATGGTCGGGTAGGTAGTTGATTTGGTCTTTGTGGAAATTCTAATGAAAGTTGTGGATTTTGGTTTTGGAGTTTGGGTTGCTTATTTTGTTGAGGAATTTATTGGGGAGGATAGTTTGGATATGATGGAGGATATTGATAGTATTGAGAGAATATTCCATAGGGATTTTACATTCCTTGTTCCCAAGATTGAGATTGATATTGATATTGAGGCTAAGGTTGTTGCCAAGAATTCCAATTATTTGGTGGGGTCTGAGTACACATTTGATTTTTAAAGCCTTGATTTTGTGGCCCTTTTCATGGTCTTATAGAGACAAAGCAAAGAGATTCTGTTGGATTTGAAGTTGTTTCTTCTTGAAAGCAGCCTTAAGACTTGGAATTGAAGGACAACTCTTAGTTTCATGACTTTCTGAACAAATCATATAGGTCTCTATGACTTTTTGCTTCAAGAGTACATTCTATTAAAGCATGCTTATTTCTGCATTTAGGACAAAAAATAGCTAAAGCATCAGCCTTGGCTTTTTTCTTGTTTTTTAATTTAAGGGTATCTATCTGTTCACTAAGACTCCCTAAAATATCTGTTTTAAATTCATCAAACATGTTTCCAATTTATGCCCTACTTAATGTTCCAGTTGCAGATTTATTTACTCTAGCAAGAGAAGGATCTCTTGGAATTTTCCTCGTTTTTGCTTTTCCCCTTGAGAGATGAATACATAATTCACCAATGTCAGATAATGGAAGTTGAAAGATATCCCCCTTTCCCATTATGTTGAGGATGTCTATCCATTCATCTCTAATGGCTTTTAATAAAAGAGCTTTTAAATTATCTTGATCTAAATTTTCCATTTTTGCTCTTTTTATGTTATAATTGAAACTTTCAATTAAATCCTCCAAATTTTCATCCTCTTTTTGCATCATTTTAAATACTTTATCCTTGTGATTAATGGGTATGCAATCATCCAAATACCTTTCTAAAAATTCTTGCTTCATGTCATTCCATGTTCTGATAAACATAGTGATTAAACCCATGAACCATTTTAAAGCTGCTCCTTTCAATGTTGAAGGAAACAACTTAAGTTTTTGAGAGTCTTGTAAATAATCATAAGTTTTTCACAAGACTTCAAATTCAAACAAAAAGGTTTCAGGATCTTCACTTTTTAATCCATGAAAATTTGGAAGGACAGAAGGTGAGATATTTTTCATTGTGGCATGTGTCTCTCCATCAACTATAGGGAATCCAAAAAAACTATCAATTTCCCTATTTCTTCTACCTCCTCCTGCATTTCCTCTACCTCTTCCTCTTCCTCCTCCAAATATTACATTTTCTCCATTTAAAATTTCTCCTTCTCCTTCTCCTCCTTCTCCTCTTCCTACCATTATAGATTCTTCAAAGCTAATATAAGATTCAACCTACAAGGTTAACTACTCTTCCTCTAGTTCTTTTATCAATGATATGTTGAAGAAAGGTTCTTCCTCTTCCTCTCCACTAGGAATTTCTAACTCTTCAGCTAAAATATGTTCCCCTGTGGAGGTGAAAAAGGTCACTCCTTCTGTAGGGGATCTAGGATCTTCTTCCTCTAAGACTGCCTCAGTGTATGAAGTAGGATATCCACCTAATTGGACTTCTAAACTTAGGACTTCGGGAATTTTATTCTAATGAAGTCTGGAATATGAGTTTGAGATGGAGGTGTATCACTTTGTGGTCTTGGCGGAGTGAGTGGTGTTGTAGGAATTAAACTCCTGCCTCTAGCTATGAATCTACCCTTAGAATCTCTTTCTCTACGCATATCATTTTTTTTTAGATGTAATAAATAAGGCTATCTAATTACACTTCCCCAGCAACAATGACAAAATGTTTAGTCAATTTAATGTCTTAAATTGCTTACATAAATTATCAACCGAGGCTTCTAAACTGATGAAGTGTGGTGTACTATATGTTCTTATTTAAACTTCTTCTTACTTCATTGTACATATTTTCATTTTGTTTTGGGCATTTTTTTCTTTATATCTAAGAGTGTTAATCTAAGAAGGAAGAAAAGGAAGTGTTCCTAAGTTAAACTAATTTGCATAAAAATGAATCAAAGACTATTGGCTAGTTAGAATCTGAACTGAAAAACAATGTATCTATTCTAATGACTTCTAATTTAACATTAGTCTTATTCCATGGATATAAATCTTATAACTGAAATTGAAATTGCAATGATATTCTTAGTGAAAGCAAAAAAGAAAACAACTATTGTATGTTTAGTTACTCCAACATTCAATATTTAGTTTCTAATGTTCTAGAAAAGCAAGTAAAGTGTGCAAAGTAAAACTCAGTGATTGCATGAATTAAATATTCAATCATTCAGTCTATAAATATGATAAAATCAACTTCTTGTAATGACCTTTAAGAACATCCAGTGATGCAATTGAATGAGGATCTAAAAGCAAATGTGAAAGCATGCAAAGTTAAAGCTCAACTGATTGCAAACAACTATTGTATGTTTGATTACTCCATCATTCAATATGAAGTATTATCCTCTTGAGATGATTTGTAAGCAACCAATTATACCTTAGTTTCTAATGTCCTAGAAAAATAAGTGTAAAGTATGCAGAGAAAAGCTCAATAACTGTATGAATTAGATATTCAATCATTTAGTTTAGAATCATCTTATTGAAATGACCTTTAAGAACATCCATTGATACAATTAATTGATAGTTTTAATATAAGAAAGTAAATGAAAAAACAATAAAAGAAACTAGATAACTTTGAATTCTTATTGCTTCAAACTTAATTCAGTTTCAAAATAGATAAATCTATCCTCATGAAATGTTTTAGAAGAACAATGATTACATAGTTATGATTTAATTCTATGCTTCTGATCAAAATTGAAATGTAACATTAATATATTCAGAAAACAAAATTGACAAAAATAGAGTAAGGAATTTAAACTAAAACAATGAATGAAAAACCTCCTCCTGTGCAGGGGCCCTCTGCAACAGATTCGGTTGAGATCCTAGGTGGTTATATACGCACTTAAGAAATCACTGGTACCATGAACACGATCCTTGTATTATAATAGAACGAAGTTTTAAAATAATACACAGTGTTTCAGCAAAAACTTAACTTAATCTTGGTTATGCACAACCAGTATTTAAATAAAACAAACATAACTGTAGATAAAAGTACTTTCGGATAAATCACATCATTAGGATTAATCCTAATGATGTGATTTATCTAAAAGTACTTTTATCTACATTATGGATCACAAAAGTCTTAGATCTAACAAAACATAACTGTTATGAGCTAATTATGCCTATAGGTGGCTAACCTTAACTGACTTATAGAATTGGAGTTTGATTGTTTAACTCTTGATTTGCTATGATAGAGAAAATCAAGAGTCCTTCTGTTCTCAACTTATGTCCTTTGACCAGACTTTGACCACAATCTCAGGTATCCTCTTCTGTCGATCTCGATCAAGTAGATAGGACGAAATCCATGTGTAGATAATTCTAGAAATGCCCATGTGGCTCATTTATCCATTTGATCCTTGGAACCTGTCAGACCATGAAAGTAGTTGTGGAACCCATGATTAGCTGCAGAATAGGCTGCATTCTGTAGCCAAATTACAAAAATCCATTCAAATATCAAGAACATCAGAATATAACACGGAAATCATTTAAATGCATTCCTTGAGACAAAACATGACATTTAGCATTGATTGGAGTATATGAACTTATGAGAAAGTAAGGGAAAAAGGTAAGAAAGGATGTCAGAGAGAGGATAATTCTAAGGTTCAACACTTATCATGAACAACATTATGCAACAAGGAATACTAAATAAATCATAATTCCAACAATGCACTATTAGAAGCATAGAAAATGCTCTCCCTAAACCTGTGCCAATTGTTCACTGTTAGATATGAGCACATTAACTCATCCATCAGTTAGGTCACCAAAGCATCTTCATCAATCAGTAAATCCATCAAAACATCAATGTTATATTGCATCAACTCATAAACCATCATTAGCCAATACCACTTCTAAGTAGCATCCACAGACTGTAACCATCAACATCAGAATAAGAAAGCAAAATAATAATTGTCTGAAGCATATCAGAGCCTTTCCATGATTTTTTCCCATTGTTTATTCATCATAGAGAAACATATGTGGTTGTTCAGATTAGAACTCATGTATATATGATATTTTCCTTCATAATATCCATGTACAGAAATTAAAATGTTGAATTTTTCATAACCATAGCTCCCCATGAGCATGTACTATATGTTTTGTTCATTATCACTACATCAGATGCATTGTCCATAATATAAGAAACATGAACATAAAAAAAAATGATGGGAATCATCATCAAAACAATATATCTATTTCTCCCCCAATATTATACATCACTGAACCTAAGGACCTAATAATAATCTTCTTCTCTTCATGAGGTCATGTACCTTAGATTAATTTTGTAGTCACTAAGAGAAGTAAGCTTTAAAAACAATGGAATGTAGTAGGGTCAATATTTCCTATGTTTCTGACTAATGTTCCTTCTTCCTCCAGATATTCTTGTGATTTCTAATTATGTGCTGGAACTTATACCATCTCCTCAGTTTTCTTTGCATACTTGACCTACAATAAGTGTCCTTATGCCCAAATTATGAGTTACAAGAGAAACAATATCCATAAAACCATCCTTTGTTCCTATGGACAGATCTTAACCTTGATCAAGGAGATGTGTGACTTGATTCGGATTTCCTTTGAACAACACTATATTGTTTTTTGTCATCACATTGTGTATGATCATACCCAATGCCGGTATTGATCAAAGGAGAGTGTTTCCCATTAATAATATTCTCTAAAGACTGAGATTCCTTTTCCCATTTGTTGATATTCTCATAATCTTCATTTCGGGTCATATTTCGGATTCTAATGTTTCACAATGCTTTTCCTTTTCTTGAAGTTGGTTTCTTATGCTTTATCTTCTTCTATCAGTTGTTTCTTATTTAATATTTAACATGTTTATTTCCTCAATCATATTGTTTCCTTTTGGTTCCAATTCTTTGTTATCATTCCTAAGTTTATCATTCTGCCCTAGAGTTTTCATTGAATCATCTACCTTACAACTATATGATTCATTAATTGACTGATCTTCAAGAGCCGTAAGTACTAGATAATAATTGTTAGAATCTGAATCTGAACTTTCTTGATCATCGGATGTGCTATGACTATCTTCACTAGAGTAAAAGCTTTTCTTGCAGAGAACTTATTTTTAGAAACATTATTTCTCTTTCTGATTTTCTCTATAAGGACATTTGGATGCATAATGGCCTAGTCTTCCACAAGCAAAACATTTAAAGGGAATCTTCCCTTTGAATTTTCTAGTTCCCACTTGCAACTTTCTCACGAAGTTTGCTTCTTCCTCATCTCATATGTAGCTTGTGTATTTTGGTGCATCCTTTTTTTCCCTTTATATGTGGCTTTGAAGGTTGCTTCTCTCATGTCTGAAGGACCACCTTTCTTCATTGAAAATGTTATCAATATTCCATGGAGTTGATCAAGTGTTAGATTTTTCAAATCCTACATTTCTTCAATAGCGGAGACTTTGTGTCATCTTTATAACTTTGGATAAGCTTATCCCACATGAACTTTGTCGTTTTCAGCCTCATTACTTTCATGAACTCGAAGTCGGCCAGACTTCCCAAGATGGAATTCACAACCTTTGAATTGATTTCAAATTGTTTCTTTCCTGCAATGTCTGTGGGAATGGAGGCTATATATTGATATCCACTTTCAGTGATTTCCCATACATCAGATCACAACAACTGCAAGTATGCTCTCGTCCAGATGTTGGGGCCCTTGTTTTGAAATGAAACAGTTTTATGTCGCGGGTAACAGGTGGCAGAGCACAACTACGGTAGACAGAGAGCTGTCACGGTTGTGAAGAGCTGAAGAGTAGGTGGCGCAGCTGTTGCAGAAACAAGCACGGATGGAAAAAGGGAGCAACAAGAACAAATAGTGGAACTCCTAGTGATCAAGGAGATGCAACAAACAGCAGAGGGAAAAGGAAGGGAAAACTGATAGTCGCGTTGGAAAAGGAACAAATAGGCAGTTGGCCAGTGTAGACAAGAGGTTGACACAGTAGGGATCGAAGGAAGAGAGTCGTAGGAGAGCTTTGTTCACTCTGTTTGTTCTGTTCTCTCTGTTCATTCTGTTCTGTTCTATGTGATAATATTGTAATCAGTCCTGCCAGGATCGCTCTGAGGAGTAATGTAACTGTCCCCTATTGTTAATGCAATATACTATGATCTGGGTTTGATGTCCTAAGTTCTGTATAAAGTGACCAATACATTCAACTTAACTAGAGACACATTACAGAACTCAGGACATCAAACCTAGATCATAGTATATTACATTAACAATAGGGGAAAGTTACATTTCTCCTCAGAGCGATCCTGGTAGGACTGATTAAAATATTATCACATAGAACAAAACAAAATGAACAGAGTGAATAGAGCTCTCCTACAGCTCTCTTCCTCCGATCCCTACTATGTTAGCCTCTTGTCTACGCTGGCCAACTGCCTATTTGTTCCTTTTCCAACGCAACTATCATTTTTCCCTTCCTTTCCACTCTGTTGTTTGCTACATCTCCCTAATCACTGGGAGTTCCATTGTTTGTTCTTGCCACTCCCTTCTACCATTTGTGCTTGTTTCTGCAATATTCGCGCCACCTGCTCTTCAGCTCTTCGCAACCGTGACAACTCTTTTTCTATCGTAGTTGCGCTCTGCCACCTATTACCCGCGACTCAAAACTATTTTATTTCAAAACAAGGGCCCCAACACTAGACTTTCCAAATTACAAAGTTAGTTACATTAAATAAAGGTGTCCTGACAGAAAATACTCCTTCTTGACTACTCTTCTTGACGAATCTCCTTCAAGAGATCAAGCTTATTCTGAAGGACCTTATCTGATACTAATTGTTCGGAAAAATACTGAGGGAGGGGGGTGAATCAATGTTTAAAAACTCACTTAAACTTTTCTTTTCTTATTCATATTTTTGTATGCGACTATAATGAAGTAAAATTGTGTATGTATGTGACTTCTACGCATACAGCTAGCATATATCCAGTTAACTAAATTTTTCAGTTAATTCTTCATTTGTTTAAATTAAACGAGTGTATTAGTAATTCATTAGGCATTCATTAAACAATAATTGTTGATTGTGTGTTATGTTCTTTCCATGAATAGTCGGATGCATGGGGGCACGACAACCCCCCTATCCAGGGGTTTGTAGGGGGTGGGTAGCCCCCTGCACGGGGACCAAGGCAGCACCCTGGAAAAAAAAATTGGACCCTATTTTAGGTGGGGCGGACCTGCCTATGGTTTTGTGCATGGGTTTGCATATGGTTTTGGGGCATGATGGTTTTCAACCCTTGGTATTTTTTAGATCCGGTCAAGGGAACCACGGTTATGTTCTAATCTAGGTTTAATGGATTGGGGCTTATGAATGCTTCGACATGTATATATATGTGTTGTAACACTAAAAGGAATTTAATGAAAAAAATCAAGCTAGTAGTCTCGATTCGAGATCTAGGAGAAAAATATTTGTGTATATCTATTTTATGTTTTATGCTCTCGCTATTGTTAATTTTCTGTTTTTAAGAATTCGTTTGCAGATAATTTATGTACAGGGTTAAAACCTACAATAACCATGTGCAGTAAGAACATAATAAACCAACATGCATAAGCAACACATAAACACACATGAACACTGGGATTTTTAGTTGGAAACCAAATGTGGGAGAAAACCACCATTGTTGGAGTCTTTGTCTTCATATTTTATTATAATGAAAAACTTCTTACAATCTTGAATTGGCGCAGACTCATACCAACATGCAGGCACCCACCTATAGAAGGATACAACCTTCTCTCGTTCTCCAACACCCACTGGAAGGGAGCTCCAACCCCCTGATCTCGTTTATCGACACCCACCAGAAGAGAGCTCCTACCCCCTGATCTGATTTACCAACTACTACTAGAAGAAAGCTTCGACTCCCTCACTAAAGGGTCCAACCCTCAACACCTTTTTGGACCACGCTTCATAATATTGCATACCAGATCCACCTGGACCAAATCATCAAACTTGTAGGCCAATTTTCATCAAATTTTTAGATTGGACCCACTGCCATCATTTAAGCCCAATACCAGATAAAAAAACTAAAACCAATCTCTAAATAAAATTACTTAATCATCGAAACAATTGAGACCCAAATAAATCAACTCTTTCTCAAACAACCAAATCAGTTATATCACTTAAAATTCAATCATCAGAATACTAATCCACATATTGTTCATCGCTGAAACCATACCTTGTCACTACAAACATTGATTAACCAAATGTCATAATATATACACTACTTTTATGAAGAATATCCCCGTATATATGTGCTTTCCCTTAATAAGACCTACGTATAGATATCAAACGACTGAACCCTGAATCTGAATCACTGCACTACTAAAACAATCATTGAAATACATACAACTCCCATCACAGATATTTGAACCACTTATATATCATCACATAGCAACATCATTACAATTTAATATTTCATTACAAAGTCATTCAACTCAAATATAACTATCACATACAGATTATCATGAAGGAGACATCATTGAAAAACAACAGCAAACATGACAGAATAAATCAACCATGATCATCAACTCATACTGCAAAACCCTAGCAGATGTACATGAATCATATGAATAACTTATGTGTATGTATGTGCCTTTTATGCTTTACACATGCGCACAAATATGTCAATACTGCGGAATATATATGCAACTACCTAGAAGCATATCTGCATATGTATGCGCTCTTTATGAAACAAACCTACATACATATATGTAATTATTGAGTCATAACTCCACCGCACAACAAAACTTCAATCAAATCCAAATCTCGACATACACAGTAACAAACACACGTGATAACATTATCATCACAAATCAAACCAACCCATAAGCAGATTATTCAGTGTGTAGTAATTTCATATCTATTAGATCTAATCCATCATCATACTCCCCGATTCACACTTATTTTAGATCTTAACAATTCATCAATAACCCATTCCATGCACACTAAACACTTTGATCTCCATCTTCTTATATAGCTTAGGCCTTAGCCAATACCTTGGGTCAAACCCATACTAATGTTGATGGTATTATTTGACGGGATCGAATATTTGTTGTCCCGCTCATTACTATGGGCCAATACCATGGTAAAGACCCTTGATATTTAGAATACCATTGTACAGAAAATGTACGTGACTTCTCTTCATCATACTTGTGTATGTACGTGAATTTGCTTCACAGAACTTGCGTATACTTCCTCAAACTTCACCATCATCATTTCTCTGTCTCTGAACTAATATTCCATTTTCCAACATCTGAATTGGCTTGCATACTCATCCTGTTACCATCATTTTGACATATTTACCAAGTAGGTTTCCATCAAGGACAACACATATGCATCCTGCTACAAGTAGGTGTCCATGCGGGACAATACATTAGTCACAATGCCAAAAATTTATATACACTAACAGTTTATTATGCCCTTTACTAAGGAGGGTTTAATATTGTCATCACTTGATTTCTCTAGGTAACCTCACTACCTAGTTTTGAGCCTTGTAGGTCAAGCTATGTATATTTTGATTTCTAATTTTGAAATATTGAATATAAGATATTTATTTTTTGGAAAACAAATTTAAGAATTTTTTTGTAGGATTATTCTCCTTATCTAAAATATTTAGATTTATAGCGGGTCAACAATGAACAACATTGATGACTAACGATCTAGTAAGACTTAGCTAGCCTTAAACTTCAACAAAATTAGAATAAAAAACCTCACAACAAACTCCACCTTAAACAATGTGTTGGAATCAATTAAACTAACCCATTGAACATATATACATACTTACAAATATAAATAAATAAACTCAATTGGATATAACTTAGATTGTTAAGAGAAAAAAAAATTATCCTCTCGACATAGTTTCGAACATAGTTACCAAGTTCGGTCGTATTGGACGGAAAAATTCTGAAATTCATTAGTATGGTTCAGTTCACATTATAATACTTTAATTTCAATATGACATGGAAATTTTGGATTATGAAATTAATTCAGGTTGACAGTGTTAATGGTTATCTGGTTCTAAGTCGAACTTAGAACCACGTGTTGCAATTCTGAGGAGGGGCGTGAAGCTCTGAAACCGCTTATGAATATCCTCTGATCGACAAGCAAACAACCAGTCTAGTGGAATAGATCCACATAAACATCCATCTCATTGAAGCATTATGTATGAGGAAGCTTTGCAATTTTTATATTTAAAATATTGTAGTTACAAAACATTAGCAAGTTTCTCATTAAATATTTTTTTAGTAAAAAATATGATGAAGGTTCACTTTTATATTTAAAATAAAATCAAAATATATTTTTCTCATTTTTAAGTTTCTATTGGATGATAGTCATCAGCATTAGCATGTTAGAAATAGTTAGCTATTATCAGAATTATCTACTATAAAGATTATTTTTTTTCCAATAGGAAAAAACTCTGGTTTATATTGAGTACCAGTACAAAAACAAATAAATTACATCAGCCATCAATATCATTTTCAGATTTAAACTTTTTAAACTTTTTCCTATCAAGAACCTTTTAGTCCAAGCATACATATTCCTTTCAGATTTTCACAAAGCAAGTAGTTCAAAAATCCCCTATAATAAACATAAAAGACCCTTTATGCTTGGGTATTTCCCATTGCAGTTTGTATCTGAATGTTGATTACTGCCCTATCATAAACATAGCCGTGATGTCATCTGGAAGATGATTTTCACATGGTTTTCAGATGGGCACATGAAAACCGATGTTCAAAATTGCAAAAAAAACTTACATACTTATTATTGAATAAATTTGGATCCCAATAGGATAGTAATTGAGATATAAATTTCTTGGTATGTAAAGATTACTTAAAACCTATTTTTAATAATTAATTTCATTTTTTATATTACATTTTAGTTTTGAATTTTTATTATTTATATTATAAAATTTTATATTTTCCCAATTTTTAATATTAATAATTTTGATGCATATTATCTCATTTATTTATGGATATTTTAAATCTCCAAAAAAAAAAAATATTAGAAATAAGTAAACATGATATCTTCTTGTTCTTGAAGAGAAATTCAATTTCATTTTAAATTTTTAAAATTTTGAAAATAAATAACAACATATTACTCTTTATAAAATGTGGACTTCTGAATTTTTATAGTATTGATTTTTACACATTCAATTTTTTCAAATATGTGATGTTATCATAAGAATTGATTAAAACTTAGATGTCTCTTGGGATAGTTTAATTCCCTTATAGGTGACCATATAAACTAAACCCCATACAAACTAGCTAGTCTACATCCCATAATTAAAATAAAAACATAAACTCAAATTGTCCATGACAAAAATAAATAATGCCAAGTAGACAAATTTACTTCTCACTCATTACAATAGAACACGTTAAAAACTTATCACCGAGTTAAAGGAAATAAAACTACAGTGGAAACTCGATTTCAATTGTGGTTCTATGGTATAGTGGTTAGCACTCTGGACTTTGAATCCAGCGACCTGGGTTCGAATCCCGGTAGGACCTTATTTTTCTGTGATGTAGCGACTTTGGCTATTGATTGTGTCAAGCTAACTTGCAAAATCCCATTTTATAAATCACTCTGCATTTTCGGTGGATATGGTTGAATGTTAAAAGGTAAAATATTTGTTAAGAGTTCAAGTATAGAAATTTTGGCTGTGGTGTTCCATTTTATAAATCACTTTTTATTTTCTGTGGATACGGTTGAATGTCAAAAGAAATGAAGTAATAAATTAATTTTTAAAAGAATAAGTATGAGGAGTTTTAATAGTGTATTATATTAGATATTATTTTTGGGATTTAATTGTGTTAAGTAAGTCATTTATCTATGACCATTGACTAATTTTTTATGATTTTTGAATAGTTCATAGAGGTGAAGAAGTGAGATTGAAACTAGTGAAATGAATCACATAGAGTCAATCATCACTTCTTCGACTTGCACCTTGTAACCAGAACTTCCCAAAAATAATATTTAATATGTAAAATAATTTTATTATTATTCACATTTATTATTTCAAATAATAATAATAAATTACAATATGTAAAATATTTTTATTATTATTTACAATATGTAAAATAGTTAGTGACAGGTATTTTGTTAAGGTATTTTTTATATAAAAGATGCTGATTCAAAATCTCCTATGTATAAAAAAAGTTCAACCATGTTAAAAGTGAATGCAACCATACTAAATAACCCACACAATTTTAGTCACAAATCATATCTTAATCAAGTTAAGTCTCTAGTTTTAAGTATATTATTGTTATCTATTACTAATTTATTATTATTGTTATCTATTACTAATTTATTTTAATTTGATAATTTATTATGTTATTTTTATGTTTAAGTCAAGAAAGAAAGTTAAAAACTTTTTATTTTATAATTTTTAATAAATTACTCATTTTACATTGTTAATATTTTGAGTTGTAGGCATAGCAATTTTTGTTGGAATCCAATAAAAATAAATTCAAAAAATCAAATAGTGTTTGAATTGCATTTTTTATGGTAGAAATAGATTCAATGTCATCAAAAACCCTTATGACACCCAAAATACTAAAATTTAACTACTATAACTCAAATTTTCAAAAATCTTTCTAAATTATTCTGTGAGTTTTTTAAACTACAAAAATACTTTCATCTTAAGCTAAATAAATCATCTATATGTTGTGCTATTCACAGTTTAATGCTTTGAGGTTGGTGATTTAATGGTGATTGAATGTTAAAAAAAATGAAGTAATAAATTAGCTTTTAAAATAATAAGTATGAGGAGTTTCAACAATGTATTATATTAGATATTTTTTTTGGGATTTAACTGTGTTAAGCAAGTCATTTATCTATGACCATTGACTAATTTCTCATGATTTTTGAATAGTTCATAGAGGTAAAGAAGTGAGATTGAAACTAGTGAAATGAATCACATAGAGTCAATCATCATGAATCACATAGAGTCAATCATCACTTCCTCGACTTACACCCTGTAACCAGAACTTCCCAAAAATAATATTTAATATGTGAAATAGTTTTATTATTATTCACATTTATTATTTCAAATAATAATAAAAATTACAATATGTAAAATATTTTTATTGTTATTTACAATATGTAAAATAGTTAGTGACAGGTATTTTGTTAAGGTATTTTTTATATAAAAGATGTTGATTCAAAATCTCCTAGGTATAAAAAAGTTCAACCATGTTAAAAGTGAATGCAACCACACTAAATAACCCACACAATTGAGTCAATCATCATGAATCACATAGAGTCAATCATCACTTCCTCGACTTACACCCTGTAACCAGAACTTCCCAAAAATAATATTTAATATGTGAAATAGTTTTATTATTATTCACATTTATTATTTCAAATAATAATAAAAATTACAATATGTAAAATATTTTTATTGTTATTTACAATATGTAAAATAGTTAGTGACAAGTATTTTGTTAAGGTATTTTTTATATAAAAGATGTTGATTCAATATCTCCTAGATATAAAAAAGTTCAACCATGTTAAAAGTGAATGCAGCCACACTAAATAACCCACACAATTTTAGTCACAAATCATATCTTAATCAAGTTAAGTCTCTAGTTTTAAGTATATTTTTTTTTTTTCTCGTTTAGACTAATCCTAATTTTTCCATTTTTTTCTCCTCCCATGCCACCCACGGGTTTCGAACCGGTGACCTTACAAAAGGGAGTGCCTTAACAGTGCACCCCATCACCGACTGTTCTACACCACGTGGGCAGTTTTAAGTATAGTATTGTTATCTATTACTAATTTATTATTATTGTTATCTATTACTAATTTATTTTAATTTGATAATTTACTATGTTATTTTTATGTTTAAGTCAGGAAAGAAAGTTAAAAACTTTTCATTTTATAATTTTTAATAAATTACTCATTTTACATTGTTAATATTTTAAGGAGCTGTAGGCAACAGAATAGCAGTTTTTGCTGGAATCCGATAAAAATAAATTCAAAAATCAAGTAGTGTTTGAATTGCATTTTTTAATGGTAGAAATAGATTCAATGTCATCAAAAACCCTTATGACACCCAAAATACTAAAATTTAACTACTATAACTCAGATTTTCAAAAATATTTCTAAATTATTCTATGAGTTTTTTAAACTACAAAAATACTTTCATCTTAAGCAAAATAAATCATCTATCCGTTGTGCTATTCACAGTTTAATGCTTTGAGGTTGGTGATTTAATGGTGATTGAATGTTAAAAGAAATGAAGTAATAAATTAACTTTTAAAATAATAAGTATGAGGAGTTTCAACAGTGTATTATATTAGATATTATTTTTGGGATTTAACTGTGTTAAGCAAGTCATTTATCTATGACTATTAACTAATTTCTCATGATTTTTGAATAGTTCATAAAGGTGAAGAAGTGAGATTGAAACTAGTGAAATGAATAACATAGAGTCAATCATCATGAATCACATAGAGTCAATCATCACTTCCTCGACTTTCACCATGTAACCAGAACTTCCCAAAAATAATATTTAATATGTAAAATAGTTTTATTATTATTCACATTTATTATTTCAAATAACAAAAAAAATTACAATATGTAAAATATTTTTATTGTTATTTACAATATATAAAATAGTTAGTGGCAGGTATTTTGTTAAGGTATTTTTTATACAAAGGATGTCGATTCAAAATCTCTTAGATATAAAAAAGTTCAACCATGTTAAAAGTGAAAGCAGCTATACTAAATAACCCACACAATTTTAGTCACAAATCATATCTTAATCAAGTTAAGTCTCTAGTTTTAAGTATATTATTGTTATCTATTACTAATTTATTATTATTGTTATCTATTACTATTTTATTTTAATTTGATAATTTATTATGTTATTTTTATGTTTAAGTCACGAAAGAAAGTTAAAAACTTTTCATTTTATAATTTTTAATAAAATCTTTATTTTACATTGTTAATATTTTAAGGAGCTGTAGGCAACAGAATAGTCTGGACGGCAGTTTTTGCTGGAATCAGATTGGAATCAGATAAAAATAAATTCAAAAAATCAAATAGTGTTTGAATTCCATTTTTTTTATGGTAGAAATAGATTCAATGGGACGTGTCTACCGAGCCCGCGTTTTGGCCCGGACGGCAGAAATCCGCCGGAATCCGAGCAACTAAATTTGCAAAAATCAGGTAGTTGCAGTGCTTGGAATTCATTTTTGACAGTGGAAATGGATTCAGCACTATCAAAAACCCCTGGGGCACTCAAAATACTAATGTTTAACAAATATAAACAAGTTTCTGGGCAAATCTTTGCCGGATTTTCTGAAAATCGTTCCCGGATTTTGGGTCAAAACGCGGGCTCTTTAGACTACGGTGATTCAATGTCATCAAAAACTCTTATGATACCCAAAATACTAAAATTTAACTACTATAACTCAAATTTTCAAAAATGTGAATTTTTTAAACCACAAAAATACTTTCATCTTAAACTAAATAAATCATCTATCTGTTGTGCTATTCACATTTTAATGTTTTGAGGTTGGTTAATTAAATTAATATTATAAACAACTTGCATTAGTTTAATATTTTGAATGTGCCAAAATCAGCCTACAATCTCTTCCAAGGGAGTGCAACCCCTTTTCAAAATCTTCCTCACTTATTATATTATTATCTTCAATGTTTGCCTGGTAAAAAACACTACGCAAACATGTACACATTTGACTACACTATCCAAAAGTTGAGTTGTGTGCCATGGACAAGTCCTCCCATCCATCAAGGTTATAGTTTTATTATAATTTTATTGAATGTAAAAATAACATGAAGTCCAAACTCCCAATTGAATTGGGGTGAGAATGTAAAGCTTGACTTTTATCAATTGATGAAACTTTTAATAATGAAAACTATATGGATTACAAAAAAATTAATTTTATTAAATTACTATATGTTTTGATTGATAAATTGTATATTATATCATTTTATAATGTTATAGTTTTTGATATTTTGATGTACAATATTTAAATAAGCGGTGTTTTTTTATTCCAACTTGAAATGGTATTCATTATTTCAACTTTAAAATGATTGAGGAACTTCAAATGATTTTTTAATATTTTGATGTAAAATACCATTATGTTGGTGTTTTTTATTTCAACTTGAAATGGTATTTATTATTTCAATAGGAAAATGATTGATGAATTTCAAATAAATTTTTTTGGATATTTCAGAGGAAAAAAATGAGTAATGTGCTCTGAGTTTATTAAATTTTAAATATGTGCGTGTTTATTTTTATTTATTTATTGTTATTTAAAATAAATTTTTGTTCTAACAAAATATTTTTTTATAATTTAATAAAACAAATTGACTAAAATACAAATATATTAAGATAAAGTTTTTATGTTTTAGATGTTTGTTAATATTTATGGAATTTATTTTAGCTATTTAATGTCTTTTAGTTAAGTTGTTTTTTTTTAGAAAATGATGTGTCACTTTCTATGAGTTTGAATAATTGATGTAGATGTTATTAGTCCCTGCCTGGACTATAGCGATGGATAGCATTTAAATAGCATTAAATTTACTTTGATTGAGTGTTGTATTCACCGTTTACTCAATGTTTTAGCCAAAAATATTTGATAACAATATTTTATAGTAAGTTTTAATTAGAACCTCTTATTGCAAGGAAAACTGTATAACTTTATTAAAACTTCGTATAATGTTTCAAATTTCACTTGAATGTTGATTTAATGCTAGCCTATACTTAGCATTAGTTGAAAAACATTTAATGTATGTTTTTTTAATTCACTGCAATATACATGTATCCAATATATCCCAAGCAATACCACTTCGTGGCAAGCTACATGTGAAACATGGCATGCCCCCTCCCGAGTCCCAAGCAATACCACTTCGTGGCAAGCTACATGTGAAACATGGCATGCCCCCTCCCGAGTTCGAGTTGTGGATCCCACCGAGAGCACCCAGTTCTCCTTTTCCTGGTTCTTGACTCCTTTCCTAGCTAGGTTTGAGGGTTGGGCTATGTTCATAGACTGATTTTCTCTATACTGTTGACATTAGGGAATTATTTGAGCTCATTGATGATAAGTATGCTATAATGTGTGTCAAACATGATTACAAGCCCAAGAGTGCTACAAAAATGGATGGGGTTGTGCTACTTACCCTAGAAAGAATTGGTCATCTATGGTTTTGTATAATTGCGGGCACCCCAAGAACAGAGTTTTGATACCCTCTGTAGTGAATTCCTAAATCCGTGGCATTTTTGCATAGATTCACTTGGCTTGATGACAATGATATTGGATCCATTCCCTGCACTTGGAATGTCCTTGTTGGTCACAACGAGATTGATGACAAGGAACTTCCCAAAGCTATACATTATACAATGGGAGGTCCTTGGTTCGAGGTCTGGAAAGATTACCAATTCGCATATTTGTGGTTTCAGTAAGCATATGAGTATAAGAGGTCCTAGATGATACAGAAGGTGATTCAAGATGAGCTCATAAGGTTGTTTGATACAAGAATGAATGAAAGAGCAGGAGAGCTTGAAACAAGAGTAGGTGAGTTGGAAGGCAAGGTTAGAGAGATATATTCTCTACAGAAATTGTTGTTGTTTTATCTGCACAAGAGGTTTCTAACCGAGAGAGGGAATGGTGTGAAAGAACCTCCTTTTGATGCCTAGTTGAATAAGGGATTTCGGAGCAGAAAGGAATTGCTTTGGACTCCTTTTGATGCCTGGTTGAATAAGGGATTTCGGAGCAGAAAGGAATTGCTTTGGAATACCCTGCCGCCATCTTATGAGAGTGCAAAATAGGAATATGTTTTGGAGGTACTAGTGCAACATATAGCCTAATTATTTTTATTCGATTCTATTTTTTATCTCTAAATGTTAGAGATAAATTGTAGTTTTCTGCATAAATTTTGAACTCGAAGTTAACTTATTTCTTATTATATTATTCGCCTTTGGTAGGTTCAGATTTTCCTTTACTTTATAGCAGCTAAGAAATAGCTAAATTCTTCATTCTAATCCTTTTTCCTGAAAGAATTGTATGAAGGGTTTGTACCCTATCTGGACAAAAATGTCATTGTGGCAAACTTTTTTCTCCAATATAGTTATCTCAAACATTGCAATTTCATGGAATATGTTTCATTATATCGATTGGTGTAATTTTATTCTTTCTATTTATTAGTTGTCTTGATTTCTACACATGAATGGTTATTTTAGGTTTTAACCTATAATATGGTCAAATCTACCTTCAATTTATAGCAGATTAGAAATACCTACATTCTTCAATCTAATCCTTTTTCCTGAAAGAATTGTGCGAAGGTTTTGTACTCTATCTGGTCAAAAATGTCATTGTGGCATCTTTTTTTTCCTCTCTTAAATGCAGTTATCTCAAACATTGCATATTGACTGGTATAATTGTATGCATTCTATTTAGTAGCTATTTTGATAGCAATAATGTATGGGTTGTTGTTTTCGGCCAAGCTCAAACATCTCTTTGCGGTGTTGGGGTTTCCATTGTGGTGTGTTTATTGACTATTTTTATGTGTTTATGTTGAAAATGTCTAACCTTCATAAGCATTTTTAGGTTCATTGTTATTCAACAAGTAGTGTATTTTGTGAAAGACAATGTAGATTAGTGGATCTTCTCATTTGATGTGAACAATACTAGAGTGCTCAAGCTAGTGTGTACAAAACAATTCACAGCAATATTATTCATGTTTTCCCTATGCGAGGTATGCATTATGCTCACATTTGGAATATTTTTAACAAGGATTCTTCTACGAGAAAAGTATGCATTTATATTTTAATGTAGACACCTCTAATCTGCACAGCATTCTGTTCAAGTTTGCACAAGGGCAGACTTACAACACCCATTTAAACCTAACATAACAGTCAATGCATGCTTCCCATGATCTAAAAGAGGTTAGTAACCAATAGAGAATAGGTTGTGCAAGCTTTATAGCAGAGGGATCTAAAGAATATTTCTGACCTCAAAACCTGCAAAAAAATTTACAGCAGAAGAGAATTAGTGAAGGTTGTGCAAGCTTTATAGCAAAGGAATCTAAAGAAAATTTCAGACCTCAAAACCTGCAAACAATTTTACAGCATAAGAGAATTAGTGAAGGTTGTGCAAGCTTTATAGCAGAGGGATCCAAAGAATATTTCCGACCTCAAAACCTGCAAACAAGTTTATAGCAGAAGAGAATTAGTGAAGAATGCAGTGATGCTCTGTTCCAACTTCCTGCGAACACTAATAATATTTATGAATTCAAACCACTAAAATATTCAGTTTGGAATATTACTCTGTTGGTCAATGTGAAGGGAATTTTTTTATTAGAATATAAACAAAAATTATAATTATAATTATGTGGATTTGGCATTTTCATCAAGCTATATTGAACCATATGCCTTCAGATTCTAACACATTGTATTCGGTGATACTAGAAATACCATTCGAACACATTATATTCGGCAATATTAGAGAGACCAGATAAATAGCCAAAATCCTCTCCCTTCTCAGCAAGGACTTCCGCCACTGTTGTGGCCCTTGTTTTCTTATGGTGAGGATGTTGTAAATAGCTATTAATTCATTACTAATTCTTTTATATATAGTTTGAGCCTTACCAAAAAAACATAAACCTTAACACTATTAGCAAATAAATGACATTTTCTAGTACCTAAAAGTTATAATAAATTGGAATATCATACATTGTATTTTCTTATGTACTCCACATTTGTTTGTGCTTATATTGAATTCATTTTATTTCATTTTATTGTAACATAAATCCTATGTAAATCAAGTGGATCGTGCCTTCAAACTTCTTTAAAGTATCATTCAAGGAAAATTGAGATACATAAATACATATACCAAATTGTTATATCACATTTTTGTGTACTTTATTTAGGATGTTTTTAAAGGGGTGGAATTATAATCTCTAATATGTTTTATAGATTAGATCAGTAATTATAATTCATAATCCCATTAACATACCTTTTTATCATTTGTTGGATTTTAATTAAATTATCTTATCTTAAGTGACTTTTGGCATACTCTTTGACATTACAATGAATTTCTTACAATTGGTCCAACCTCTACCCCCCCAACTCATTCCTTGCTAAGGTCCCCTCAAGAAGCTCTAGCATGGCTTATGTGGGGTAGCATTCTCAAATCAAGAAAAAACTGAAAGGATACTCATCCAAGGATAAAAATTTTATTATGAAATGAATTAAAGACTTAATCTTTTAAAAGACCATTATACTAGTTTTGGAAGGGATTTGGCGTATTTTTCCTTGCACACCAAAAACAACTCGATTCTAAGGATATATAATATAAGCTATGTGAAAATAGAACATTCATATCTAATTGTAGCATTAGTTTTGAAGGGAAACATCACTTAATATATGTTATAATTCCATTTACATTAATGTAAACAAATTGTGAATTTTCATTTAAGATTATCCCTTTTTCCTGCATATGTATACAGTTCTTCACTTGAATATATTGAATAAAAACATATTTCCAATAGTAATGGTTATGTAATAGAACTTTTAGGTACTGACGAACCACAAATTTCTTCCTGATTTGAAATCCTCGACGTTGGATTTTTGTAAACATTGTGTGTATGGAAAACAATGTAAACAAATATTTAAAACAAGAAGTCATAATAGTAAAGAAATTTTGGACTATATCCATTCGGATCTTCAGGGAACAACTCCTACTATGTCTTATGGAGGTGCACTATATTTATTAACATTTATTGATCATTTCTCCATGAAATTTTGGGTATATATGTTGAAAAAGAAAGCTGATGCATTTAATGTTTTTAAACAATTTAAAGTTATGGTCGAAAATGAAATAGGAAAATCAATAAAATGTTTAAGAACTGACAATGGCGATGAATTTAATTCTTTAGAATTTGATCAATATTGTAAGGATGAAGGAATTGTTAGACATAAAATTGTTTTTTATACTCCTCAGCAAAATGGTGTTATGCAGAATTATGATCTACAGATAAACCAAATTCCCTAAGTGTGGTGTTAGGCACTTAGAACAACAGATGAAAGACTTTGTTATCACTTTCTCTAAAATAAATAGGCACACAGAATTATAGAAGAACCTACTTGTGATCCAAGTGCTTCTTCTTCTCCTTCTGTCACTTTTGTTGTCGCCTTCAATCTAACTCAGATCACAAGATTTTTCCCTGCAAGTATAAACAGAGAACAACAAACAAATTTCAATATGCATATGTCTACTTATCTTAATAACTCAAATCAATTAGATGTGAAACATATATATCATTCAAGAATTCATTGAATGAGAAATAGAAGCATAAACAGATACATATATAGGAAAATGAACAACAATCTTTATTAAAGAATAGAAGGGGGAGGTTACAACCAATGATCGAGTTGATGCCACTAGCTCCAGATTCATCCCAGCCTCATCACATCCAACATCACACCAGCAGCATATCATTACTTTCACTCTCTCAAATGAGAATCCAACAGCATTTCTTTACCAAAATTCTTCCTTCCCTAGCACTAGGATCTATGCTCAATTTATAGGGAAACTGATGGTAGTTTCTCAATGAATGAATTTCTAAGAATAGGCAAGACATTTTTCCAAGTTTAAAGGTGTTAGATGGACACTTGGATTCGAATTTTTACACATATGGACTCTTCTAGAAGGCACTGGCCATGTGGAGATTCTCGGAACAATGAGAATTTCGCTCCCAGGTGTCCAACGCAATCTTGAATGTTGGGAAGTGCATTGCAGTGTACCCTTGAATGGAGGGTGTTGCATATGCAACACATTTAGTCCCTTTAGAGGTTGTGTTGGTAAGTTCATAAGTGATATAACATATACTTCAAACCTTCGAAATCTCACAATAGAAGCCATTAATGAATTGTTCTTCTCTTAGGACATATAGCAACTGAAATATGAGGGGATGATAGACCCTATTTCATTGGTCGTGGGGATGATGTCCAGTTTGACCAGGTCATGGGGGATGATGCCAAAATTTTCCTATAACAGTTGACCCCTAAAGCATGAACTCGAAATAATAACAATATTTTTTAATGAGATGCTTTACGACGTGATGAGTTGGAACTGAAGCGGAGTGGCGACCTGCATCAATATTACAATACATTACATCATGATATTTTCATCTTGATCACAAATTTTTAAGGGAGGAATTCCCATGCTCAAAACATAAACTATCTAATAACATGTATATAGTGCAGAAAGTCGTCTACATTAGAATGTTTCCCAATATAGACATGCCTACAGATACAGGCCCATGTTCGGATGACGATTTATATGTAAGGTCACCGTACATATAATGTGTACAACAATCCTGAAATCACATCCCCGATGGCTGAAACTAGATTTGGGGTCTTCTTATCTCATTCACTCGATCATTCGGGTACAAGTCTAGCCATGTGAATATATGATTTGTAGTCGAACATGGTAAGACATCGTTTGATTAATAGCCAATGATGTGAGTTGTTAACAAATGTGAGAGAACCACCATTGATGTTAATGGCTCTCAAAGTACTACAATACATTTCTTAAGGCGTGAATAGATACGCCAAACAAAATCTTTCAGTCAAAATTCCAGAAGCAAGGATCTTGTCGATGTCGTAACAAGCCTCATGGTACTAGAAGATGATGTTTCTAAGTAAACTTCCTGCATGATGATTTGATGTCAACAGGAAGTCACTTTATCGCGAAACGAGAGTTACTAATTTTGGAGACAAAATATGACTTGATATAGCAATGTTCAGGGATGATTGTCATGAAAATGAAGGTTTATGAGTATTGCAAAAGGATGAGTATTCAATGAATGACTTCTCTTGAACATATCAACGACATTGAGATGAATTGGCAGCATTGACCCAAAACCGAAATGAAGGTATGATGAACCATAGGTATGAATGAACCATCCAGAAGATTACCCAACCCAAAAAGTCATGATGATGGAGTGAAGTCTCATGTTCAAGAGCGACCTACTACCCTAAAAAGTTCTGTTCACTTTCCCAAATTTTCCCTGGTCATTTGTCGACTAGTGCCTCTTTATTTTTTAACAATATTGAGGAGGGTAACATATGCTTGATCTATAATTCAACCCTTCGGGCGAATATGCATCGCTATTTAATAATTTAACGAGTATAGCAATAAATGAAACTCGATTCTTGCCATGATTGACAAGCCTGTCGCTATTTTATGTTTTAATGAGCCTAACAATGATGACAGCCCAATGTTTTTTCATATTTAGAGAGTTTGAAAAAGAGGAAAAAAGAAAACTCCATGAGTCCTTTTTCATAAAGTTGTAACTCAGATCCGAAAAAGGGTAAAATAATATCTAAGAGAACCTCCTAGCCATGTTCGACTAAGGTCTTCCTTTTTCGTGAATAATGTATCCTATTGCGGAAAAGGGTTAAACTTATACTGAGTGGATGTCAATTCATTTACTTTTACGAGCTCGAAAAGACAAGTGCCCGGCAATCTTTTCACATTATCGAAGTCTGAAAAGAGCTAAAAAAATACTCCAAGGGTTCCTTTTCCGTCGTTATCGAAGCTCGAAAAAGAGATAAAAGTGCGCTTCAAGTCCTTTTTCGTTTTTATTAAAGCTCAAAAAATAAGGATAAAAGTATGCTTTGTGGTCAAATCATTCTTGAAATAAGTGTGCATGACTAATCTACTATGTCAGCTGTAAACTTGTTCAGAACAACACCAAATGGATTAAAAATACATGTTTCATGATAGAAAAATGAATAAAACCATAGTCGCAGCAATAAATATGATTTGCAATTAATCAAATAACTAATTAAAATATTTTTATTGTTCATTTTTACCATTTGAAAATTACCATTTTCATTTTGGAGCTCTGAACCTGCTTTTTCCCCCGAAATTTAGCTATTGATTGCAATCGATTTTGTGGATGGTTTTCCTCGCCATTTGCTCCAAGTTGGTGCCATAAACCTCCTCTTTCCTTCAGTAATATTTTTTCTTCATTTCATTGAAATTTTTAGGGATTTGGGCCCCTTAGGGTAAATTTATTTTGAAAGTAGGGCAACGCACCCTTGAATGTCGAAAGGTGCATTGTAGTGCACTGGAAGTGAAGGCCAGGTGCACTTGCAATGCACTGTCCCTTGACCAGGGGTGTGTTGGGTGCAATTCACATTTTTTTTCTTTGGAATGTGCCTAAATTTTCCCTGGTTTTTAGCATGAAATGGGTCCTAATGAGTTTCATGGATTCGAACCAAAATGAAAATTACTTGGAGGGAAAGAGAACATGATGAACAAAACATGATTTTCCTAAATGATCCGAGTATTGTAAGAGCCCTCAGAGACTATGGGTTGTTGAAGTACTTCAGATTACCAGGTATGAGGCAACAGATAGAACTATTGGAGTTCCTTGTTCGCGCATGGGATCCAGTGATTAAGGAATTTCATATTGGGAAAAAATTAGTCCCAATTTTAGTGGAGGATATATATTTTCTCAAAGGTTTGTCGAGGAGAGGCCTACCCATTTCCCTCTCAGGGCTTGCACTCGGAGGAGAGACGATGAGAGACTATATATTGCAGTATTTCAATCTAGGGGCAGAGCCTAGAAAATATGGGAAAATAAATAGATCTTATATGTAGTATGCACTAGAGTGCTTGCAACCAACATTTTTCAACTGGGTCGAAGTTGTACTCTCTCAAATGAAAGAACAGTTGAGTAAGGCAAAGGGAGGAAGGAAGAAAATTTTCAATTATGGTTCGATCCTCATTTATTTTTCCTTAGAGCAGATTCCATTGATGCAGCCTCAGCATGTGACCCTGGGTATATATAACCCTAGAGATCTAAGGATGCAAATATGGGTGGAACGGATGGCTAGAAATGTTGGTCAATCGACCATCGCGTTCTTGACTGCATTCTTTTCCTGGTTAAGGCAACATATTATCGCCATCGATGAATATGCATATGCAGGCATCGACTTCTGAGGAGATCTAGGTTTAGCTTTACCAGAAGGCGCTCAGTGGGGTGTAATTGGTAAGAATGTTTTGACCATGTTTTTTTGGTTTTTCTAAGGTTTATACATGTTTTTGTATTTTGATGTTTTCATGATACTAAACTAAAGTTTGGATGTAATGCAGATGTGGGTCGAGATCAACCAGTGGGAGAGCCAGAGCATGGAGTGGATGAGCCAACAGAGAGGGTTGTAGAAAGAGCAGTCCTTCATGATTTGGATATGGTTGAGACTCTTGCTGAGCTTCAGCAGCACATACAGGGGTATACCTTCAGGAATTTAGATTATCGGATTGAAGAGTTACCCATGCGAATACGGCACCATACTATTGGCGTTCCTAACCACTAGATGTGGTTACTGCGTAGGATAGCTAGAGCAGTAGCAAGTTATCATGAACACCACTAGTTTAATTTTGACATTTTGCATACATTTTGAGGTCAGATGACCAATGTGTCTTGGGCACAAATTTTGTAAAAACCTATAACTATATATCTATTTTTTTTCAATGTTTTCCTATGTTTATTGCGAAATCCTATTCAATTATGTGAATGTATCTTTACATGTGTTTCAAATGTCTGTTTATAACATAATTTTCTAAATAATAAGTTAATGTGTTCAAGTTTCTGGAAATGTGTTGATATTGAATGAAATCAAAATGTCTTTCCAAAAGTCGAAATCTTAGGAACATACGATGAAGTGTTGGATTTCTGACAGTATAAAAACTAGTAAGTTGCAGTACCACAAGTTGTGATTCTAACCTTATGATGATATGATTAATACCAAATGAAATGGCATCTAAGAGAAGTTAGATCAGCGCGCTATACTCAGCAATATTGTTTGTCGACCAACCAATACAAATCCCTTGAAAACTTACTAACTCGATGTTCGGAGCAAAAATGGCCCATGCTACAGAGGATAGATTCTGCGTACTACAACTAGCACCATCAGCATATCCAACAAATGATTCCAAATATTCATACATCTGCGATGAAATTTAAAGTGAATTACTAACTTCAAGAAAACTCTAGAAAAACAAACTAAGATAGTAAATGAAAATCAACAACATATATACAATATAACACAACAGTTTACTACGCTCATGTTTAAGCATAGTAACGTTTCAGATAAAACCCATTTCGAGGCTGTGCCAACGGAATTCCATCGTAATCTACCAACTCATAGGCACCCTTAGCAAGAACTCTTTTGAAAATATAGGGGCCATGCCATAATGGCTCAAATTTCCCTATACCTATTACATCATCTTCCTGGTCATAAAGAAGGACCAGGTCACCCTCTGATAAGATGCGAAGCTGGACATGCTTATCGTATTGCACCTTTATACGTCTCTTATGTGCTTCATTGGCCAATTGGGCTTCACGACGCATTTCATCAAGATGGATGAGGTTAAAAAGACACGCTTCTTTAGAAGAGGTGTCAGGTAACAAGTCAATTGCGATTTTCAACGATGGTATTTCACATTGGATTGGAAAGATAGGTTCTAGACCATACACTAATTGAAAGGGGGTAAATTCGGTTATGTTTCTCACTGAGGTTCATTATGCCCATAAATCCGAGTACAGGATCAAATTCCAGTTTCGTTTATGCACTCCTATCATTCGTTGAAGAATTTGTTTAAGAATCTTGTTAATAGCTTCAAATTGTCCATTTAATTGTGGATAATAAGGAGTAGAACTATCATGTGACAGTCCTAACTTGGTAGTCAACTCATTCATCATGTGATTGAGAAAATTATTACCATGATCTGTGACTATAGCATGTGGAACACCAAATGATGCAATGACATGATTAAATAAAAACAATATAGATGTTTGTCCCGTGTTATTAAATGTAGGCATCACTTTGGCCCACTTGGTAAAGTAGTCTATTGCGACAATAATATAACCGTGCCCCCCCGAAGAATGAGGGTTATAGGTCACGAATTCAATGCCCCATTTTGAAAATGGTCCCACGGAGACAACAGGATACATTTTCGCTGGCGGTTTGTGGATTTTACGATCAAATATCTAGCACGCATGACAAATTCTGACCGCGAGGATGTAGTAATGAAATATGGTAGGCAAAAATTAACCAGTGTGGAGTATCTCCTGCGTGGTAGCATATCCATACAAGTGTCCACCACAAGCCCCAGCATGACAATCATTTAAAAAAAAATTGGCCTCCTCATGAGTGAGGCACCTTCTTAAAATTGTATCGACACCATGGCAATAAAGTGTATCGCCACCATGACAATAAAGTGTATCGCCGATGATCAGATAATCTTTGGCTTGGTATCGAATACATCGCTGGTCAGAGCGAGAGGTATCAGGCCAAAAATTCTGGGTCTGGAGATAAATGATAAAATCCCCATACCAAAGATTATATTATCCAATTAGAAACAGAGACTCATCAGGAATAGATGGTTTCGATGTAGTAGCAGTACTATCATAGGGAAGGTCACAGAGAAGCTCAGCCAAAACTAAATACTTCTTTAACTTGGATTTAATGAATTCCAAATAAAACTCCTTCAAAATTACAATCCATTTTGAATACTTTCCCCCCAACAATTAACGTGATAAGATGAAAGTCATGGCGTTGCAATCCAAAATGACAATGTTTTTCTAGAATAGGATATAATGGCGAAATATTTGGACAGCTTGAACAACTTCCAAGGCGATCTTTTTGACATATGAATACTTCACTTCTGTATCATTGATATTACGACTCAAATAATAGATCGAATGTTCTATCCCATTTTCTACTTGGACCAATACCATAGAAATGTTCGTATTAGCCACGACGATATATAAGAAATAATCACTCTAATAATTGGGGGGATACATTAATGATGCCCGGAAAAGTGTATCCTTTATAACATCAAAAGAAGCTTGTGCAACCTTATCCCAATGGAATGGAATCCCCTTTTCAAGAGCTGAGTAAATTTTTTGTCATTGTGTAGCTAGGTACAAACCTCCTTAAGAAGTTAGCCTTTCCCTGAAGTTTCTGTAACTGAAGAAAATTTGAGGGTGTAGGCAAATCAAGAATAGCTTGGACCTTCAGCGGGTCGATTCGAATTCCTTCTTTTGAGATGACGAATCCAAGAAAATGACCAGAACCGACACAAAACACAAATTTATGTGGATTGAGGCGTATTTTTTAGTGTCGGCTGCGTAAAAAGATAGCTCTCAAATGCATCGGATGATTAATCCGGTTTCGTGAATGTGCGGGTAAATCATCTAGATAGGGTTGAACAATGTGCTTGATGTCATTGAAATCATGATCCATAGCTCTATGAAAAGTTTCCCTAGTTTTCTTTAAACCAAACGGGAGTTTCCGATAAGCGAATGTGCCTCAGGGACAGATTAATGTTATCTTATATTGGTCCTCTAGGTTGATACTGATTTTATTGTAGCCAGAAAATCCATCCATGAACGAAAATATTTCGCATCCAGCACAATTGTCAATAATCTAGTCGATAAAGGGAGTAGGATAGTTGTCTTTTGGACAAGAAAGATTGACATCCCGATAATCGATGCACACTCTGATGGTCCCTTATTTTTACATAATAGGAACAATGATGAAAACCCACTCAGTTAGTGGAATAGGGCAAATGAAACTAGCACGCAAAAAAATTTCAACTTCTGCTTTAATGGCAACAGCCTTCTTCGGATGAACAGGATGAAGGCGTTGACGTACTGATTTAACCTCAAGGTACATTTTAATGGTGCGTTAAATAAAACTAATGTGTATACCTGGAATTTCCTCGTAAGACCAGGAAAATATATCTCGGAATTCATGAGAGAGAGAGTGATAAGTTTCTAGTTCTGATAGAGAACAAGAGACGCCGACATGAATGTTTTCTACCATGCCAGGTTTGGTCAAAATATCGATAGAAATGGCTTCTTCAATATTTGATAAATTTCACTCGGAATCGATTGCATTAATAGGTAAAGAATTCGAAAAGAATGTTTTGATCGATGGGTGATATAGTTCATTAAGATTATCTTCCTCGTAATCCTGAAGATGGGAACGATGATGATGATATTCCCATTGTTCTCCTTCTGACATCATAGATTCCATAATATTCTCATCTGTCAAGAAAGTTGAGGAAAAGGGATCAGATGGAGTACCATAATCTAATGAATTATCAACCCAAACGACCAGCGACGATGATTTTGGATTCGCCGCCCAAGCCATATAGATTGATTTCTATGCCAGCTCAATTAGGTTGGGCAGTAGAAATTCATCCAACGTAACAACTTTAGAATCACCTGTAATCTTCCTTAAGCCATTTGGAGTGGAATATATCATGTAGCAGGTCTCTATGTTCGCAATTTCTGCCAACGTCATAGGCAACAGTAATGCAAAGGTTCCCATGAGAGTGAAATCCATTAAGACTCCTACACCAATGTTCTGAAGTGCTAGTTGGGGTGCGTGAACTAACGGAACACTTCTAGTTACCTGGGAACTGGAGGCAAAGAAGGATAGTTGATTGATTACTGTGATGACACCTTTATGTGGAAAGGCGATCATTCTAAAATATGTAGAAACGATTGCAATTATAGCACATACCCATGGCCTTCCAAGTAAAACATTGTAATCAAGGGGTTTGTCAACAACCTCAACTTCAACATTCACTATTTTCCCCCTAGTTCAACATGCAGGTTATTGATAATATTGCAAGGCTTATATTTATGTTCGTCGAAATCTTTCAACGTCATAGGTGATTGAAATAGGCACGGCGAGCCAAGTAACTTCCAACAGTTTAGAGACATAATGCACATAGATGCTCCCTCATCAATAACAGTACGATGAAAAAAGTGCTTGAGAACACTTACTTGGATGGAGAATGCAAATTCTACTGGTAATTGCAACACATAGCCCGTATGATTAAAGACTACGAGATTGGAATCTGTCGGATCAATTCTACCAATTGCCAACAACAAAGCCTACTTCTGGGAGGGACAATTTTGAAGCACCTCAAGCACTCACATAGCTGCAGGGGATTGGGCCAAATCTTCAACAATATTATAATTTTGAGCAGCTCGGGCTCAAGGATTAAATGTCGATTTATGAAAGACTCCCTTCGATGGCTTGATTGTCAATTTAGAAATAACAGTTGCGGGTATCGATTCCGTAGACGGATTCGTGGTCAAGGTAGTATGTTGATTAGTAGCCTGACTACCATAATATTTATTACACGTTGACACCAAAACATCAATCGATGGCTTCATGACAGACAACATAAGAACTTGGAAACTAGAAACTGGATCCGTAGAAACCAAATTTGTGTATGGATTCAGAAATGGATCTGTCAACACTGCGGATTCATGCAAGGTCTTAACCAATTTTGAGACTTTGGCGCGGTGAGGATAGTCTTGAACAAATTTTTCCTCATTACATGTTATGCAAGGGTAAAGAGGTTTACAATTTCCAGACGATTGGTCAGATGATCTTTCCTGCGGGGTAGAAGTTTTTTTTTTTTTAATTTCCCCTTTTTCTTACTTCCAGGTTGCTTGTCACTTTTTCCCTTTTCAGATGACACGGCATGGATTTCGGAAGAAGGCACAAGATCATATGCGATAGAGTGATGTGTGCTTTCAATACCGATCATACTTTCTCCAGCATGAGAGTCCTTAAATGGAGGAGGAACAGTAAAATTAGATCTCAACGCGTTGGGATTTTTCTCGTAGAGCATGCCAGACTGAGTATAAATCAAGTCTAAATATTGGGCACGAGAAATTACCTTCTCTTCAGTGGCAACGCCACCCTTAGCCACATCCTCATTTATAGATGGTAACAGGTACTTAATGAACCACTCAGCAAGGAGTTGATCAGGAACAAATTTCTTAACAATTCTACAACAACAACGCCACTCCTGAATATGATCAAAAATGTGAGTAGCATTATTCTGTTTAAAATTATTCAGAGTTCCATTCTAGTTTCATATCGTATGGGTAACTGGAAGTGGTTCAAAAATACATTAGCTAGGGTAGTGAAATCATCAAAAGAAGCTCTTGGTAACTCAATGTACCATTTCGCAGCCGGACCAATGAGTGTACGCTAGAAGAGACGTAGTTGAACAAAGTCATCATTTAGGGAATTAAATGAACACCACAAATGATAAGTCATGACATGAGTCAATGGGTATTCCCCAGTGTTTCCATTGAACTTAGGAATATCCGAGGGTAATTTATGAGGTATCATCGGCCACCAAGGAGCATAGTTTATTGGATCATTGGTGAGTCGGTTTAAATCCAGTAACTCTAAAGTTGCAACAAAGGGCAACTGTCGATTTAATTCAGATTGAGGATAGCCAGGGTATGATGGAATTTCTTGGGAAATAGGCCTTTTCTCACCATCACAAGGAATATTTTGTTGGTAGCCCAAATAGGGGTTGTTTTGATAAGAAAACGCTTAAGGATTCTGTCGACCAAAACCTGGGTACGCTACTTGTTGAAATGAAGGTTGTGGAATTCTGCCAAGGGGTCTGTTCACCAACATTATAACCCAAACTAGGATAGCTTGGATTCAGTTGTGGATAGGTATAACCTGGTTGCGGCTACAACATCCCATAATATGGTATTACAGCTTGTGAATAAATGATTCTATATACAGGTCGTTGTTGTAAACCAGCCAAAGGAGTTGGAATCTAAGGGCCCAATACTTGAGGGTATTGGGTTGAAGGACCCACCTGAGATGATTGAGGTACAACAGTTTGCGTCTGTAATAGGGGTAAGGATGTATTAACAAGTGGAGTTGATGTGGGTGCAACAGGTTGAACCGATTGATACGAGTGTACAACCGTTTATGGTTGGATAGGTAGAGTGGGATGCCACTGAAAAAAATTCATTTTGACATTAGGATGACCCAATGACGACAAAGTACTATCAATATGGGTGACCATATGTTTCCCCCCAGCATGAGGAGTATAATAAGATAGAAAATATTGTTTTCCAAATGCAGGGAGTCCAGTTGAAATTGTATTGGATGGAATATACCCAAACAGACCAGCTTGATATTTCCCTGATGATGTGTATAAAGGATCAAGCCATTTAGTACTCATTATATATTTACCAGTTCGAATACCAGACGATGACATTGGTGAATTCCATGGGTTTGAGGATGCACCAGAGAAGGTTCCAGACAAATATTGGTAACCACGTGGGATGGAAGTTCCACCATATATATGTGACTCTGGTGAAGTAGTTAACATCGACGAGGTAGCGAGAGCAGGTGTTTTAGCAACTAGAATAGATGGTCCAGCCGAATATGTTGGCTCAGGCATGGTTACTCAACCAAATGTATACCCTATTGGATCTATGGGAACTCAAATAGACACAGGATCAACAAAAGCAAAGGAAGGTGATTGAGGAAAAGACTCGTATAGGTAAAGCTCCGCCCCAAAATGAGCTGGAGTTAAAGGTGTTTCATTTTGTGGTATTTCTTTAATCGAAATTAAACCAGGTGGAAGGATTTTTCCGTCAGGCCCAAAGTATATTTCAGGAGGTTGACTGTGTG
This sequence comes from Pinus albicaulis, assembly GCA_034641835.2. Lineage (NCBI taxonomy): Eukaryota > Viridiplantae > Streptophyta > Pinopsida > Pinales > Pinaceae > Pinus > Pinus albicaulis. Next base: position 1,394,346,778 of record CM076580.1, read on the forward strand.
ATATGGGAGACTCAATGGCTACAATATATTGTGGAGCGACCGATACAGGAACAACTTCTGGTCGTTCGACTTGGGGATGCAGATGTTCTGGGAAAAATGTGACAAGATCTAGATCAACTTCCAGTTGAAAAATGTCGGGTTCGGGAGGTATGGTCTCACTGATTGGATGGATCGTGACCACGGGTAGCTATGAAGACTCTGTCTCGACAGTAGTAGATGAACCAGGATTTGTAGAAACAACTTGTACCAACTCTAGTATATGTGAGGATGATGTCACACCAGAGGTACTGATAGTACTAGTTTCAGTAGAGTGATGTCGCCTTCACCGACCAGAAATGGATTCCGATGGTAAAGGTGGTTTTAGTGCTATTCTATGCGAACGACAGGGAAATGGATGTTCTTATTCCACGATGACTGCTTTATTTTATGACCCAAAAAAATAAACAAAATAAAAGGGTAATTCTAGGCAAAAGGTTTACTAAGTAATTGTGAACTACAGAATATCTCCTAGTGAACCAAGAAGTACGGGCAGGAAATCTCCTCGAATGTTGTGCTCAGTGTATCAAAAGTTACAAGGTGGCTGACTCAGTTCACTATGGATGGATAGAAACCTAAATTTTTCCTCCCAAATATACCCGAAGGTACATGGAGGCCCAAGTCCGTATTAGCGTTTCCTAATGCGAAACTGCACAGTGATATCACCCCCTTATACTTTTCGTACTAGAACACCGCCCGATATACCCGAAGGTACGTGGAAGAGCTCTGATATACTTACATACGTGGAGTGAGATATCACACTCGAAATTTATTGTAGACAAGTTAACGACAGTTGTTATGTTTAACGATGTCAGAACACGTCTCTAGCCTAGACCTTCTAAATGTTATCGTTATGGTTCCAATGCTTTCTTAGGTAAATTGATGTAAATTTTATGTTCATATTGTTTAGAAAGTTTGTCTTTGAGGTTCACCGCGTGATGTGATGGAAATTCCTAAAAATTCAAACTAAAATGATCAGCAAACTTTTCAATTTTAGCTCTTTCAATGAAAATCCTAGCTACTAAGGGAAAGAGCAATCAGTTTTGAGAGCAAACAACAAAGAGCACAAACTAAAATGCATCTTTCCTAACTTGTTCCTATGCAACACACACAATTCACTATATGCACATGCATGTTTTTCTTTTCAAATCCCTTAATGTGAATGCAAGAAAGGAAACTATATTCATAAAATCAGTAAAACAAGATGTTTTCTTCTTTAAGAAACGAGGAATTTAACAACAATTTCTCTTTTAGGAAAAACGAAGAATGGAACTACAATTTTTCCTACAGGAAACGAGGAATTTAACAATAATTTCCTTTAGAAAAAAAAATGGATCTAATGCAGAAACAAAATACTTTGAATTTGATTTTCCAATGATAAAGAAAAACACTAAAGAGACATTGAACAAATTTACTTTTTGAAGGAGGAAGAATCTGGAAAGTACATTGGTCCCTAAGAGGTATCAGTTAGTTGAAAATACAACAAAAAAATGGCTGAGAATGATAGAAATGACAAATTTGAATGAAATTTGGTTGTATGAGGGGGAAACGCAGTCTCTAAGGGGAGACAGTGCGTTGCAATGCACCCCTGAGTGGGAGACAGTGCACTGCAGTGCACTGTGTCTTGACCAATAGTGCGTTGGGCGCAGCAGTGATTGAAAATGCAAGCTACATAACACACTTCTAATGCAATTCTTTCATTAAAATGCCTAATAACTGAAATTATATGCTATTGATGAGGATTGGTAGAGGAAAAAACACCAGGAATGATAGGAAACTCCCCAACGGAATCGCCAGTTTGTTATGCATAATTATGATCTACAAGTAAATCAAATTCCCTAAGTGTGGTGCTAGGCACTTAGAACAACAGATGAAAGACTTTGATATCACTTTCTCTAAAATAAATAGACACACAAAATGATAGAAGAACCTACTTGTGATCCAAGCACTTCTTCTTCTCCTTCTGTCGCTTTTTTTGTCGCCTTCAATCTAACTCAGATTGCCAAATTGTTTCCTGCAAGTATAAACAGAGAACAACAAACAGATTTGAATATACATATGTCTACTTATCTTAATCACTCAAATTGATTAGATGTGAAACATATATATCATTCAATAATCCATTGCATGAGAAATAGAAGCATAAACATATACATATATGGGAAAATGAACATCAATATTTATTAAAGAGTAGAAGGGGGAGGTTACAACCAATGATCGATTTGATGCCATGAGCTCCAGCTTCATCCCAGCCTCATCTCATCCAACATCACACCAGAAGCATATCAGTACTTTCACTCTCTCAAATGAGAATCCAATAGCATTTATTTACCAAAATTATTCATTCCCTAGCACTACGATCTATGCTCAATTTATAGGGAAACTGATGGTAGTTTCTCAATGAATGACTTTCTAAGAATAGGCAAGACATGTTATTAAGTTCAGAGGTGTTAGATGGACACTTGGATTTGAAGTTTGATACATATGGACTCTTCTGTAAGGCCCTTGCCATGTGGATATTCCCGGAACAATGAGAATTCTGCTCCCAAGTATCCAACGCACTCTTGAATGTCGGGAAGTGCATTGCAGTTCACCTTTGAATGGAGGATGTTGGATATGCAACGCAGTTAATCCCTTTAGAGGCTTTGTTGGTGATTTCATAAGTGATATAACATATACTTCAAACCTTGGAAATCTCACAATAGAAGCCATGAATTAATTGTTCTTCTCTTAGGGCATATAGCAACTGAAATATGAGGGGATGATAGACGTTATTTCATTGGTCCTAGGGATGATGTCCAAATTGATCGGGTCATGGGGGATGATGCCCAAATTGACCTATAACAAATGGTGTTGTTGAACATATGAAACAGACTCTTATGGAAAGAGCTAGAAGCATGATCAACAATGATAACCTGCAAAAGGAGTTGTGGGAAGAAGGAGTATCTAATTCTTTTTATTTAGTTAACGGATCTCCTTTTGTTGCCATAAATTGAAAAATTCCTGAAGAAGTTTGGACGGGTCAGTATTGTGATTACTCACATTTAAATATTTTTGGTTGTGATGCCTATGCTCTTATTCCTAGGAATCAGTACTCAAATTTAGATCTAAAATTAAAATGTTATGTCTTTGTTGGGTATGATTATGTAGTGAAAGGATACAAGTTATGGGATCCTTCTTCATGAAAGATAGTCGTTAGTAGAAATGTAACATTGTATGAATCTTCTCTTCTAAAATCGGATGTTGGAAAAGTTGAACAGGAACAAGTATCGCCAAATCAGCAGATTCAGTTGGAGGCTAAAATTTTTCCAAAAAGTCGAAAGGAAGGAGATACTTCAGAAGGAAAAGGTGAAGAATCAAAGGAAACTATAGGAGTTCCAGAACCAATTCAGCAACTAGTCACTCTAAGAAGGTCTAAAATGGAAATAAGAATGCCCAAAAGGTATGAAGATTTTGCTTCATCTTTTGCGTTGATTACTAAATATGGGGAACCTTCTTATTATCAGGAAGCAGCGGATGATGCAGACAACGAAAAATGGAAAAGGTTATGGAAAAAGAAATGGATTCCTTAGCCAAGAACAATACCTAAGATATTGTAGAACTTCCTGAAGAGAGAAGTGTTGTTGGATGCAAATGGGTCTTCAAATTGAAATGGAAAGTTGATGGAAGTATCAAAAGGTATAAGGTAAGGTTGGTTGCAAAAGGGTATTCTCAGGTTGAAGGTATTGATTTTCATGAGATTTTTTCACCAGTCGGTTAACTTGTTTCTATTCGTACAGTGTTAGCACTAACTGCATTGCTTTAGCTTGAGTTAAAACAATTAGATGTTAAAAAAAAAATTCTTCATGGTGATTTGGATGAAGAGATATATATGGAACAATCATAATGTTTTGTACAAAATCGTAGCAGAAGATTAGTTTGCAAGCTCAGGAAATCATTATATGGCTTGAGGCAGGCGCCCAGGAAATTGTACAAGAAGTTTGACTCCTTCATGGTGAGCCATAATTTTATCAAAAGTGAGTATTATCATTGTGTATACTTCAAAAGTTTCAATGGTATATTCATTATCTTGGTTTTTTATGTTGAAGATATACTTATTGCAAGTAAAAGCATGGAAGAAATAAGCAGGTTAAAGGCTCAACTCTCTAGGAATTTTGATATAAAGGATATTGGAGCGGAAAAACATATAAAACATTTATTGAGCAAGGAGATACATAGAGACAGGAAGAACGGTAAGCTTTGGCTATCACAGGAGAAGTATGTGGAGAAAGTACTTGAAAAGTTTGATATGAGTAATGTGAAACATGTTAATGTTCTGTTAGCTTCCCATTTTAATCTTTCTTTGGTTTTGAGTCCTAGAACTAATGAAGAAAATAATTATATGTCTCATGTACCATATGAAAATGTGGTATGCAACTTAATGTATGTGATGGTATCTACAAGACCTGAAATTTCACATGTAGTTGGAGTTGTGAGCAGGTTCATGGAAAATCCATGGGAAGAACATTGGCGAGCAATGAAATGGGTGCTTCCGTATTTTAGAGGCACAAGTGACTATTGCATCATCTTTGATGGTTGTGAAGGATCAATCTGCAGATATGTGGATGTTTATTATGCAGGTGATTTGGACAAAAGGAGTTCTACTACAGGTTATGTTTTTACTCTTGCATGTGGAGCAATCAGTTGGATGTCAAAGCTTCAAGAGATAGTTGCCTTATCCACTACTGAAGAAGAGTATATAGCTACTTCAGATGCATGTAAAGAGGCAATCTGGTTAAAAGGTTTGCTTGATGATATTTGAAGGACGCAAGAGAAAGTGAATGTGTTCTATGATGGTCAGAGTGTTATCACAACAATACCAAGTACATTGATGTAAGGTATCACTTTGTGAGACATGATCGATGACGGAAAAGTAGTTCTCAAAAAGGTCTGTACACAGGAAAATCACGTAGACATACTCACAAAGCCAGTTACAGTAGAGAAGTTGAGATGGTGTATGGCTTCTCTTGGACTGCAAAAGAGATGATGAATGGGCATGGGCAAGGGATTAGGAAAATTGTTGTCAAGGTGGAGTTTTTTGAAATATGACAACAAAATTAAGTAAATGTAATTATGGGAAATTGAGTTATTACCGGTCAGTCGGTTTGTAGAAGCAGTTATGTAACGATGTAATGAATTAGCTCATATTAATTGAGGTGGCCTGAGAGTCTTGTAACTAAGGAGAGTTATCATTGAATAATATAGTTTCTAATCCCTTGCCCCGTGGAGGTTTCCTTGACACATTGTCAAGGTTTTACCACGTAAATTTGTGTATTTACTTGTGTGTGTTTATTTCAGTTTCCATTCAGTTATAGATACATTTATTTATCCTTAATGTGTTCCAGAGCCCAATAAAATATATACAAACATCCATCCCCTGGACATATGATGTTAAACCCAAAGTAAGCAAGGCAAGAACCAAACTTGATGGATCTTGCCTAGTTCAAAGACCAAACAATCTTTGTTGGGGCTCCTGGAATTGGTCCAGATATCTTCTTCTCGGAATTTCTATAGTGGAAATTGGCAATACTAGTGAGAACATGAATAGTAAAACGAATAGATACAACCATGTAATAGTCTTGAGAACAAAGTAGGTCTAGCCGACATGAATGTTAATATAATCAAAATCATTTTGAATAATGTGATATCCTTCCACTTCCACTAGCTTCAATTTATGACACTGGATCCTAAAGTTGAAAGAGGATGACAATCCCACATTTCACATCCAGAGGCGGTAGTTGTTTCTTTCAGATAAATATATGGCTCATTTTAGATATATAAGTAAACAAATTGAACGGGAAATGTATGCCATCAGATAAAATCAAAACAAATTGAATCTTGTGGATCATTAAGTACCTAGACGCGTCCAGAAAGAGTCTAGCAGTCTACCTTTCCATAGAGAATTGAAATATACCTCGATCTAATGTGATTATACACCATTTTATAGCCTATAGCCTACAGCCATTAATAAGAACATAAGTTTTACCAAGCAATCTACCCATGTCGAGTGTTCTCCTAAGGATATGCCCAAAGCTAGAAAATGGTCACAGATTAATTCTAATGGACATAGTTAAGTTGAACATGGTTAATCTCTTTAGATTCAAAATATGTATTTGTTTCCGAGACAGATTAACGATTTATTATGTGAATGGTCTTGTACCATCTGCCTATGAGCATAGTGATACCAATAAAAGTAGCAAGGAAAATAATTGGAATGAGGGGCATGTTGGAAGCAGCTAACCCATATCACCTATCTACTTTATGCATATGATTGATGGAAAAGTTAACCCATATCACCTATCTACTTTATGCATATTGATTGATGGAAAGTGGTAGCGGTAGCAGATGCCTATCTGGGATTTCACATGGAACTGTATGTAAAGTTTTGTCCTGGTGGTATCGGGAAGTTTGTTGCAAAAACTTCATCTTGCCATGAATTCCTCCGCTGTTGGATCCCGCCCTTGTACCAGAATGTGTTAAGTATCTCAATGCATTAGAAATCACCAAATTATCCATGAATTTTAATCATCAAATACCTCGTAAGAGTTATTCTTGGTGCATGGTCGCAGCCCTGTGAAGAGGGGAGTGGCCCGACGGATGTTAGTTTCATCTGAGAATTCCAGTGGAAGCCCTCGATATTTTAAGCAAATACAGGAGTTAGTAACCCTCAGACTCAGGAAGAGAGGAGAAAAAAAAAAAATTTCCATAGAACCCGAATAGTGTAAAATGCACAATGGGATGTAGGAAGGAGGCTCATATACAAACCCATTACACAGTGAAAGAGAATGCTATGTCGTACCAGACAATTATTAAAAGACATATTCCACTCCAGAATCCTTTAATGTATTAAAAAGACAGGAAACCATACATACATTCATACAGTTATGCCATAGCTCCAGACTATGCTGCAGACACTGGAAGCATCGTTATAATTTCAACCATGAAATACTGAAAAACTGGTTTTCGTACAAGTGCTTTCCTCACGCTTTAAATATATCATGACTTTGAGGGCATGAAACAGTAGGCCAAGGCGCTTTCATCCACTTTTAATTACCCCATTACTAATCTATTATTTATTTTACACAGTGCGCCAAATATTTACTTGCGCCAACTGATATAGAATCCACGTGTTCGATTCAGAGAGCCTTCCTGTGTCTGCGCACTTGAACATACTTTCCAGTAAGTATGGCATTCATCGCATAATCCTTGAGGGTCAGCATGTTGGCCACCAACTTATGGTCGTACGCGGGTTGCATATCCCCAGTGCGCTTCCAAACTCTGATTCTATGATCTTGATATGTGTTGTATATCATGTCGACGAAAAGAAGAATACACTCCACGGCCCCATCTTCGTGGCCAAACTTAGTGTGCCCACTAAATTCAGGATTTCTCCATACTCGAATGTTATTACCGGAAGACCCGTTGTAAAGGAGGTTCCCCTCCATTTCCAAAGCAAGAACACACCCATCATGGCCTCTCAATGTAGCTACGCATCGGCAAAATATGCTTTCGTGATTGGTCCCTAGAGTCTCATGATCTATCATCCCAAGAGAGGGGATTGATGCTAGACTCCTATGTGAACATGCACTTGGTTGTGATTGAATGCTTAACTGAGAAGAAATCCTAAATTCTGGTTGCATTCTTGTTGCAACCTTATAGGATTAATAAGTGTTACATATATGTGATTTATACTACTCACATTCAATATGGCGTACATATATATTTGTTGATACCCCACCATACACATGGTCGAGGATCATTCCTCATGATATGTGTTATAATACTCATACTCATAATATATATGTATGTAGACCTTGTTATACACAATATTACGATGGTGTAATTTTGACGAAATCCATGCATGTAACCAACGGTTGAGGAGAAATGGTTTAATATGATGGTTTTTGAGGGTTCAACTCATCCCCTCTGATGTAACACGGGGTTCCATCGGCATCATGACCATTGATTGTTTCAAAAGTGATGGACGACCTAGATTGAGGTGGGGGCTCCCCTTCCCCGTCCTACAATGGATACTTATTTATGCCTAGGATTGAGGAGTGAAATTACACCCCCAAAACCTAGGAATACCTTACTAGAAAACTTGGATTGTACTCCATGTGAATTAGGAGGTAGGCCAATAGGCCCATGGGAAAGAAATATGCAGCATGAAAACAGAAACATAAACAGTGCAAATATAAACTTCCTGCAAAATCAAGAAGTATGTTATTACAAATATGTAGGATTCTCCATATTGGTTTTTATTGAAACATAATCAATACCATTATACACTCCTCCAACACTTTTAGAAAAATAATAACACTTATTAGTTAATCATGGAGAATAAAATCACAAGTCATGCACTATTCATTAATAACATTATCTCATAACATAAATGTAATTATATATTCATTATTATTAGAAATACTTGAGAAGCACTTATCTTAAGAACTTTTCGGCAACTGATTTTGGAACAATGACTCGCCACCCAAACCATAAATAGTTTTAGCCAAGCTCTCACTTGCAATTGTCACCCTTGAGCCAAATTCTAGAGGTTGTGGGGCCTTTTTGCTCATAGATTTAAACACAAATACCAGTTAAACTATGGACTCTATAGATTCTTCCACCTCCACCCACCAACTAAGTTGAAAACAATAAGGAGCACAGGGAGTCTAGAGACTTATTGTCTCTTCCCTTTAGAATTCAACACTTAGGTTTCACCTAACTTGGGAAATCTAGAACCCACAATCAAATCAAGCTCCAACAAGGGAACATCTAGAAATCCTCCAAGAGTTTCCCAAGAAAAACTCCTTCGCCCCATCCCTTAGAGATTTTCTGAGAAAACCATCTCCATCCTCTTGGCCAATGGGGACTCCAAAGACAATTAATTCCTCACTTGGGGATTTCTTCCTACTCCCTTGCTAACAAAAATCTCATTCCGTTTTTGTTCAACATTTTATGACCACTCAATTTCTCCCTCTTCTGTAACTACTTGCGCTTTTCTTTATCCTAGTCTCTGCTACCTTTTCATTTGTTCCCCTTCCACAATTCGATATTCAGTCTCTCCACCATAGTTCAAGTCTCTCCCCTCTTTTTCTCTGCTACATTTCATTAATTCTACCTCCCCCTTGTCCTGTGCGCTCTCCCTTGGAAAAATCGAACCATACTCTCTTTCCTCCTCCTGCAATGTCCTAGAAAAATTAGAATTATCTTCTCCTTGGGAATCCTTCAGGTAATGACCCTTCCAACAAAATATGACCATCCAATGGAAATTGTGCCACCTGCATGTCTATTCTCAAGTTATTAAATGATATTTTAGTTGGTTGCAGTGAATGAACGACACACCATACCAACTAGCAACACCTTTCTCTTTTTTAAAAAATTATGTCCATGTTTTCTTGTTCATTGTTGTAAAATAAAATTTGATAAGAAAATTCAAATTTTTCATTTTGCACACCCAACAGCGGCCATATACCAGCTCATATTTTTTTTTTGTAAGCAACCTTTAAAAATATTCGAGGAAGTAACCTCCTCGGCCTATGGAATTTGTGTCCCATTCCTTAGCCCATTTTTATATAAGAAAATATTTACATCACATTACATGAGAGCAAAATAATTGGGGTTATCATAGTGACTTGTTTAGATAATCTGGCTTGCATGTAAGGCTAAAGAACCCACTGGAAGCTTTTGGTTTGATGAACCTATTGGACTAGGAAGAATCACTTAGGAGCTTATGAAGTTTGATGAACCAATAGGAGTTTCCCTGAAGTTGGAGCTTTGTTTCTTGACTCACTCATGAACCACCTGTATAGGTGCTTGTGAGGGTTGATGAACCACTAGGAGTCACTCAGGGGTTGAAGCTCTAGTGCTTAAATCACTGATGAACCACCTAGAGTAGTGATTGATTTACCCATAGATAAATTAACCAATGATTAACCTTCCTTATAATGGGCTCTCTTCTCTTGAAAGTGAGTTGGAGTTCTTTGTATTGTGAGTTGTTGGCATGACAGTGAATATGACTGAAGAATGTGAGTTATAATGAGTTTAGTTGGTGGATGAAGGTAGCATGGCCTTATGACATCATGTTTCAGTTGTGTTGGTTGCATTAAATCACTTAGAAGCACCCCATCTCAATCTTTGGAATCTGACTCGGGGGTAGCAGTTGCAAGTAAGGCTTGGTTGCAATTGTCTACAATTGGGTGGAGAGTTGTAGTCTCGATCTCAGTTTCCAAATATAGAATTGATTTCAGATAAGTGTCTGCAAATGTATTTCTATTTATTGCATTCATGTTGAACAATTAAATCAGTACTATATTCATTGTATGACTAATTCATGGTTCACTATGATTGGAACGGTGAAATTTTGATGAATTTATGCCTTGTTGTTGTAGTGTTGCACTAATGTTATTTATGCAATAAATACACAAATCCTACCATCTACATGAGTATTGATTGCACTGAGTGATACCATTGGATGTGGTATGAGCATTTGGATGTCCATTTTGTGGCTTAGGCTTCTAGTGATGTTTATTTGATGACCATTTGTGTGGTTGTGCTTGAAAAATGAATCGGCTTGAATGTGATGACTAGAGGCTTATCATAATGTTAATCATGTGCCTGAATGTATGGTTTATTCATGTAATCGAACTGAGAAGGAGATTTCCTATTTATTCATGGAATTTCGATCTACTTGTAATATTATTGGGCATTGCATGATTTTTGGTTGATTTCATAAGCCATATTATGCTTGTTTGTTCCTCGAAATATATCTCTAGATCTCTAAAATTATATCGATGTATTTATGCAAGTTGTTAAGATTAAAAGTGACCATAGAACTATGAGAGGTTGAATGGAAAATTCCCTATATTTTTCTATGTGTTTCATTCATTGAGAACCCAGGAAGGGTAATACTGTAATGGTTAAGAACCATTGCATGCCTCATATAATCTTAATGGTGATGGTTGAGTTCTAGCGTAAATTCAAGCAATTACAGAATCACCACAGTTGATCCATAGCAAGGTCACTAAATAAATGCTTCATAATATAAAGTTAAGGGCAAAGACCTAATATTATAACCCTTGTTCGTTAAACCTTATTGTTGGGCCTCTTATGGTTTACCTAAACGAAGGAGCCTGAGGTGACATGTTCCAGCAATCACGACCCCAGGATTTCATGATGAAATGCACAAAAGGGAACTTGATATGACTTGGTGGAGTCATTGACGTGGAAGCGATCAGAGTAAGTTGGATCCCTTACATTGGTTGGCAGGAGAACAAACCACCATGTGGGATAAATATTGCATCATCAGAATGCTTGTGTAAGGCCCCGATTAGATGGGAAATGGTTGTAGAAAATAATAGGAATGTTCCCATCCTGAAGTCTATCTCTGGGATTGTATCCATGTGAAATGCTTAAGGAAGGGTCAAGATGACTTGGCACCGGGGTTTAGTGGCAAGAGTCAGCTTGGGTGTGCTACTACCACTTTGGTTACAAGAGAACACATGTAGTGGGGTCATCGAATTAATTGAGTAAATGTGGGAGTCACGGACCAATTGGAACGTGTGAGTAGCACAGAGAAATGACCCACCAAGACAAGTAAGCCCGGAATGCTTCATTCCCAAGAGTGTAAGAGAAAGAAAAAACATAGGGGATTGAGGGGTTACGCAACCCAGGACACGATGGTCGCCACATGATCTCGTCCATCATTGGATTAGCATAGGGAAATTTTGTAGCTACTACGAACCCCTCCAAATTTTTTCATAAATTCAAATTTTGGAGCCCCCTTATGATACTGTCATCTTTCGATTCAATTCATTAATTCCATGCTCGGTCATGTTTCCTAAGTGTTCAAATCTTCCCTTAGGAAACCTAAGTTTCGAAACTATTTTATTTCACATGCCTAAATCTTGATACCTTCATAGTGCACTTCTTCCAAGGAGGCCTTACGCACTTCTTAGAGATAGTGGAGTGCACTTTTTTCCACCTGGGATAGCACACTCCATGTTGACAGTCAAAGCGCACTCTTGGGAGACAAGCAAGTCATAATTCTTATTGATAAGCATAGTGCAGTCATAGAGATAGTGATTGTGCACTCCTTGTTGAAAAGAAGTGGACACTTATTCTTGATAGTGAGAGCACACTTCTTCAAGTCAATGGTGTCACACTTCTTAGTGGCATTCAAGTCACTCTTGACTCCTATTTTCTCGACATGCATTGAGTGCATTCACAAACTTTAACCCTAATTTCATGTATACTCTCCCTATATAAAGAGACTGGCTTAGAGTTCATTTCACATTCATCTTTCACTTTTGAGCTTTGCACGATTTTGGAGCACAAGGAGCGTTCTCTCACTCTTGGTTGAAAGTGTTCCATTCTTCGAGTAAGTTTCTCAACTTTCTTGTTTTCTTGTTTTTTATTCGCATGTGTATCTTTTGTTTGTTATTTCCTTTGCAAGTGTCGCTTTTCTTATTTTCTCTATTACATGTGTCACTTTCACTTAATTTTGCAATTATGTTAAGAGAGCCTTGGCACACCTTCTAGAGTCATCTCCAATGCACTTTCTTACATTAGTTTATTCTATCTCTCACAAGAACATGTGTTGGATGTATAAAATCTAACAACGGGATCCAATCTGATCTTGTAATGTACTAAAATAAGATAATGGATCCTTCTACAATTTATGGAAACAAAGCATGATCGCACAATCACATAAAAAGTAAGAGAAATATACAATCAATCGCACAACACAAGATGTATATGGGGAAAGCACACTGCCTAAAACCCCGCTATCTGTATATTGTATAAAATCAAGATCATGAAACAATACAATGATTTCTCTCTCATAGAAATTCCTGCACTATATCAATTGTCTCACTCTGATCTAGGAAAAATCAATCAATTACTTAACCAATTCTCAACCTCTACTCAACCTACCTTTCCAATGCATTCTTGGAGGAATTTTCACCCTATTAAATAGGAAATTCCTTGGAATTGATTGCACAATGCATCATAGGCTTCCACATGACTCTATAACTAAATTGTACAATTTTCTAATTATACAATTGATAGTTATCACCCTTTAACCTTAGTCTCAACTGGGCCTTCCTTAGAACTAACATGCAACATATATTTATAGTGAATTATCAGTTACTGATTGATCACTACTTGTGAATTAAATCATATTTAATTCACTGGACCTCTCAGTAGCTCAGCACTCAGTTAAAACTAGCTAAATTGAATTTAACTCAATTTCTTGAGTTAACTAATTACAAATCACAAATAACTATAATTGTACCCCCTTAAAACATGGGAGAACTCTACATTCCTACGCTCTGACCCTCAACTTGAATTTCCTAAGCTAACTCATCCATTCTGAATTAGTTAACTAATACAAGTTGTCATGAGATGAAATTACAATTTCTCTTCCAATTTAATTATGGGAAAATTAAATCAGAAGCCCCCTTTGGGGTGCCATTTCAACACTCCCTCCCAACAAGAAAGGGATTATCTGCTACCCCGATCATGTCTCTGTGGAATTCAAATTTTCTTCTTTTCAATGCCTTCGTCAAGATTTTTGCATCCTACTCCTCCGTGGGAATGTACTCTAATGACATAGTCTGCCTCTAAACACAATCTCTGAGATGGTGATACCGGATATCAATATTCTTTGACTGGTCATGGAATATTGGATTAACGAATAGTTTGATGCAACTCTAGTTATCACAATGTATCACCATCAGATCCATCTGTTGACCAAACAAACTAACAAGTATCTTCCTCATCTAGATGGCCTCGCATGTTGCTTGACTGGCCGTCGTGTACTCTTCCTTTGCTGAAATGAGTGCAACCAATATTTGTTTCCTGTTGTACCAAGAAATTGTTGTTGACTCTATGCTGAAGATGCCTCATGATGTGCTTTTCCTATCAGATGGACTCCCTACCCAATATGCATCATTGAAGCCTTGAAGCTTCACTCCCTCTGGCCATTTGTACCATAATCCATACTTTGTAGTGCCTCTGATATATCTCAACACATGCTTCCCTTCCTTCCAAAATATCTCGGTAGGCTTAATTATAGCTTGGCTCAGTTGGTTAACTGTGTAGCATATTTCAGGTCGTGTGTTCACCAAATACATGAATGAACCCACCAGTTGACTATAAACAGTAGCATCCACTACTTCGCCTGAAGTACCACCATCCTTCCTCCAGTTTCTTGCAAGATGAGTCTCCATGGGTTTGTTGCCCTCCATGTGGAACTTCCTTACAATCTCCTTGGAATACTTTCCCTGAGATACAAATAGATCCCCATCTCTTTTCCACATTTCCAATCCAAGGAAATAATGCAAGAGCCCCATGTCCTTCATCTCAATTCCTCTTGCAAGACCCTATTTGGAATACTTTATGAGCTACTCATCACCTGTCAGTATCAGATCATTAACATAAAGTACAATAATCAAAAGCTTATCATCAACCACAATATGTTATAGGTTTGCATCTGCTTCACTCTTGGTGAAGCCCAACTCGGTGAAATAGTTGTCAATCCTAGTGTACCAAGTACAAGGTGCTTTCTTCAAGCCATACAATGCTCTCTTGAGTCTGCAAACATGTGACTCCATGTCTAAGGCCTCAAACCTTACGGATGTTCAATGTACACTTATTCCTCAATAAATCCATTGTGAAAGGTTGTCTTTACATCCATCCTATGTATCTTCCATCCCATTTGTGCTAAGACTGCAAGGATGGATCTAATAGATGATTACCTTGCGACTAGTGAAAAATTATCATCATATTCAATCCCCTCCACCTGAGAGAACCCTCTGGCCACAAATCTAGCCTTGTGTTTCTCCACACTCCCATCTACTTCCTGCTTCACCTTGTATACACTAATGGATCATACAACCGACTTCACCACTAGTCTTGGGACAACTTCCCATGCACTGTTTCTGATGATGGAGTCATACTCCTCAACCATGGCATCAACCCGCACTGGTTGTTGCACTTCTTCCTCAAAATATGATGGTTCTATCTCAATACCTTCGCTCATAAGAGCCATGTATCTAGTGTACCACTCTGGGGACCTTCTCTACCTGTGTTATGATGTGGGTGCTCCCAGATTCTCTCTTGCATCCATGAATAATTTTTCAACCTCTTTAGTGTTCTTCCTTCCATCTTTGGTGGATGGATTTACATTAATGGTTTATACCACTTTTTTTTTCCTCTGCATGTGGCTACTCCACATCCTGAGGTTCATCCTTTAGAGCCAAGAGCTCCTTAATTGCATACAACTCGAGCTACCTCTCAAGGGACAATCGCATGGCTTTGTCTTCATTAAATTTCACATCTCTTCTGACCATTGTTATCCTGTGTGCTGGAATGTACACCCGATAGTTGTGAGGTGTATCAGTGTACCCCACAAATATCCCCAACTCTTTTTTTGGCTCTAGCTTCTTCCCATCATCTTTGGTCACATAGAAATAAACAGATGAACCAAAAAATTTCAAATACGACACATCTGGTCTCTTACCCGAAAAAGCCTCCTCTGGTGTACTCATCCAAGGTATCCGATGAGGACTTTTATTCTACAAAAATACTATTGTATTTCATGCTTCCACCCACAAATGCAACGGTAGGCCCTAATCATGCAATATAGCTTGTGTTACTCCCACAATAGTTTGGTTCTTCCTTTCTCCACCCCATTGTGCTATGGGTTATGAGGTGCAATCAATTCTCTTTGAATTCCTTCTGAGGCATAGAATTTCTTGAACTCATTAGAGATGTATTCTCTGCCATTGTCACTCCTCAAAGCCTTCACCTTATTCCCTGTATCTTTCTTGAAAAGTGCCTTGAACTCACAAAACTTGGAGAACATCTAATATTTCTTTTGCATGAATAAAATCCAACACTTTCTTGAAAAATCATCAAAACAAATCACATAATGCCTATGCTTTGTTGTGGAAGTTGTCGAGAACGCTCTACACATGTCTGAGTGAACTCTCTCAAGGATCGCCTTGGCTCAGCTTTCCTTATCATGAAAGGTGGCTTTGGTATACTTCCCCAATGTACACCCTTTGCCTGTGTCTCTCTCCACAAGTGCATCCTTTGGAAGTCCTATAGAAATCTGTTACATGATCCTCAAAGCGTTGTGGTGTAGATGGCCTAACCAACTGTGTCATAACTCACTGATATCTCAGCTCTCCACCTTTTCTGCCTTAGTGCTCAATGTTGTGCAGTATTATACATCCAGTTTGTAGATATTCTTACTTGAACCCCAATATTTTTCACTTGTCCCGTGGCTTTATGATGAAGGAACGCCTTTCCTTCAATGAAGATCGCATCATAGCCATGACCTTCCAACATAGCAACAGAAACCAAATTCTTCTTAAAACCGGGAACATACATGACATCTTTTAATGTGAGTGGATTACCTAACTCCCTCTAAAAGGTAATTGTACCTACACCGGTAGCGTTATACCTCTCATCGTCACCCATATCAATGTGCATCTGGAGATCCTTCTCCTCCAAGATACTGAAGAATTATTTGTTTCTGGTCATATGGAATGAAGCTCCACTATCCAAGTACCACACATAACCCATCACCAATGACACCATGCATGCAATGAGGGTGAATTCCAGCTTGAACTCTGAAGCCAATGCTTCACCTACTGCTCCTCTTGAGGCCTTCTTGTTGTTCTTATTTTGTGGATAATTTTTGGCATAGTGTCCATGTTCATGACAGTTGAAAATTTTTACCTTTGACAAGTCTTGCTTCTTGTCTGCCTTGTCAGACTCATATTTGGAATGGGACACCTTCCCTTTTCCTTTATTCACCTTTCCATCCAAGGCATAGTTCTCCTCATCATCAGACTTTGATGAGGATCCATCTCTGGTGCTCTGCCAAATTTCTTCTTGTGCCAGATCAGACCATAGTTACTCCCAATCCGGTAGCTTCTACCTCCCATTAACAAAGTCTTGGTAGCTATTCCAGCTCTTGGGAAGGCCTAGAAGATCTAGGCTCACCAAATAATCTGAGACAACAACTATCCTTCACTTCCAATCTCATCTCAACATTGAGTGAACTTTGTCAGGTATTTTCGAATCGTGCCACCCTTCTCCATTTCGATCTTCTTGAGGTTGTCTTTCAATGAAAACTTCATGTGGTCACTTCTATTCTAATATAGATATTTCAAGGCCTTCCACATAACATATGGAGTCGCCTTCCCATGGAGACTTGAGACAATATGATCGCGAACTCCCTCTAACAAGATCCTTCTCACATTTGCTACATTCTTCTTCCATGCATCAAGAATTTGAGCATCTGTTGTTGCGGGTAGAGGAATATCAGTATCTATGAAAGCCTTCAGTCCATTTTCCTCGAGAAATGCATCCATCCTTTCCTTCCATGCTATATAATCTGAATTTCCCTCGAGTGGATATTTGAGTCTCAAGCCATTAAAATACATCTTGATCTGTTGTTGGATCCTGAAGAATAAATCTGCAAATTCGAACCTAATCAAAAAAAACTTTGTTCTTCTCTTCTTATTGTGATTCTTGGCGCTTTTATTGTGATTATTGTAGAAAATATAAAATGGGAATCAATATGATCTTGTAATGTACTAAAATAATATATTGAATCCTTCTACAATTTTCAGAAACAAAACACGATCGCACAATCACATAACAAGTAAGAGAAAGAGACAATCAATCGCACAATACAAGATGTATCTGGGGAAATCACACTTCCTAGAACACCGCTATATGTGTATTGTATAAAGTCAATATAATGAAAAATTACAATGATTTTCTCTCATAGAAATTCCTACACTCTGCCAACTATCTCACTCTGATCTAGAAAAATCAGTCAATTACTTAACATATACTTAGCCTACCTTGCTCACGCATTCTTAGAGGAATTGTATCCCTATTAAATAGGAAATTTCTTGGAATTAATTGTGTAATGCGTCATAGGCTTCCACATGACTTTATAACTGACATGTACAATTTTATAATTATACAATTGAAAGTTATCATCCCTTTAACCTCAGTCTCAATTGGGCCTTCCTTAGAACAACTTACATGCAACAACTATTTATAGTGAATTATCAGTTAACTAATTGATCGCTACTTGTGAATTAAATTATATTTAATCCATTTGACCTCTCACTAGCTCATCACTCTGTTAGAATTAGTTAAACTAATTTTAGCTCAATTTCTTGAGTTAACTAATTAAAAATCACAAATAACTATAACTGGACCCCCTTAAATAATGGGATAACTCTACATGCCTACTCTCTGACCCTCAACTCAAATTTCCTAAGCCAACTCAGTCATTCTGACTTAGTTAACTAATACAAGTTGTCATGATACGAAATTACAATTTCTCTTCCAATTTAATTAAGGGAATATTAAATCAGAAGCCCCCTTTGGGGTGTAATTTCTTGGTTCCATTTCAACATTGGACACACTCCCATGGAATAGCGCACCTTTCTCGTTGCAGTCAACACTTATGTCATAAAGACTTGTATCCTAACTGACGCACTTGGAGATAAGCATCATTTTGTTGTCAATTCAATGTAAACATGATGGTTTGGGGTATTATGCATATTCTTGCCATGTTCCTGATTGTGTATGTGTGTGATCATTTCTAGGACTTGTTTGTAATATCTGATTTGGGTTCCTTCAGTGCCAGAATTATCCAAGATATTTTACTTTTGATATGTCAGAAGAATTGCATTGAAAAGAGAATAAAAGCACCATATTGACATGCTTAAACAAGAGGAAACATAATGAATATAAGCAAATCAAGAACACGACACATTTGATAACGCAATTAACCTAGTGTGGGCTACTTCTCTGGGCCCGATGTCAATATGGTGGAGGTTGCTTCATATAATGTTGTAAATTATGATGATGTACATGGACTATTCTTTGTCATAACAAGGACATACACCCTAAAACAGAGTGGCTTGTCTCTCCACGAGGCATTCTCCCTACAAGAACTCTCACTTAAAAAGGGCTTCCCTTTAGCATGACAAGCTAATACAACATCACAATAATGTGGAAACAAGCATCACACTCTCAAAATGATGTGATAAAAATCATCCCTCAACATAGTGTCAAATAGGGATCTCAAGAATAATACATCATCTCAACAATAACAAATGGAAACGTAACATGACTACAACCTAGACCTCCACTTCTGAAGATGGCCAAATAATAAAAGGCTTTGCTGTTAAAACTGACTGCACCACTGAATTCCTAGAATCGGGTAGTGTAAAATCGACTACCAACCCGTCCACTTCTAACACCGTCAAAATTTTGGCCTTCGAGAATCTTTTAGATTCCCCGTGATTCTTCAAAGACGCTTTTCTATGGGGCTCCTGCAATTATGCTGCTCAAATGGAGAATCTAACCTCACCATCGCGATCCCTATGAAATTCTATGTAATTTTACTATAAATTTGATATCATTCTGACAATGTCAAAAATTTACCACTCGGGAAAATTCTCCAAGTTCAGGGTTACACACCATCTTTGCTTGGGCAAGGCTTCGCACTGTCACCATTCCACCTTGCTCTGGGTTTTGTTCCCTCGTTGTGTTTCACTGGATCTGCCTGGTCATCCATCGAATGAATGAGAGAGGCCTTATCTAATTTTGTGGACAGATATTTCCAAGTGGGTCGTTGGCTCATTGGTTAAAATGTCGAGTTTAGGTGGGCGCCACCTGGGTTCCAATCCCTTGGCTACCCAAATTACATGGCGGTTGTTAAATTTTAAAATCGAATTAAATTGGGCACGCTGTCGTTTAACCATTGGTGGTGGTCGTGTGGTGTGTTATAACCATTGGCAGTCACATTTAACGTTGGTTGGTAACACTTTTTGGTGAGATTTGGTTAACGGTTATAGTGTTGTTGCCATATGACACTTGGAGCCTCCCGAGTGGCAGGCCAGCCCACCGGACCAGGCAGGTTCAACCCTCGTTGGCTCCACTTTAATTATATCATATGATTGTTTAAACAACCCTTGCCCTATGCATTTAATACATATGGTGATGAATGAGGGGAGGCGGGTGTGGTGGCTTGCCACCCCACTTTATTTTTTATATTTTCTAAAAAATTTAAAATAATTTTTCAAAAACCCATGAGCATATTTTTAGGGTCATTAGCAAAATTAAGTAGGCAACAAATTTTCCTTTTCCGACTGTTGGATTTTCTGCGTTAAGTCCTGGTCAATTTTTTTCCTGCCACTTGGTCAAGTTTGACATGAACTTTGACCAGCAATAACTTGACCATATGAACTCGGATTCAAGTGTCATTCACACCGTTGGAATCATGGCAACGATCACTACAATTTGGTTCTAGTTTGAGAGAAATCTGACCACTTTTTTTTTACTATTTTGAGCCCTCTTTGACTTTTGAGCGTCTTTGGAGCCACCTAGATCATTCCTCCCCACTGACGATATTTTGGTCCTCCAAAAGAATGAAAATAATCTGCAACTATTGTGTACATTGTTCGCACCACAAGTGTCCTAACATGTCACCCTTCCTTCTCCTTCACCTTTCTTCTTTAGAGCCATAAGCGATAAGACGACACTTGCATCCTCTGCAAACCTATAGGACAATATTTGAAAATTACATGACCAATAATTACCCAAGCATCCCATACTTGCCACAAGTTTATAACACATACTTTGTGGTCAAGTTAACATCAAAATGGAAACAATACCCCAGCTATCAATACAAGGCCAAAACATCATCGTTGCTTAACAAGTGATGGAAAACACATCATCACTTTTACAGTTATGTTGCAATGCATGAGTTACAAAAATAAGGCCATGACAAACTACGACTTCTAAAAAAACCATCTCTTACTCAACAAAGTGAACCACCAGGAATGGAGTAGATTTTCTTGTTGAACACTTTCACCAGTTGGTTTCTACACGGGTGTTTTGTCCTTAAGATGTTGCTCTAGATGGAGCCTCCAACACGTGGCTCTTTGATGACCAACTTTGTTGCAATGACTACAAAAATTCTTCTTCCTCCATACTTTCTTAACATGCTCCTGATGTGTAGAAGGCCTTTCACGCCTCATCCTCTCTTTTTTTGTCATTTTCTTCCAGCACTCAGTAATCACATGGTTATGTAAACCACAAAAACTACATAGTTACAATGCCATGATTTATGTTCATCATTAACAACATATTTTTAAATGAAATGAACTTTAGAATACTAAGACTTGTTATACCTTTCATGGTTGTCTCTAGTGCAATTATGGCGATGAGAGTTTTCCTCAGCTCTTCCTATACAATGTGCATGGGCCATGGGATGATGGTGATGTGTTCCCATCATTCTCTTTCCTCGACGGTTTCAACAATGTCTTGGAAGCCTCTAATACCTTTTATCACTCTCCTTCAGTGTATCCCAAACCTGTGAATCGAGGTCTTTGCACGACCTCCAATGTCTAGTCATTCCTTGGCCATTAACACCAAGTCCTCCTCCTTTATACCCCATCTTGGTAAGGAGACTCATGCCAGTTCCTGTAATGGGTACCTCCACATTTCCATCATAAATAACATCATGTGAAGATGAAACTGAAGAACAGTCAACATTGTTTACCTCAATTGTCGATTTTGAAACAGGTGATGGGGGCTTCTCTAAGCCTTCGTTGTGCTTCATCTCCTCTAAGGCCTCTTTCGTGGCTCGTAGCTGAAGCTGTAGTCCCTGCTTATCCTCTTTCTCTTATTTTAAAAACATCCTTAATTCAACATCCTCTACTTGAAGGCCCTCATCATTGCACTTCAATTCTTCCAAGGCCTCTTCCATGGCTCGCAACTGAAGCTAAAATATTTGCTTCTCCTCTTTCTCTTCTCATAGAAGCCTCTTCAATTCAATGTTCTCTTCTTCTTCTTTCTCTTGTTTCTTCTCATAAGCTTCATACATTATGTCCACCATTTTTTACATCCTAATCAAGGCCTCATACATATCCTTGCCATCCTCCATTGTTGCATGATCAATCGTTTACGCTCGCAATACACATTAGTGAGAAGACCGCTCTGATACCAAAATTGATCTAGGTTCCTTCAATGCTGGAATCATCCAAGATTTTTTAATTTTGTAATGTTATAATAATTTCATTGAAAAGATCATAAAATATCCATATGTACATGCTTAAACAAGAGGAAACAAAATAGAGATCAGCAAACCAAGAATACGGCACATATGATAATGGAGTTCACCCAGTGTGGGCTACGTCTCTCGGCCCAATGTCAAGATGGTGAGGTCGCTTAATATAATGTTGTAAATGATGATGATGTACATGGACTATTCTTTATCATAATAAGGACATCCACCCTCAAACAGAGTGGCTTGTCTCTCCACGAGACATTCTCCCTATAGGAACTCTCACTCAAGAAGGGCTTCCCTTCAGCATGACAAGATAATACAATATCACAATAATGTGGCAGCAAGCATCACAATATCACATTAATGTGGTAACAAGCATCACAATCTCACAATAACGTGATAACAATCATCCCTCAACATAGTGTCAAACAGTGATCTCAAGAATAATACATCATCTCAGCAATAACAAATGGAAACATAACATGATTGCATCTTGTACCTCCACTTCTGAATATGGCCAAAAAATAAAAGGCTCAGCTGCTAAAACTAACTGCACCACTGATCCGGATTTATGCAGGAACGCAACAGAATAAACATATAACCATAAATACATAGATGCAGCGGAAATAACACTTCATTTCATTAATATCAAAGAACTAAAATTTGCTTACAGACAGAATGGAAATAAAACTAGCTAGGGCGCTGGTAGCTATCTCTGAGAAGAGATGTGGCGGCTACAGGCCTCTGAACTGAGTTACAATGAGGCTCGAGGGCCTATTTATTATTGAGAAACAATGGAGAATCCTAAACATCCAAAAACCTAACCCTAGGAGATGAAGCGCCAAAACTATGGGCCCCGTTTGGGTAAATTGGTGTTTCAACTTCCCAGGGACGTAACTTTGGCATACTATCTCCATTTGACGCATATGATACATCATTAGAAAGCTCTATCCGAGGAATACAGCTGTCGGGACGAATTTTATCAGAAAATTCGTTGGCGCTTTCATACCCAAAAAACGTCGTTTAGGGCCTCAAAACGGCTCCGGAAGTTCGGGACCCGAAAAACTGCTAAAAATAGTAAGTTATGCCAAAACTGAAAAACTGAAAGAGACAATGGTGGGGGCCCAAGTGGAATAGGCGGGTGGCCACCAATATCCACCGGGATCATTCCTCCCCCCTTAGGAAGCAATGGTCCCCATTGCGTTAAGTTCCTCCATGAGATGAGGAAATTTCTGCTGAACTTGGTCCCCGGTGAACCACTTTCCTTGGTGCAGGAGTTGGCCAGCTTTGACAACCCGATACAGTTGGATCTGCTGTTGACGAGTGTTCTTGATTTGCATGTCCATGATACAACCTGTGGTGGCCTGTTCCATGCAGTCTGGGTTTAACTCTGTTGGTGTGAGTTGTTCTGCAATGTCCGAGGTGTCCAGTAGAGGTGGAAAGTAAGGACGAAGGCGATCCACATTGAAGATTGGGTGCAGACCAAGGAATGGTGGAATACTAAGCTCGAAGGCATTGTTACCTACAGCCTTGGTGATGGTGTACGGCCCGTATCGGAGCGGGCGAAGCTTGCGGTGAGGTCCAGAGAGGCGCTCCTTCTGCAAATCCAGCCATACTTTGTCGCCCACCTAGAAGTTGTGTGGTGCCCGGTGTTGATCATGGCGCTTCTTGTACTTCGCATTGGCTCTGTCCAATATATCATGAACCTGTTGGCGGATGTGTTGAATGCGCTCGATGAAGCTACTTGCTTTGTCAACTTCAGACTGGACGTGCGCTGAATCGGCCTGAGCAGCTGCAAATGGCATGGCTACGTTAATGGGACATAGTGGCTGGAATCCCAAGCCCACCTGAAAGGGGCTATGGCCAATTGAACTGTGGAGAGCCCGGTTATAACTATGTTGTACATAAGGGAGGCTCTCGTCCCATGTGCGTGGATGCTTTGAATTGTACATGCGCAGAATGTGTACAATCATTCTGTTGACGACCTCTGTCTGGCCATCTGTTTGGGGATGGAAATTTGTGGACTTGGTGAGCTTTGTGTCCAACATTGACCAGAGGCTGGACCAAAATGTGCTGAGGAACCTGCTATCTCAATCTGATATGATAGACTGTGGGATCCCAAAGTGCACCCACACTCGTTCAAAGAAGAGTTTAGCAGTGGCTTCTGCTGTGATATTCTTCTTACAAGCCGCCATAATGGCCATCTTCGAGAATCTGTCAACGACCACAAACACATAGTCATTTCCATTCTTAGTAGAAGGCAGGCCCGACATGTAATCCATGGAGATGGATTCCCAAGGTCGACTAGGGGTAGGTAGTGGAGTATATAGGCCTTGCTTCTTGATGGTCGGTTTGGCAATGGCACAAGCAGTGCAAGATCTGATGTGCTTCTCGACATCCTTTCGAAGGTTCGGCCAATAGAAATACTTCTACAGTATTGCTACTGTTTTCTCGACCCCGAAATGCCCAGCGACTCGACTGTAGTGTGCTTCCCATATCATCTTGGCACGCTCGCTTGAAGGAACACAAAGGTGTCCCAGGTGACATAAAAGTGCATCTTGGAGGTGAAAATTTGGAACTTGCGTACCCCCCAAGAGTGCCTTGTAAGTGTGGCCGAATTCTGGGTCACTCTCACAGAGAAGCGGCCAATCAGAAGTCTTGTGCCCACAAGAGTTGAGCACAATGGTGAGCGCCACGATCGGTGGTCGGCTGAGGCAGTCTGCAACATGATTGGTGCTACCCTTCTTATACTTGATGTTCAAATGAAACTGTTGCAGATATGTGGACCATTTCTGATGGCGATCATTTTGCAACTTCCCTTGTGTCTGTATGAACTGCAGGGGCCGGTGGTCTGTGTGGATTATTGTTTCCTTCCCCAAAATGTAATGCTTCCATTGTCGACAGGCTTGCACAATGGAATACATTTCTTTGTCATAGGTGGGATACTTGCGAACTGTCTCAGACAATGTCTCACTGTGATATGCCACTGGATGTCCCTGTTGAGTAAGAACTGCCCCAATAGCATAGTCAGAGGCATCTATCTCGATCTCAAATGGCTGCTGCAAGTCTGGTAAGGTGAGCACTGGGGCAGAACAGAGGCGATTTTTCAATTCTTTGAACGCCTTCTGTTGAGGTTTCGACCAAAAGAATTTTGCTCTCGCTCCTCCTTTGGTGACTTGACTCAAGGGCCAAGTGATATGAGAGAATCCCAGCATGAATCTACGGTAGAAATTAGCAAGACCCAGAAAGCTGCGAAGCTCTGTTATAGTAGTCGGGGCTGGCCAATCCCGAATGACTTGGATCTTGGCTGGATCCACATGCACCCCCCTTTCATCAATAACGTATCCCAGATATTGAACCTGGGTCATGCCAAACGTGCACTTCTCCAAATTGGCACACAACTTGTGTTGCCGCAGTGTTTGGAGGACTTGTCGGATGTGGTGAAGGTGATATTCCCAAGTCTTGCTGAAGATCAGAATGTCATCCAAGTACATCACTACAAATGAGTTGGTGAATGGCCGCAAGATGTCATCCATCATCCTCATGAACGTGGCAGGAGCATTCATCAACCCGAAAGGCATGACTAGCTATTCAAAAAGGCCTTCCTTGGCTTTGAAGGCAGTCTTCCACACATCAGAGGGTTCAATTGGTACCTGGTGATACCCAGACTTCAGGTCAATCTTGTTGAAATATTTTGCACCTTTGAGTTGGTCCAGAAGGTCATCAATCCGTGGGATTGGGTACCTATTTCGGACAGTGATCTTGTTCAGTGCCTGATAGTCAATACAGAGTCTCCACGTCCCATCCTTCTTCTGTACCAACACGATCGGGCTCCCACAGGGCGATGAACTTGGTCTGATGTGACCTTTCTGCAACAGCTCTTGAATCTGCCTCTTGATTTCATCATTCTCCAGAACAGAGTGCCGATAGATCGGTCCATTAGGTAGCGGCGCACCTGGGGTCAGATCAATCGGGTGCTTGACCTGACAGTGCAGAGGAACCCCTGTGGGTGAGGTGAATATGTCCCCGTACTCCTCCACAACCTTATCCATTTGTTGTTGTCGTGTAGAGGAGCCCTATCTGGAGGTCGTGGCCACAGTCTTCTTCTTGCCCTGGGGGCGGATCATCAGGAAAACGAATTTCCTGGTTTGGGAAATGAGCTTACTGCATTGTTTTGCAGTAACCAAAGAGATAGCCGCAGGAGGTGGTACCTCTGGTATCCTGTACAACTTATTTCCCAAAGTAACAATGACAGCACGAGGTCGAGACTCATACACAGCATGGCACTTCCACAAGTATGGTTGTCATAATAATACATCAGAAACATCAATAGGAGAAACATCACATAATACCTCATCCGTGAAGGGCTTGATGCTATAGGGAAGGCGGCACTACTGGCTGACGCGGAGATCTCGTCCTTGGTGAAGCCACCCGATGGTGTATGGATGTGGGTGAGCTGTGGTCGGCAAGCCCAACCGCTTCACGACGTCTACTGAAATGAGGTTCTTTTGGCTCCCATTTTCGACAATGAACTGTACAAGGGAGCCCTTTACCCACATATGGGAGTGGAAGAGACGTTCCTCCTCCTCTGGATCTTTCGGTTCCTCCTTCTGGATCTTTGTAGTGGCAACAGTGGCATTGGGCTCCGCATCAATAATTTGTTTCCCTTTTTCATTCCCCTTTTCAGGTTCTGATTCGTAGTCGGAGCATGCATCTGAATCAGAAGCCCTCATCTCGGCCACTAGCGACTGCTTGGCCCGACACTCACTTGTGTTGTGAGTGGAGCTCTTATGGAACTCACACCACTTTCCCGTGTCCTTCTTTGGCTTTGCAGTGCTGTTCTTTTCTTGTGGCTTTGACGGGTTGTCTTTAGCCACCATGCCTTGGCTCTGTCCTTTGTTCTGCGGTTTGGAAGCACCTTTCCCTTGCTTTTGATTCGCAGATCCAAAGTCTCGCTTCTTCTGTTTGAATTTCTGCTCAATCTTGGCAGCATACCGGTATGCCGTACCAAGCGAGGAGATGTCGAGGAACCCCATTTCCTCCTGAATGTATCTGTGCAGACAGCTGCGATACTTTAGCACCAAATGTTTCTCTGAATCTTTGATACCCAACTTTGTGCGCAGGGTATGGAACAGATTCGTCAGCTCGTGCATATCTTGATCCCTTTGTTGTCGCAGCGTGGTCCATTGTATGTACTTGTCCTCATAGCTCCCCACGGGATAGTACTGTTCCTTGACGGCGTCTTGGAAAGAATTCCAAGTTGGTACGGCCGAGAACAGAGAGGGTTCTGTCTGGTCCTTGTTCTCACAGTAGGTTTCCCACCAGTCCTTAACATGGGGGGTAGCTTTGAGGAGTGCAAAATAATCTTCTCCCGGTCTGAAAAGTCATGAACAGAGAAATATCCTTCTAATAGATTCAACCATCTATCTACGGCATCTGCGTCTATTTGACCCTCAAATATGGGAATATCAAAATTTACTTGTACCTTAAAAGGAGTAGCACCTCCAGAGTGGCTGTTGGATGCAGATGCGCCGCTGGTGGGCAGCCGTTGAAGGATCTGAACAAAGTTATCCATCATCGCGTTCCTTTGTTTTTCGAGGGCCTCCTCGAGCAATATTTTGATAGGATCTCCTGCTCCCTCATATTTCTTTTCGTCCCCCATGGGCGTCCGTCGAGGTTTGCGAGGCTGATCTTGCAAAGGTTCCACCAGATCAAGCCCTAGCTCCTTATACCCCAACCTCATTGGGGACATGCAAAGAAGGATCGAGAAAAAGCAGACCGCTCTGATACCACTGATCCGGATTTATGCAGGAACGCAACAGAATAAACATATAACCATAAATACATAGATGCAGCGGAAATAACACTTCATTTCATTAATATCAAAGAACTGAAATTTGCTTACAGACAGAATGGAAATAAAACTAGCTAGGGCACTGGTAGCTATCTCTGAGAAGAGATGTGGCGGCTACAGGCCTCTGAACTGCGTTACAATGAGGCTCAAGGGCCTATTTATTATTGAGAAACAATGGAGAACCCTAAACATCCCAAAACCTAACCCTAGGAGATGAAGCGCCAAAACTATGGGCCCCGTTTGGGTAAATTGGTGTTTCAACTTCCCAGGGACGTAACTTTGGCATACTATCTCCGTTTGACGCACATGATACATCATTAGAAAGCTCTATCCAAGGACTACAACTTTCGCCAAGAATATCATTCTGAAACGGAATGATATTCATTGGAGGCGCGATGCCCAAAAAACGTCATTTAGGGCCTCAAAACGGCTCTGGAAGTTCGGGACCCGAAAAACTGCTAAAAATAGTAAATTATGCCGAAACTGAAAAACTGAAAGAGACAATGGTGGGGGCCCAGGTGGAATAGGCGAGTGGCCACCAATATCCACCTAGATCAACCACTGAATTCATGTCATCGAGTAGTGTAAAATTGACTGTCAATGCATCCAATTCTGACACCGTCAAAATTTGGGCCCTCGGAAATCTTTTAGAATCCCCGTGATTCTTCAAAGACACTTCATTGTGGGGTTTCTACAATTCTGTTGCTTGGATGGCGAATCTGACCTCACCATCGCACTCCCTGCAAAATTTTGTGAAATTTGACTATAAACTTGATATCATTCTAACAATGTGAAAATTTTACCTCCGAGGAAAATTCTCCAAGTTCAGGGTTCCACACCCTCTTTGCCTGGGCAAGGTTCCGCCCTATCATAGTTCCACCCTACTCTGAGTTTGGCTACATCTTTGTGTTCCACTGGCTCTGCTTGGCCGCTCGTCAAATGAATAAAAGAGGCCTTATATAATTTTGTGGGGGGATATTTCCAAGTGGGTCGTTGGCCAGTTGGTTAAAATGTCGAGTTTAGGTGTGCGTCACCCGGGTTCCAATTCCCCAGCTACCCAAATTACATGGCGGTTTGTTTAATTTTAAAATGGAATTTAATTGGGCATGGTTTCATTTAACCATTAGCAGTGTTCGTACGATGTGTTATAATCGTTGGCAGTCACATTTGATGTTGCTTGGTAACAATTTTTGGCGACATTTAGTTAACGATTATGTGTTGTTGGCATATGCCACTTGGAGTCGCCCGAGTGGTGGGTTGGCCCACAGGGTCAAGTGGGTTCAACCCCTACCAGATCCACTTTAGTTATATCATATGGTTGTTTAAAAAACCTTTGTCCTATGTGTTTAATACGTACGGTAATGAATGAGGGGTGGCGTTCTGCCACCCCACTATTTTTTATATTTTTTAAAACTTTTAAAATAATTATTCAAAAACCCATGAGCGGATTTTTAGGGTCATTAGAAAAATTAGGTAGGGAACAAATTTTCCTTTTCCGACAACCGGATTCCGTGCACCGACTCTCGGTCAATTTGTTGCCTCGTTAAGCCTACCACTTGGCCAATTTTGACCTAAACTTTGACCATACGAACTCGGATTCAAATGGAATTCACACCATTGGAATGAGGGTGATGAGAACTGTGATTGGGTTCTAGTTTGAGATAAATCTAAACACTTTTATTTTTGACCTATTTTTAGCCCTCTTTGACTTCTGAGCATGTCTCGAGCTACCTAGATCAATCTCCCTCTCTCTTCCTATTGATCTAATACTTGGATAATTTTTGATTTTCTCCTTTTCTTCATATCTTGTGGAATCTATGAACACATTCAACTTTCATCCAAGTGATGAGCACATTCCACACATCCAAGCCTCAGTTGTAAGACTCTTATCTCTTGAACATGCCCATCATGAGGATAGTTCCCTTCACAAGTGCATTGTGCATCCTCAAAGCACATTCACCAACTTATTTTTGCTTACACTTTCCCACTTCACAATTATTGATCATCCATGCCTTGTGTTGCATATTGCGCACTCCAAGTGGATAGTGAGGACATCCCTTGCCCTATGCAAAGGCAATTTGTTCTCAACCTAGGGGCTCCCTTTCAGTCATTTTTCATTGTTCATTCTTAGGCCTCAATCTCATATCCACTGTCACCTAAACTCACCCTCTACACCCAAACCTTGTCTCTCTCTCTTTCCACTGCATGGTGTGCACTTCTAGTTCCCATACCACCATCCCATGCCTCTTGAATTTGGGCCCCAAGAAGGTCTCTCTCTCAGTCCTTGTGCACTTTCCCATCACATTCAACATCTTGCATTAGAAATCAAAGATAGAATATGTTATTTTGGGAATAATATTGTCTTTCCATGAGTGTACTTCATTTGCAAGTACTATCATCTTAACATGGAAGATGATGTTCAAGGAGGTCATCAAGAAGAGGTTACAAGAAGACACTTGTGGAGATAGGAAAAAAATATGTTATCATGCAGGAGTAAAGGAATATTGGACCACGACAGAGAGATGGAAACTCGTGTTGACTTAGAAGGTTCCAATATTTATCCAGACCCTTTGGAGGGTGAAGATGAAGCACATATTAGATAAAGCATGAAGAGTTGAATACATAGCAGTAAAGATAAGAACTTGGCATCGATACATTACAATGAAGTCTCATGTCACAATCGCAAAATTGTAGCTTCTCAAAGTGTGAACAGAAGAGTATTATTTTGTTCTTTGTATTTTCACCACATTTTTGGTGGAATTTAATTATGTAATTTTTAAAATTGGAAAATGTAAAATATGTGGAAGCCCAAAGGTCACACATCATGAATGTGAAGAGTGACTAGGAAGTCCAAGGGTCATGTAAGAGCTCAAGAGTCATGAGGGAAGTCAAGAGTCACATGGGAGGTGAATGGTCACCTCTTTTGTTATAAATAAACCCTCATAACTCAAGAAAGGGATTTTTTACCTTGGCTTCTCTAGTTTAGCATAGGAGAGAAGATCATTCTTTGGAGGAGAAAGTGGTGGCTTAATGTTCCATTATTGGTGCTAGTGATGCATCATTGTAATTATGTACCTTGGAACTTTCACTTAATATTTGGAAGCTCTCAGAGTCAACATACTTTCATGCATGTGTTGTGGATGTTATAAGACTATTATTTTAATGTTTACGATATATTTTTGTGTTCATATGTATTAAATAAAATGAACTATTTCATTGGCTTTGGTATACATCTAGTTGAATGTGTGTTCTTAATTGATTTCATGATTGTTGTTACTTTGTGAACTATTTTGCAAGTTAATTAATGATTCTCTCTATGCTCATGTGTTTATTTATTATGATAGCACTATTACTTTTCTTTTAATGATCACTCTTTCTTTTCCCTTCTGTGAAAGTACTTTATATACATTGCAATTGATGTTTCATAAGGCTAACTTGCTTATATTGAAAGTTATGTGCATGATCTCTCATGTTGATAAATGTAGCCAAGGAAAATATTTGAGATCATTTTAATGGCAACCGGGTTGATTTCCTAGATGGGGTTCCTTTCCCAAATGGTGTGAGGTATAATTGGTGTTGCATACCAAGGAGAGTCCCTTGTGCTGGCAGACTTACAACACCATAAACAAATGGCGCTATAAGGAGGGCCAGATGATAAGATGAGCCTGTAGAGTCTTGTTTGAAGCCTTCATATTGAAATGGATCCTCCCCATATGTTTATTTTGGGTTGTTTTTTTGAAAAGGTAAATCTTTCAATCCCTAGGAATTTTTTCAATCTCTTGTCAAAGAATAATGTAATATTCCAAATTAGGAAAAATAGGAATATAAAACATAAAACTGGAAAATGTAGCAAAATAACAATACATCAACATGAGCATATCATAGGGCCACTTTATTAGATATTATAGCAGAAAATGAGTACAAGATATTGAGTAAAAATGCACTCAAGCTAGGCAAAACAAGCCTCAAATGACCTAGTACATAAAATATGAAGAACTGTTGCTATAAAAAATTCCAAAAGGCCATGACTACACAGTCCTATGGAGAAAAACTGCAGGGTAAAACTAAAAATACATATAACTGCTGAGATAGTGCTTAGAAAATGTGGGGATCAAAGATCTAGGCTCTCTAGCATAATTCCAAGACAACCCAAAAAGGGTTTCCGGAAATACAAAATGTGAAAAATGTAGCTCTAGGGATGAATTACACTCTGCAACTGAATAATTGTTGGGAGGTGGCTGATATGAAAATAAAATAGCTGATACTTCCCCCTACTAGCTTTCTGGATGAAGGGTTGATCCCCTCATTTGAAACAAGCTCAAAATCTTGGGTACTTGACCATTCACTACAACTACCCTGCAAAATAACACAGTTTATGAAGGAGACTACGTTGTTGATGATGGTTGAATCTTGGCCTGATGCCGAATGGTGGAAATGAAGCTAAATGAACCTCTCATGAGTGATCACTCAAATTCCCCCGGGGATGAGGGTGGGATTTTCACTCGGAAACACCCTTGTGCTAAACAACACAATAGACTCCGCTAAATAGTTGAAGCGTGCATAAAGTTATAAAAGACCAAACATAAAAAATATTTAGAATGCCTTTTATGGCTGCCATACCATTCCTTATATGCTTTGTGAGTATCCTCACCCTTGGTCCCACTCATTAAATATGCTACTCTCATGGAGAATCCCTCTCACTATAACTGCGTTGTCCTTCAATAACTCTCCACTACCTCCATGACAACGCTGTTGATTTGGTCAACCTTGACCCCATAAACATGCTTTAGCCCCCATTCACACCTAAGAGTGCTTTATTCAACTGATACAATGATCCACATTCACATTATAAGTGGTTTTATTCCTACTAAAGAGATTTATGGGTCTCTCTACCCTCTTATTCATCTATCTTAATGATAAAAGCAAAAATTAATATTCCAACTAGCTTAAATATAATTATGAATATTACAATCCTCCCCTCCCAAATGTTGCTTGTCCTCAAGAAACTGCAAGGATGGATGCTGAAAAATCTCCTCTCCTTCTCTTGTGGAATCCTCATCCCATAAATTCCTGCACTAAATCATATGTTTTCCAATCAACCTACTCCTTAGCTGCCCCTCCCAAGTTTCCAAGTTAGCCCTTGGTGATAAAACCAAATGACTCACATCTAATGGCCTCATTGAGGCATGGGGCATAAAAAAATTTGGGGATCTTACTCCCGATGAGAAGCTCCAACCAATATGTTACTCCCCCAACAAGATGGATCACCCTGTGTGGCCCATAAAAAAGCTTCTCAGCCCTCTTCTCCTGCAATGTAAGTGGTCTGTATGGCTGAAAATGGAGATGGACCAAATTTCCCACTCCATATTATCTCTCTTCCCCTCCATGATCTGCGTAGAACTCATGTTGATCTTGGGATGTAGCAATGTTGTCCTTAAGAGACCAGAATACATCCTGACTCTCTAGGACCAAATCTTTGGTTCTAGGAACCTAGCTTGCCCCAACCATTCTAACTGCAATGAATAGAACATCATCACCATATGGAACCAAAAATAGAGATACACTAATTGCCATATGAAATGTAAGACGGTGACAATAGTCCCTCAAGTGGAACCAGTGTTGTTATGCTCCTTGCTGTCGCTGAATACATTGTGGTAAGTAGCTTCCCAGCCATTGATATTTGGTATCAACTGGGTACACCCCAAATAAAAAAATACCTGCCCAAAGCCATATAGGGAGTGGCTATCTCTATCACTGACTATGGCCCCCAGAAGACCATGAAGTGCAAAGAGAGGCTTGCCCTTTTGTGGAGAAATGCACTATAAACAAATGGAAAAGGAATGTAAATGTTTTGTTAGTTTACCAATGATTACAAAGATAGAGTCCTTACCATGTATTGTTGTCAAGTTGGTGATGAAGCCCATAGATGAGCTCTCCCATCTTTCTCCCATGAAAGGAAGAGACTGTAATAACCTTGCAGGATGGTTTTTTTCCTCTTTATTCTTCAGGAAAACAACCCACTTCCTGATATGTTGGAGCACATCCTCCTTGAGACCCTCCCATGAGAATCTCTCCCTAATGGCCTGATATGTTTTAATGAAATCTTGGTGGCCAGAAAGGAGTGAATCATGTGTCGAATGTAGAACCTTCTCCTTGAGCTTAGAGTCTCTAGTCAAGAAGATCTGATCTTGGTGATAGATGACTCCATCTATCACTATATACTTCTCATCGGCCACCTGCCCATCAAGCACTTCACATGTGAAGTGGTTCTTGGAATACTCCACCAATAGCTAGGACTCCCAATCTGGATCCATACTCAACAATGACAGCGTTGTTGGACTCTGTGATAAGGCACCTATCACCTCATTTCTCCCCTCTTTTACATGCTCAATGCCAAAGCCACATGCCAGAATACTGCTATCCCACTTTTGATGCCTCCCTTGTAGTTGTTTCTTCTCAAGAAAATATTTAATTTTATGGTGGTCATTCTTCCCTTGGAAGCTATTTCCCATCCAAAAATTTCTGAGTTTGGCCAATGCATGTATGAAGGATAGCAACCCTTTACCATATATGGAAGACTCCTTCCTATGTGGAAGTATCCTTTGACTCTCAAAGGCTATGCAATAGCTCTCTTGCACCATACTTGTGCCATCATCCACTCCTGAAGCATCTCCTTCCAGTGCAAAAGGCTTGGTGAAAGTTGGTAATATCGATACTGAACAAATATTCATCTCCTCCTTGAGCCAATCAAAGGCCCTCTGTGTTTTTTTGGTCCCATACAAGGCTCCCCTCTTATCTAGATCTCTGAGTGGTGCCACTTTTTTGTGAGAAAATTTTAACCAACTTCCAATCCGAGGGCATTCCTGGTGGAATGCCTCCAAATAATATAACATCATGGCCTAGACTAGACTGCATATCTAACTGGACTTATTTTTCATTGCTTCCTCTACGCAAATCAGTCTCCATCTTATGTGCAGAGGCTTCCTGAGGTGGATAGGTGTGCATGCCCTTGATAATTTGGTGCTTACTGCTCTTCTTATCTATCCATTCCATCTGCAAGGCCTCCCAATCTATAGTGACCTTCCCGAATGTAATCAACCACTACATCCCCAATATCACATTAGTGTCAGAATTATCAACCACAAAGAAGTGATCAGTGAAAGTTTATGTCCCCAAGGTTACAGACAATGCTGTAACATTGCATAGTTCTAGCTCCTGGAACTAAAACTGAGAATCCCTCAAAATCTTCAGTGGGTATTGTTCTCATATGCACTAACTGAGCATCAATAAAATTGTGGGTAGATCCAAATTAGGAAAAACAGGAATATAGAACATAAAACTGGAAAATGCAGTAAAATATCAATACATCAACATGAGAAGATCATAGGGCCACTTTATTAGATATTATAGCAGAAAAATGAGTACAATATCTTGAGGAAAAAGGCACTCAAGCTAGGCAAAACAAGCCTCAAATGACCCAGTACATAAAATATGAAGAATTGTTGCTATACAAAATGACAGAAGACCATGACTGTGCAGTCCTATGGAGAAAAACTACATGATAAAACTAAAAATAAATAGAACTACTGATATAGTGCTTAGAAAATGTCAGGATTATAGATCTAGGCTCTCTAGCACAATTCCAAGAGAACCCAGAAAGGGTTTCTGGAAATACACAATGTGAAAAATGCAGCCCTAGGGATGAATTACGATCTGAAACTGAATAATTGTTGGGAGGTGGCTGATATGACAAGAAAATAGCTAATAATCCTTCCTACTATCTTTCCGAATGAGGGGTTTCTCCCTCACTAGAAAACAAGCTCAAAATCTTGGGTACTTGACCCTCCACTGCAACTGCCCTGCAAAATAACGTAGTTTCTGAAGGACACTGCGCTATGGATGAAGGCTGAAGCTTGGCCTAATGCCGAATGGTGGAAATGAATATCAATGAACCTATCCTGAATGGGCACTCAAAGTCCCCTGGGGATGAGGGTGGGATTTCTGCTCAAAAACACCCTTGTGATAAACAGTACAGCAGACTCCGTTAAACAGCTAAAGCATGCACAAAGTCATAAAAGACCAAACATAAAAAATATTCAGAATGTCTTCTATGGCTGCCATCCCGTTCCTTATATGCTTTGAGAGCCTCCTCACCCTTGTTCCCACTCATTAAAGATTCTACTCTCATGGAGACTCCCTCCCACTTCACTGCTTTGTCCTCCAATAACTCTCCACTGCCTCCATGAAAACGTTGTTGATTTGGTCAAGCTTGACCCCATCCACATGCTTTAGCCCCCATTCACACCTAAGAGTGCTTTATTCAACTGATACAATGATCCACATTCACATTAGAAGTGGTTTTATTCCTACTAAAGAAATTTATGGTTCTCTCTATCCTCTTATTCATATATCTTAACGACAAAAGAAAAAATTAATATTCCAACTAGTTGAAAGCTAATTAGGAATATTAAAAATAATTTTGAGGGTGAAGAGAAAATATTTGCATCTAATCATGTCTTACAATTTGAACTTGATATTTGTGTTGATAATGGTGTTCATGATGACAATTTCATATATAGACTTTTTTGTTTCACCTTTCAAGGTCGCGTCAATTCATGGTGTGATATCTTGTCATGTGATTCTATTCATTCATTTAAACATTTCATAGATGAGTTTATATGTGTTTTTCAAGAGTCTACTTATGAGGATTTATTTAAGGAAATTGATGAACTCAAAAAGAGACCAAATTAATCAGCAGATGATTTTTGCAAAACTTTTCTCAACATCTGTTATAGGATTCCTGAGAAGGGTAATGATTGGTATCATCTAATATGGAATTTTCCACATCTAAATGGACTTTTTGAGAGGGAATATAAATATTAAATGAATTTTGACAGACAGAAATCATAAGATTCAAGTATTGTGTTCCCTAATTACATTGTGCCTAATTTTTTATTTAGGTGCAATTCAAACGAAGCCTAAGATTTCAGAGGTGGAAATGGCTTCCCCTGTTATTCCTTATTCTCCTTCATCTTCAGTATTAAATTAAATTGATTATTGTACTAACATGAAAATATTTGTTGATAATGAATAAGGTAAGGAGGAAAATTTTCATGGGAAGGGGCAAAGTCGTCTTGATTTAGAAATTCCAATAAACTCTATTGAGGTGGAGAAAACTTAATCTGATAATCATATTGGTATACCATCCTTTGATTTTCATGTTGATGAAAGTTATAATAATTGAGTAAATCTTCCATTTTCCCATGAAATGCTCTCATTTTTTCCTCTATACCATGGCCAAGGAATTTTTTTGGGTGACAGTGAATATTTAAATGACCCTATAGAGCATAACATGCATGATGATCCCTGGTTTCCTAAAGTTGATAATAATGTGACGAATTTGATTTTATAATATGATTCATTTGCAATTGGTGTTTCTCCATATGGGTCTTTCCATCTTCCTTCATCTTAAACATACTATTTGTTGTACCCTGATGTGTTTAATGAGTCTTTTACACTGTCAATTTCTCTAAGTTATTTAGATCTCTATCATGTGTGAGAGGTTTTCAGGGTGTTCATGGGTCATCATTCTTTTTATCAAGATAGAGTTGCATCCTGGCTAGAACATTATTTTATGGTTAACTCTTTTACTTGCAAGTGTGACCTTCTTTATCATGTGCAAGATATTCAGGTAAAGCTTTTGGTTTTTTCACCTTATTCCATGTTTGTACTAATTTTTTACAACTTTGTGTTTGCAAGTCAGGAGAAACTCTTTTGGTTGCATTGAAAATTTGATTTCACTTGATCCTTACCTTCTGGTTTTTATATATTAGGATTTAGTTATAGTTTAGTTATTTTTATTATTTTCAGTATAGTTACTTTTACATTGCATTACAACACTCTTCCTACATTCCCCTTCTCATTTTAGTTTTGTTCTCCACGTGCCCTTTACTAGCCTTTTTGTACTACTTTGTTTTCTTATTTTTTGTCTTTTATGTTATGCCATTTTTATTTCACCACTTTTCATGTGATTTGTTTTAATAATACTATGTATGAAAGCTTCCCCATTTGACTCTAATGTAATGTGGTG
The DNA here is from genome assembly GCA_034641835.2 of Pinus albicaulis. NCBI lineage: Eukaryota > Viridiplantae > Streptophyta > Pinopsida > Pinales > Pinaceae > Pinus > Pinus albicaulis. Next base: position 1,394,384,911 of record CM076580.1, read on the forward strand.
AAAGTTTTAAAAGAGTGCATTGTGACAACTAACAACGCTTGGCTTACTTTTGGTATCCTTATTTGTTTGGGCCTAAATTTCTTAAGATTCCATGATGCTCTGATGGAAAATATGACACACTCCAAATGGGAAGCCTTGGAATATATATGATTCACATATCCATTATGGTATCTTCATTTCTTGAATCGTCCATTTATATTGATTGGTTTTAATGTGTCAACTCAATCAAGTAGAGAAGGGGGAGGAGAAAACTTAAGAGAGAAAAATAATCTCAGAGGTATATATATAAGAGTCATTGTAAAACAAGGAACAACCTCTCTTGCTCATAAAATAAGTTGGGATCCCTCTACCACCCTTGGTGAAATAAATTTCGATAAAACTCCAATATGCATAAAAAATTAAAATGAATAAAGGGTGAAAGAAGAGAAAGGCTTCCTCTGCAAAGAGGTGAAGCAAGCAACTTCACCGGGGTACTAAATAGGCCTTCTGGAAGCGAAGAAATGTTTATGATTCCTTGAAGTGACTATCTCATTATACTGAATAGATCTGCTAGTAGCATATAAACACTAGATATGAATTTTAAATGGTGACTATCTTAAACTCACAAATTTACATACTCCTACTCCCTTATTGAAACTATTAAAGCTTGACTAGTTTTGTAAAAATGTTTTGAGCCAGGATACGAAATAGGATAATCTACATCTATAATAAGGATAAGTGGATAAGCTGAGGTAATCTACATGATCAATGAATACAACCCGAAAGGATAGACTTTTTGCGCAAAATTTAGAACTAAACAGAGAAGTTGGGGTTCTTTTAGTGAATTTCTAGGTGTTGTAGTTGCTACAACCCCCTCCAAAAACTTTCCTACATTTAAATTTTGGAGCCCCATTATGATCCCATCATTTTTCATTTCAATTCATTAATTTCATGCTCATTCATGTTTCATAAGTGTCCAAGTCTTCCCTTAGGAAACCTAGGTGACGAAACTATTTTCTTTCACGTGCCTAGCTCTTGATACCTTCATAGTGCACTTCTTCCAAGAAGGCCTTCCGCACTTCTTGGAGATAGTGGAGTGCACTCTTTTCCACCTAGCAGAGCACACTCCATGTTGATAATCAAAGTGCACTATTGGGAGACAAGCAAATCATACCTCTTATTGATAGACACAGCACAGTCCTGGAGACAGTGATTGCACATTCCTTATTGAAAGTTAGTGTGCACTTCTTGTTAGCAGTGAGAGTGCACTTCTTCAAGTCAGTGTTGTCATAGTTCTTAGCGGCAGTCGACTCACTCCTGACTCCTATTTTCTCAATGTGCATTTAGTGCAGTCACAAACTCTAACCCTAATTGCATGTTTTCTCTCCCGATATAAAGAGACCATCCTAGTGTTTATTTTTGTAACTATGGTCAGTCTTCATAATGTATAATTTAGCCATTATTTATTTGTAAAAAATATTTTTCTAAGGATTAAAAATAATATTATTTTGAGTCAAATTCCCATTGTGACTTTCAAAAAGACGAAATTTGAATTTTTAGTTTTGGCTCCAAAATGTAAGGTTGGTCTCTTCCTGGTCAATTCGGCCTTCTTGAATGTTCCAATTAGTCAATTCGGCTTCCTATATGAACATGTCAGCTCCAACAAGGGACACCTCTATTCAACCTAAGAAACAACTATACATATGGCATATTTTTTCCTCTAAAATACATACATACATCTCGCATCATATGAGTCAACTTTGGCCTACTCTGAGGATTTATGGCTCACATTTGTGGTAGCAAAGGCTCACATTTATGGCTCGCATATGTGGTAGCTAAGGCTCGCATTTATGGATAACATATATGGTAACTAAGGCTCGCATTTGTGGCTTGCATATTTAGTAGGTAGGCTCGCATTTGTGGTAGATAGGCTTGCGTATGTGGTGTATGTGGCTCGCATTTTTGGTGTGAAATGGCTTGCATCTATGGTGATAAATTACTCTTATATGTGGAAGACCAAGATTCTGCAAGATTAAGAGAGCAGTGTGGGATCAAGAGAAAAGTACAAGATCAAGTGACTTAACTAGGAGGATGGAAAAAATACTAGCTTTGACCTAGTAAGGCTAAGATGTGTCTCTGTTGAACTAAAGACTTCTCTATTGTAAAAGGTTGTTGGGTTTTTCCCTTTAAGGGTTTTCCTAGGGTAAAAACTCTTGTGTTCTTGTGCATTTTTATCTTTATGATATCACTATACTAATGTGTTATATGGTTTATTTCTTAATGTATAATTATCGAATGCTAGAATGCTAATAAGAATGTAAAAAGATCAAAGATAATTATCAGGTTGAAAGACACTATAAAATCAACACCCAAAACTCATTTCGCATTCATATTTCACTTCTAAGCCCTGTGCACTTTTGGAGCACAAGGAGCATTCTATCACTCTTGGTTTCAAGTGCGCCTTTCTCCGGGTAACTTAATCAACTGTCATTTTTCCTTGTGTTTTCTTTCGTGTGTGTCACGTTTTCTTTCACGTGTGTTGTTTTTGTTTTCTCTTTCCTTTTAAAGTGTCTCGTTACTTATTTTCTCTCTTGTGTGTTGCTTTCACTTGCTTTCACATATCTTGTTAAGATCACCTTGGAACACCTTCTAGAGGCAGCTCCAGTGCATTTTTTGACATTATGTGATTCTATATATCACAAGAACATGTGTTGGACACACTCCCATGGCATACTGCACCTTCCTTATTGCAGTCAACACTTGTGTCGTAAAGACTTGTATAATAATTGTCGCACTTGGAGATAAGCATTGTTTTGTTGTCGTTTCAATGTAAACATGATGGTTTTGGGTAATATGCATATTATTTTCATGTGCTTGAATGTGTATGTGTGTGTGATCATGTCTAGTAGTTATTTGTATGCTCCAAATCTCCCTATCTCATCCTATTGATATCACACTTAATCAATTTTTGAGTTTCTCCTTGTCTTAATATATTGTGTAATATATGAACACATTCAAATTTTATCCAAGTGATGAGTAGATTATGCACCTCCAAGCCTCAATCATGAGACTCTTGTATCCTAAAATTGTGCCCATATTGAGGATAGCTCCCTTCACAAACACATTGTGCATCCTCAAAGCACAGTCACTAGCCCCTTGTTGCTTACACTTTCCCACTGCAAAAGCCTTAATCAGCCCTACCTTTTGTTTTGCATTGCACTCTCCTAGTGGAAAGTGATGTCATCCCTTACTCCTTTCAAAATAAATTTTCACTCAACCTAGGGGCTACCTTTCAGTCATTCTTCACTGCACATTCTCAGGCCTCAAGCTCATAGCCAATGTCACCTAGACTTTCCCTCTACATCCAAGCCTTGTCTCTCTCTCTTCCCATTGCGTAGTGCACACTTCCAATACCCGGACCACCATCCCCTTCCTCCTGAATCTGTGCTATGTTCCTCAATAAATTCTCTCTCTTATTCCTTGCACATTGTCCCATCATAGTCAACATCTTACATGAGCAAGCAAAGATAGAATAGGTGATTTTTGTATTGATATTATCTTTCCATGAGTGGAATTAATTTGCAGGAAGTATCATCTTAAAATGGAAGATGATGTTAAAGGAGGTCATCAAGAAGAGGTTACAAAAATACACTTGTAGAGGTAAGACACAAAGATGATATCATGTAAGAGTAAAGGACACTTCGACCACAACAAAGAGATGGAAACTCATGTTGACTTAGAAGGTTCCAATACTTATGTGTACCCTTTGGAGGGTGAAGATGAATCACATCTCAGATCAATCATGAAGAATTGAATACATAGAAAAAAAGATAAGAAATTGGCATCGATACATTAAAATGAAGTTTGATGTCAAAATCACCAAATTGTAGCTTCTCAAAGTGTGAACATAAAAATTCTATTTTGTTTTATGTATTTTTTCCACATTGTTGGTGGAATGTAATTATGTAACTTCAAAAATTGGAAAATGTAAAATGTGTGGAAGCCCAAGGATCACACATGGAATGTGAAAATTCACTAGGAAGTCCAAGATTCATGTAAGATATTAAGAGTCATATGGGATCTCAAGAGTCATAAGGGAGGTTAAGAGTCACATGGGAGGTGAATTATCACCTCATTTTTTATAAATAAACCCTCATAACTCAACAAAGATACTTTTCACCTTGGCTTCGCTAGATTACCATAGGAGAGAAGATCATTCTTTGGAGGATCAAGTGGTGGCTTAATGTTCCACTATTGGGGCCAATTATGCATCATTATAATTATGTAGCTTGTAACTTTCACTTAATGTTTTGAAGCTCTCAAACCCAGCACACTTTCATGCATGTGTCGTAGGTGTTATAAGACTATTATTTTAATGTTTACGATATATGTTTGTGTTCATATGTACTAAGGAAAATGAATTATTTCGTTTGGTATACATCTATTTGAATGTGTGTTCTTACTTACTTTCATGATTTTTTTTACTTTGTGAACTGTCATGTGTTTCTTTATTACGATGGTACTATTAATTTTCTTCTAAAGGCTCACTCTTTTTTCCCCTTCTGTGAAAGTACTTTATATGCATTCCAATTAGTGTTTCACAAGGCTAGATTACTTTTTTATCTCGATATTTATGTGTGTGATCTCGTACATTGATAACTGTAGACAAGGCAAATATTTGAGATCATTATAATTGCAGACGAGCCAATTTCATGGATGGAGATCCTATCCCTAACGATATGAGGTATGATTGGGACTTCATACCGGGGAGACTCCCTTGTGTTGGTGGACTTCCAAAATTGTTAATAGATGGACCCATGATAGAGGTCAACCTGGAAGACACCCCTCAGAGAAATTTAGGGAAGTGTGTGATGTAAAGGTCGGGTAATAGAACCCGGAAAATGGTAAAATCGTCATTAGTGGAAGGCCCTTCAATTAAACATAAAGTTATAAATATGTATACACATTTAAATGTGTGACCCATGCTATGAACGATTCGTAGACAGTATCCTATTTCCAAGTGGCACTAGGAGGTTGGCTAGGTAGTCATGTGGGCGCCACGTGGCGGGTTGATGGCATTGCACCATTTGATTCATATATCTCTTGATCCAGAGGTTGGATTGGGACAAAAAAATTTAACACCATAATCATCTCAATGAGACAAACATGATAAAAGAATCCATATGGAGTTTTTAAGTGACTTGAAAAATATCAAAAAATTTAGACCCCAATTCCATAACTCTACCTTGGATCTCGGGTCAACATAGAAACCACCTCCTTCTAACTTGTGTTGTTGTTGGAATTAGGAGGGGGGTGTGTTATAGAGTGGTATCAGAGCATCAAGGTGAAAAACTTGGACTGGATGGGCTCTATCATAAGAAAGATAAGTTGGTCCTCTATTACAACGTTAACAGAGCAAGAGGTCTTATAATGATTTTTAGAAAATTAACTAAGCTAATATTTAGGTGTTAAAAGACTGTGATTGACTAATTGCATATGTGAATGTTGTGCTTACCTTGTGATTTTAGTATCTAGCATAACACTAACAATTGATATGATTTCATTATTATTGATGTGCTAACTTGCAATGTAGTGTTTACCTTGCCTTGCACCAGTATATTTCCACAAATGAGCCAAGGCGATAACATTTGTCATGTGCTTAAATTTTGTTAAATCTAACATTTATGCACTTGCGTAACAACAAAAAAATTAAGACAAGAAGACACTAAGGATTAGAGAATGAGGATAGAAATGGTGAAATATAGCTCTTACATTAGCGGAAATTTCAGCCTAATAGTGGCCTCCTAAGGAAAATTATTAAAATAATAGTTAAAATAATAAAATAAGAGTTATGAATTTTGGAGGGAAAATAGCAAAACTACTTTTTTTACTTCTATTTTTAGCTTATCTCCTTATCAATTTACCCAAATTTCAAGTGTAGACACTCGTTTGATGCATAATTACATTCCACATCCAACGAGCACCCATTATGCATGCTTTTGACAAGACCCACATTTATAAAAGTTGAAGATACATTAATAAAGCATGTTCAACATGCATTTTTAATGTATCTTCAATTTTTATCAATCCTGGTCTTGTCAAAAGTATGCATAATGGGTACTCATTGGATTTGGAATTTAATGTTGCATCCAATGAGTGTCTAACTTGAAATTTTGGTAAACCTATAAGGAGATAAGCTAAAAATACAAGTAAAACAACTAGTTTTTATTCTTTTCCCTCCAAAATATTTACATGTACCTCTTTTTAAATTTAAAGGATTTTGATTGGTTTACATATTATGACATGGAAATTACGTGAAAATTTCATGTGCACTTTTAGGCTGAAATTTCCTCTAATTTCTTTCACAACCTAGATATGAAGAAGCAAGGACAAATGAAGAATAAAAATCAGTCGGGCAAGGGGGAGGGGAAAACTCTCTTGATTGGATGGATACCTTGAGGATATTAAGGGCCACGATCAAGAACTACAAGGAATATAATGAAATTATGGTAAGGGATTAGGAAAATCAAGGTGAGGTAAATGTAGTCATACTAAAAATCCTCTCAAATTTTCAAAGACAGAGGCAATATGAGTTGGGAGCTAGTCATAGAGACAGGAAGAGCCCTTTCGATTCAAAAGAGAGAACAAATGGGGTAGATAGTATTAGGTCCAGGAGAAGGAACAGAAATGAAAGTGAAGACATAGTAAGAGGGAATGAGCCATTAAGCACTCTAAAGAGAATAACTAGCACTCATGGACATCATTTTGGTGGATACTCTAGTTCTACTACCAGGAGATATCATCGCCATCAAAGAAAGAGACAAAGGGACCATATTCCCAAGAAATTTAAGAAGGCAAAGCCACCCAAATTTGATGGAGAGATGAATAAATCTGAAGATTGAAAAGCTTGGATTCTTGGAATGGAAAATTTCTTCATAATCCATAATTATGTTGAGAACATGAAAGCAAAGGTAGCCAACTATAGCCTGAAAGGAAAAGCAAACATATGGTGGAAAAACTCGAAGAATGTCAGAGACATAACTGAAGGGGGTTGGAATTGGAATGAATTTGAAAGACTCTTTAGAGAAAAAAAATTATCAAATAACTACTACGACAATAAAGAAAAATAATTCTATGAGATGAGGATGGGACAAATACTGGATGAAGAATATGTCACCAAGTTCCTAGAGTTGTTGAGATATGTGCCATATCTAAAATATGAGAAGGAAAAATTTCATAGGTTTATTAGTGGGCTAACTCTATCATTCAGAGATAGAATTGAGATCCATGAGCCTCAAACATTAATTGATGCCATTAAAAATTTGAAACATTGGTATTCTCAATCCAAGCGTAGGCCAGATTTTAAATCTGATTGGAAGTCAAAAAGAAATACCAAATTCAAGAGAAAAAGGAAAAAAGTGATTAAGGAATCGCATATATACCATGCTACTCAAGAGACTCAAAGAAAGCTTAGCATTGTAGGCAAGGATTTTTCTACTCAAGAAGGAGCCAAGAGTCATGGGAAAATTCCATATACGGGATGTACGTGTGGAGGAAACCACCTGAGGAAGGATTTCCCACAGCACAGGCACACTGGTCCAAGGTTGTACAACACACAAGAAGTGCATATTGTGGGATATGTGGTGTTTGGTATGCCTAATATCTATGTGGCACTAGGAAATCGACCGGTAGATCATCAAGCTTCCATAATTGAGATGGAAGGTAATATTTGCAATCAAACTATTTCTATTTTGATTGACCCCTAACGATGTCATTTCAACCAAGCACCACATGAGGAATCCTGGCTAGTTCAAATAGCCACTTGAATAATGAATAAGGTTGAATATTGGTTGAAATATTGCCTAATTGAATTAAATGGGATGTCACTAAGTGGAAAACCTCAATGTTCTATCATTGGGTGCATACAACATGTTGTTGGGTTGGATAGGTTGTATGCACATAGGACCAAATTTGATTTTTTGAGAAGTAAATTGAGTGCCTAGATGAGCATGGAGAAAGGAAGATATTGTGAGGGAAGTTAAAGCCTAATTCCGTGAGATTGATCACGGCCATGCAAGCAAAGAGAACCAGTAGGAAAGGATGCATTTATTTGTTGTACAAATTTCCAATAATGAAAAATCTACTAGCCTCGCTGAAGAGAAGCATTAGGGGAATTTTGAGGTCTAAAATGGGCCTCCTAAAAAAATTATAAAATAACAGTGGAAATAATAGAATAATATTTGATTACATCATCAAACTTTACAGGAAAAAAAGAAAAAACTACTTTTTCAACTCATCTCCCAAAGTTTTTACTCAAATTTCAAGTGGGAGTACTCGTTAGATGCAAAATTGAATTCCTCATCCAAGGAGTGCCCATCTTGCATGCTTTCGATGGACCCTGCTACATGAAAAATGAGAAATACATGAAAAACATGATTGCAATCACATTTTTCATGTATTTCTCATTTTTTGCATAGCAAGGTCCATCGAAAGTATGCAACATGGGTACTCCTTGGATGAGGAATTAAATTTTGCATCCAACGAGTACTCCTGCTCGAAATTTGAGTAAAAACTTTGGGAGATAAGTTGAAAATACGAGTTGAAAAAGTAGTTTTATTATTTTCTGAAGAACTTCTCGGATTATCCACAGTATCACAAAACATTTGTTGACGTTTCGAATCCCAACGGGGATCCATTTTCAGGACAATAGAATGAAGAAATTGAAGAAGGGTCATAAATATAAAACTTTGTTGGTCGGCTCTTGTCTTACCTTTCCCTACCTTTATATTTATGACCCTTCTTCAATTTCTTCATTCTACTATCCTAAAGATGGATCCCTGTTGGGATTCGAAACATTGACAAATGTTTCGTGATACTGTGGATAATCTGGGAAGTTCTTCAGAAAATGATAACCACAGGAACTTGAAAACCAAAATAGTTTTATTATTTTATTATTTTTTAATGTTTTTACCCTTTTACTTAAAAAATGGTTAATCATTCCCCATGGTTGACATCATCATCTTAAATCCTATTGGTTCTTATAAATTTTATTTTGGTTGTACATTTTTCTTAGGATGCCCATTTTAGACCCCAAAATTCCCCTAATGAAAAACAAATTGTTGAAGCGATATCTGGTATTGCAGCAGTATACAGATGTATTACCAGCAAAAGTTGTTGGATTACCTCCTCACATAGAGGTCAATTTTTCTATTGAATTGATTCTTGGAGTGGCACTAGCATCCAAAGCAGCATATAGGATTATTAACACTAAAATAGTTGACCTGAAAGTACAGATTAATGAAATGTTGGACAAATGATACATAATGTCAAGTGTGTCTCCATGGGGAGCATCAGTTTTGTTTGTGAAGAAAAAGGGTGGTACACTTAGAATATGCATATATTATAGGAAATTAAACGAAGTGACAATAAAGAGTAGGTATTTTTTACCATGGATTGATGACTTGTTTGACCAATTGAGATGAGCAGTGGTATTCTCCAAGATCGATTTGAGGTTAGGGTATCATCAAGTGTGCATTAAGGATGTAACGCCTCCTCCGGCATTTACCCACTTTCACCAGCTTACTCGGGGTAAACATGAGCTGAGGTTCACTATGACAATACTCAACCTCCTATGTGACCTTAAAGAAATGGATTTTCCAACTCAATACCTTACTAACTTCCCTCAAACGCTATAGGACCTCCAGGAGTAACCCAATCCCTCTAGGTGTCCAATCCCTAAGACAACTCACTTTTTCCCTAACCTATATCCCCAGTCGCTCCCTTTCCAACTCCCCCATGTGACTATGAGTTCCCAGTCACTCCCATAGACCTGCTTCCATGCAACTATGGATTTTTATGCTGATTTCTATGGTAGTGACTCCAAATTTTGTGCCAGTTTTTCAAGGTCGGGACTCAGGTCTTTTCCCATAACTCAGTGAAACTTCCAAAGTTGATAATTGAGATAGAAACAATGTTGGTAAACCAAAAGCTAAATCTAGGAATTAACCTGGCCATCCCCAACCGAGACTGGAATTTTGTAAAACACTTGGTAGATATGCAACCTACAGATCATGAATGCAAGTATGATCATAGGGGACTGAAAACTTATCTGAGGTTTAACAAGAAAGGTCACTACCTTCTCACATTAGTTGTCATAACACCCATTAGGTATTGCAATCATTATTCATTCAGTTACAAGTGAAAATGTGAAAATAGCCATGACTATTATCTGTCATATAACCATGCTTATAACCAACATATAACTAGATAAATAACAATAATAAAAAATCCTTTAAAGACACATAATAACAAGTACAATTCTTCATCAAAATCAAGATGAATTTACCTTTTACTAAACATAGGCAAATGTCAACTAGATTGAGGACTTCCACATTCCACCCTACCACATATTGGATGAACCAAGCTCTTTCTTTTATTCAATCACCCATGTGCCATATTCCAAGCACGAATGTGGGATCTCATGGGATAAACAAATCGAAAGACAACCAAGGGAATCCAAATGTTAAACCACCTCCATCCTCTCCATACCATGATCTCACCCAAACCGGTGTCAAGATCACGAAACCAAATCAATCTTGGATGCCTCAGAATTTCTTCACCAATACCTTGAGGAATTTTCCCATATCCACCCTCATGCTTTACCATGTATCCCGCCATTACCGGTCAAGGGATTCCTAGGAATTTGGGAATTTTCTTGAGACCACCTCACCTAGATCCAAAATCTTCTGAAAATCCTAAACTCAAAGTGAGAACAATCCCATCACACTATGGTTATCCATAAATATCAAGGCTAGGCTAAAATCCACTGTCAAAACCCATAAAAATCCATGCCAATGATATCAAAAGAACCAAATACCAACATGCACATACCATGCATGCCAAAACTAGCTAGGAAATCATACGTGCAACCTTTTGTGTGCAAGTATTCTCGTTGAAGCTGCTTGATCCTTGCCTTCCTTTGCTTTCCTTTCCCTTCTTTGATTTTTCCTTCCTTTTCTTTGCTTCTCCTTTTCTTTTTTTATCCTTCCTTTGCTTTCTTGCTTTCTTTCTCCTCTTGGTGCTATTCTCCTCTCTGAGACAAATTCTAACACTAAACTAATAAAAGGCTACCAACTGATGCTATGAGGTATTTGTATTTATGAGGCCCCTAATTTCTTCAATTTTCCATTATTTTCCTTCATTTTCCTCCTCACATGCAACTTGTGACCTTTCACCTTCCTTTTCTCCTAATTTCCATTATTTTCATAAATAATGTTCCAAAAATAACTTTTTTCCTTTTCAAAACCTTATCCATTTCCTTTGCCAATTTCCCTTAGCCATAAAACACAACAAGTGATTCCCACTAGGATATTTTTCCCAACATTCAACTTGGAATAAGTGACCCTTAACTGTGGTTTTATTTTTCCTTTATTAGCTTTTATTACATGAACTTTTAACCTTGGTTTTTACAGACCCCTCCCTCTTAGGGGAACATCATCCTCGGTGTTAAAACACACCTATACCCACCAAATCATTGAAAAGAAAAAAAAATACTTCCTATGGAGCTTTATAACCCACATCATTGCAGTATTTATAATAACATCCTACTCAAAAGTAAAACCATCATGTAAAACATGAAAACATGACAACCAAACCTCTTATTGGAGATTTATAACATAGCTCATTGTAGTATTTACAATAACAACCATACATAAATATGTCCAAATACCAAGACTCATTTTCCTTCACCAGCAAACAATGAAGGATACATAGCTCGCATCTGATCATTCATCTCCAATGTAGCTTCATCGAGCCCAAAGTGCTTTCATTGCACTTTAACCTACTCAAGTGCTATGTTCCGGAGCACGAGATGTTTCCCTTGAAATATGCATTGAGGTTCTAGATGGAATTCACCTTCTTTCTCCACCTACAATATAGACCAATCAATAAAATGATCAACACCCTTTACATATATTTTAAGTGATGAAACGTGAAAAATTTTATGGACTTTCACTGTCGAAGGTAGTGAAAGTTTGTAGGCCACTGGTCCAATCCTTTTAAGGATCTCAAAAGGCCCACAATATCGTGTTTCCAACATAGCACATGTTATGATCCTCAAGGAGCTCTACTTGGGCTTGATGCGCAAATACACATGATCCCCAACCTGAAACTCCTTAAATTCCTTGTTTTGGTTTGCATAAATTTTCTACCTATCCTTTGTTTCCTTTAGATTATTCTTTATAACCTGCATTTCCTATTCCATGTCTGCCAACATGTCCAGTCCAATAAGTACCCTTTTCACTGGATCACTCCAGCTGATGGGAGTATAAAAACGCTGCTTGCACATTGCCTCAAACGGACTCATCCTCAGTGAATCCTCATAACCATGTTGTAATAAAATCGACCAATGGAAGGTACTCCTCCCATATCTTCTAATGATGCAAGACATGCATCCTCATCATAGCCTCTAATGTCCTGTTGACCCTCTCTTTTTGTCCATCTGTTTGTGAGTAATAAGTTGTGTTAAATCTGAACTTTGTCCCAATCTTACAAACAACTCCTTCCAGAACTTGGAAGTGAACATAGAATCTCTGTCTGACACAATGTTCATTGGAAACCATGCAATCTAACCACGTCTCTGATGAATACTTGTGCCACATCACTAGTTGAATATGTAGTCTTTATTGGAATGAATTTTTCTACCTTTTTCAACCTTTCCACCACAACCATGATGGAATCATGTTTTCTATATGTCCTCATTATTAGTGTCAATATGTCAGTGATCAAACATACTCTTTCAGTTAATTTTCTAGTGTCATGAGTCAAAAAATTTAGTTTTTCAAATAAGTTTTCAAAATAATTTTGGTCACTAAAGGAGTCTAGGTCAGAATGCTACTCCCTCATCTCATCCATGGACATCATCACTTTAAAGATCATCTCATTCATTATCACTTAAAATTTTAGGGTCATTTCACTCCATCTCGTCTAGGTCTATTGTCTAGGTGTCATAATCTGCCTTTGAAAACAGTATATTTTGTCATCAAAACAAGGCAACAATCCATCATTTCACTCATAAGCCTTTAAGGGGAGCTAGCATACTTAGGAAGAAAATTTAAGATAAGTTGTCTTATTTAAAAAGTTTTTTTAATGTCAAAAATTGCAAAAGGAAAAATTGTCTTATTGTTTCACTACGGGACAGAAAAGGTCATTTCAAGATTATAAAAGATAAAGGCAAGCTTATCCAAACTCATTATTCTCCTTTGTTGTGTGGTAGAGCTCCTCTCTTAACTCATTTTCACTCCTTAGTAACAAAGGTTCAAACTGCTAAAGAACTACTCAAGAACACTTTGTTACACTTTGTCAGTTTTGTTACGCTTGTGGTAGCCTTGTTATGCTTTCGCAGCCATTTGCAGCGTTTAGGGTGCCACCCTAGGGCAGCCTCTTGCTACATTTCTGAGGTTTTTGTTACGCTTATGTAGCCTCCTACTACGTTTCTGTTGGACATTTGTTACGTTTCTGGGCAGTTATTACGCTTTTGTAGCCTCCTACTACGCTTTTAGAATAGTTGTTATGCTTTTGTTGATTGGTGTTATAAATCTAGGAGGGAATAATTTAGGTTTTTTGGCTCCCAATTCATTAAAACAAGCTCAAGGCTTGTGGGAATCATTCCTTGGACCTATTATAACATTAATTCATCAGTCTTATAGCCTCCCATGGTTAAGTTATCAAGTTTATGATTGATTTTCATGCTCGCTCCATACTACACTATATCATCACTTCTTCATGTCGTTGAGAGTTTCCAATGGAATAAACGCTAACTCTATTATCTAACACTATCCTACACCTCCCATATACCTCATACTCTCATCTCCCACCATCAATATCCTCCCTAACAGTCATTTTCATGAAACCCTAATTTCTAGCTAGTTTTCACAGTGATAAATTGGAAATTTCCTATGTTTCCCTCATTTGACCACCTTCCTCATATCCATTTCACTTGATTTCACTCACAAAATGGAGCTAACATGCAACCCTATCTACTGAATTTTTTGGATAATTTTACCTAGCTCCATACACCTTCATCTCACCCTCTAAATCTACCCCATCCCTACTCTATGTTTTCCAAAATTTCACTACACATACCCATCCCATCAACACACTAGGGTTTTATCCTTTCACTAATAAACAAGATGGAGTGTGAGAAGAATAAATTCAAGGGAGGGCATCATCTCAAGTTAGAACCCTTCACCATGCATGAAACAATGCTTCACCCTTGGCCAAAAGATGTTTTGAGAGGACTGTATGTTTGAGGTTCTGTGAGAAGCTCATGGAGGAAGGATATCATCTTCAACTGATAAGATTATTTGCCACAAGTTTTAGACTGGGAAAGGTCATCATTGCAGGTGTACAGTTTAACCTATCAGAAAAAATTATTTTTTCAGCAACAAGTATTCCTTATCATGGAGAGAAGTGGTTCAAGGGCATGGACTTAGACATTGAAGTTGACAAACAATTTCTCAAACCTCATGCTAGAGAGGAACCATATTACCTCTTCCTTTTCAGACACCTCCATAACAAATATGTTCCTTTGATGATCTTAATAATGAATTATTTCACATGCGAAGGAATATTTTCCAAGTTGGATAGGTACCATATCAGGTTTTTGATGCATTTCACTTCTATCAAAACACTTGATTTGCCACATTACTTGTAGAGGAGTTTGATTTAGATGACTGAGAATATTCATAGCAGAAAAAAAGATCATCACCCTAGTCTTTTTCATCATGCTCTAGTCAAACTCATTGTATTGCATCACCTTTCATCCATCAACATGACTTGGGAAACCTTCATGGAAAGAGTAGCAGCAGCACCCACCACTAGCCCTCCTGTCATGCATAGCACATCATCACCATCATTGTCAGCACAACCAATGGAGGTTGGCTCTTCCAGCATGAAAACTCAGATTTCAAAGGCTCCTAGGGTTGTTGAGTTTACCCATACCTATGAGAAGGGGAAGAAACAGGTATTTGTGCCTAAATCTATCAAAGGTGTACTTAAATTTGATATTATTGTCAAACAAAGTGAAATGGAGGAGAAGTCTCTCATGCATCAAGATGAAACACCTTTGAATCAACATAGTGAATCAGCGCCATTGGAGGTTGAGGTAGCAGGGAAGGTTGAGATCAAATCAGCTGAGGAGATCATTAGAGAGAAGGGTGAGGAAAAAGCAGAGTTAAGGAGGATCTTCTCCATTGCTAATTCTCAAATCACTGTTAAGTCCCTATATTAATATTGTAGTCCCTTATTATGTTAGTGTAACCCCCCTTATTGTTATTGTTGTACCCCCGTAACTCCCATATTGTTATTATTGTGCCTTTACATTATTATTGTAAGGTCGGCTAGGATTACATTGTGGCCCCACTAGGATTATATTATGGCCCCATGGACTCCTATATATAGAAGGAGGTTTTGGTCATTTGAATCATCCAAGAATTTTTCATTCATGTAATGTATTGGAGGTTTCCCCCTCAAAGTGGCTTATTTCTAAGGCATTGATATCTCTTTTCTTCTCTTTTTGGAGATGGTTTCACAACATTTGGTATAAGAGCTTTGAGATTCTAGGGTTTCGCTGCTCCAAACAGGTCATCGTGGAATTTTCACTATAAAGTTTTTTCTACGAAGGTTCAGAACATGAAATTTTTAGAGTGCGAAGCCAAAATCCTGAGGAACATCGTCACAAAATTTCAGAGCTTGGTTCACAATATTTTCGAAGATATGATCTGTGCAAGTTAGGTCATTTTGCAGGCTCCTGAATTTAACCTAAACAAGTCATCGTGGTATTTTCATAATAATTTTTTTTCTAAGAAGGTTAAGAAGCTGAAATTTTTAGAGTGCAAAGCCACAATCCTGAGAAAAATTGTCACAAAATTTCAGACATTGGTTCGCAATATTTTCAGAGATATGATCTGTGGATGTTAGGGATTTTTTAGGCTTCTGAATTGCATCTCAAAGAGGTGATCGTGGGAAAATCTTCATAGCTCTCTCTCTGAGCATCGGATTGTAATTCTGTAAAAAGTGGCCGCAAGTACATGGATTGTAGTTTTTTTCTATCAATTTCAGAGCCAAAGGAGGAAACAGTGACACGTGGCAAGTCGTACAAGTTCGCTCTACTGAACCAGTCCAAAATTGGGTCATTGTGGGAGATTGGACATAACTTTGCCTTGAAGAATCCAAATCAAATTAGACCTATGGCATTTGAAATAAGATTTAGAAGGCTAATATAGGGCTAAATTTTAGATATTGAGGATCCGCAATTATAGAGATAATTCAGTTTTAATATCGAGCTTCTCAAAATCAAGAAAAAAGTGTGTATTTGGTTTTTTAAATTGCATAAAGTTTGATTGAAAAAGCAGTTTGAAGTGATTCCAAGGGCATATTTTAGAATTTTTATTAGTATTGAGTTCTATAATGCCTCCAAAAATTAATTTCATACCCATTAAGCCCTCAAAAAGCTATACTATGACGCATGAAGAGGAAGAATTTCAGTATGAGATATCAAAATTACGGTACCAAGTGCAACAAATTTCAATCTTACGAAGAGCAACCGAAGATGACATGGATGGTTTAAAAGCAGAAATGGAGGATAAGTTGGATGGTTTGAAGGATCAAATAATAGCTAATATGGATGTTAAATTATTTTAAGATCACATCGAGCATCAACAACAAGTTCTCCAACTCTCAAAGGATAACTTAATTTTGGTGCAAAATCTAATGAAACAACAGGAAGATCAACATCACATCGAAAGAAGTTCTGAAGCAGTCACAGAAACAAGAACTCGACAAGTACGATCAATTTCAGATTATCTTAGCAAGTGGAATAACTTTGTTGTAGAAGATTCCACATGGGAGGATGAGAATTTTATACAGAAGCATCAAGAAATAATCAAGCATTGAGGACAACACTTGTTTGAAGGAGAGGGGCATGTTAAGTCCCTATATTAATAATGGTAGTCCCTTATTATGTTAGTGTAACCCCCCTTATTGTTATTGTTGTACCCCTGTAACCCCCATATTGTTATTATTGTTCCTTTACATTATTATTGTTAGGTCGGCTAGGATTACATTGTGGCCCCACTAGGATTATATTGTGGCCCCATGGACTCCTATATATAGAAGGAGGTTTTGGTCATTTGAATCATCCAAAAATTGTTCATTCATGTAATGTATTGGAGGTTTCCCCCTCGAATTGGTTTATTCTAAGGCGTTGATATCTCTTTTCTTCTCTTTTTGGAGCTGGTTTCACAACAATCACTTTCCTATAGTAGGAAATTTTCAATTAAAGGTAAATCAGTTGTTACAAAGAAAACCCAAGCCAAACTTAGAGGAAAATAAAGGTAAATGTAATGATATCACAGATTTTGATCAAATGCAGGATATGGAGACTGAAATGCAGCAAATAAGGCCAAAGACAAGAGGCCTCAAAAGGGAACTGGAGCTAGAAAGACAGCCAACTCATCCACCTGAAAAGTTTACCTTTGATGAGCTAATAGCCATGGAAATAAATCAAGGCAGAGAAATTGGTTGGCAAGGGTAAATGAATATTTGGAGAAGCTCTTGAAGATAGCTGAGAGGGATAATAAACTCCGAAGACACATGGAAAATCACTATCGCACCAGGAACATAATCTCTCAAATAAGGCTAAAACAGTTGAAGAAAAGGCTTTAAGAAACTCAAATGAAGTTTAAAGAGAAGGATAGCTTAGATTTTTTAGCTGACACTTCCTTGGATTTTTAGTAGATCACTCACAGGTGCTACAAAACCAATTTTGAGAAGTTTTTAGGAATTTTGGTATTTTTTGTGATTTTTGCACAATTCTGGAAATTCCTCCTCACAGAAGCGTAGAAAACTTTTTCTACACTTATTTTTGGGGCATCCAAATGATGATTTATTTACATTTTTGGATGCATTTTTATGAGTACATCAAATATTAGGAACCCTCTTTGCATGACAGGCTTTAATTTTCGATAAAAGGCCAAAAAAACCACTCATTTTCTATGCTTTTGCCACATTTTTGGAGGCCTTGCTATGCTTTTGGAGTAACCTTGGGAGAATGGATTTTTGGAGGCCTTCCCATGGGTTAGTTTGAAAAATTAAATATGTTCTGGAAATTAGACACACAGGGCTAGTTGACTATTCTTTCAAAATTATATTTGGACTCTTAAAAGTGCCTCAAAAGTGGCTGCAAACTTCTACTACACTTCTGTAAAATTCTGCTACGCTTCTGTCAAAAATGTTACACATCTACATTGGATTCCTTAGGACACTTGTCAAGCTCAGAAAATGTCACAAATTCGAGGTTTTTATGTCCTATGAGTTGGAATTAGATTAATTGAGTTGGTTTTTTCCTCCTATCATGAGGGAACATGTAATTTAATGGAAGGGACAAACACTCCTAGTTCATAGATGAATTTTAGGGAATGGTTTTTAACCTCCATAGAATCTAGGAAATGACTCATCTTTTGTATTTATGATGTATTTTGGATGGGATTTCGACCAAATGAGGTGTTGTGGTTCATATTTCTATAAGTAGACTCTCTTTGGTCTTTTTTTGGGTGGGATAGTATTATTTTACGGTGGAGCTATTGTAATGGCATTTTGGAATGAAATCAAAGACAGTCTTGCAGAACTTGTGTTGAGAATATTGTGGCATGCATTGGAGCATTTTTTCTTCTTATGTATGTTTATCTACTCATGATAAATGATATATTTTCCTCTTTCAGATACATATTTCCATGTGTTTATCCTGTAAGTTTATAACCAGAAATCATGTCTTTTCATGCTCTATTTTAGACAAGGTTTACATGTTATCTCTATTTACTTCTAAATGAATGAATTCACCTCAGTGCTCATTCAGAATCTCTATTACTTATTCCTATACTCAATGAAAAATTAAACATGCTTTCAAACTACCTATCTAGCCGTACACATTCTCTGCAAATTAACCTTGGAATTCAGACCTAAAAACCCTAGATCTAGCCTTCTCACTGACATTCATATACATCACTTAAAACATCAAATAAAATCCTATTTACTGAGCTTACATAGCTATCCTAAGATCAATATACATTCAATCATTCCATTGACTACAAAGTGACAACGAGAGATCCCTCTATGGTCCTGGTAGGGCTAGCTACCTGACCTAAAGCCTGGTATGTGGTTACCTTTCTTCAAATCCTATTTTCAACCTTGGGAAGTTGGGGAGAGTGATAACACTCGGAAAACCTATGATGAAATCCATGGAAATGACCTCCCATTTCCACTTTGGAATTAGAATCGGTTGAAGCAACCCACCTAGATGCTTACACTATGCTTTGACTTGTTGAAAGTCCAAACATATCGCCACAAACTCTGCCACTTCCTTCTTTATATTTCGCTAGTAGTATAAATTCTTCATTGTTGTCAATGTATTTTGATATCCTGGGTGACCTTAATATGGTTTTACATGAAACTCCCTCAAGACAAACTTCTTGATTTCACTGTCATCCGGCACATATATCTTGTCCCTAAATCTCACCAAGCCATCTGTTGTGAGACGATAGTTCACATCCTGATCACCTGTACCCTGTTGTAACTCATGCATAAGCTCCTTGTACCTATCATCTTGCTTTCCTGCCTCTAGGTTATGATCCTATAAATCTGTCCCATATGAGCTCAATGTTGCAACATGGTTCAATTTTACTTTCCTATTGAGAGCATCTGCAACCTTGTTCTCCTTTCCCTTAATGTACCTAATCTCAAAGTCAAACTTACTAAGGGTAGCTAACCATTTTTCTTGCTCGAAATTCAAATTTGGTTGGTCAAACAGATATCTCAACCCACTATGCATTCATCAATACAAACCACCTGTCAAGAAGGTAATATATCCACATCTTCAAAGCATGAATAATAGTTTTCCAAGTCAAGATCATGAGTCAGATAGTTCCTTTCATGCTCATTCAATTTCATGTACTCATAGCATATTACCTATACCTGATACATAAGGACTCCACCAAGTCGTCTCTTGCAATCATATGTACTCACTATGAATTCTTTATCTGGATCTACAATTTTAACATCGAATCATTTGTCAATAACTACTTCAACTGCTCAAAACTGGCTGCAGATACGTTTTTCCATTCAAACTTATTACATTTCCTCTACAATAATTTAATAAGATATTCAATGCGTGAGAAGTTCCTAAGCAACCTCATGTAGTAACCTACTAACCCCATGAATGATCTGAGTTCCTCCGCATTTCTAGGAACTTCCCATTCCATGATATCCTTTATCTTCTCTAGATTTTTAGCTATTCCATTCTTGAAAACAACATGTCCCAAGTAGTGTACTTCTATCTAGAAGAAACCACACTTACTAATCTTAGCATACAACTAATGCTCTCTTAGCAATATCAACACTACTGCTAAATATTCGGCATGTTCTTCCTCATTCTTAGATTATACCAAGATGTCATCAATGAATACAAAAACAATCTTGTCTAGATAAGGACGCAACACATTATTCATCAAACACATAAAAGTCTCTGGAGCAATATTCAAATTGAATGGAACTACAACAAACTCATAATGTCAATACTTGCTCCAGAAGGCAGTCTTGTAGATGTCCTCTTCTTTGATGTGTACCTAGTGATATCCTGATAGCATATCAATCTTTGAGAACATTATTGTTCCCTTCAACTAATCAAACAAGTCATCAATCCTCAGCACTGGGTACATGTTCTTGATTTTCACCTTGTTCAGCTGCTTGTAATCAATGCACAATCTAAGAGCACCATCCTTCTTCTTCACGAACAATATCGGTGCACCCCAAGGCGATACACTTGGCCTAATGCATTTCTTATCAATCATTTCCTTCAACTAAAACTTAAGCTCTACTAACTCTGGATTTATCATCCTGTAAGGTGCCTTTTATGTTGGTGTTTCCCCTGGTAGCAACTCAATAGAATATTATACTTCCCTATGTGGAGGAAACTCTGGAATATCTGCAGGAAACGCATCCTGAAACAGTTGCAATATAGGGTACCTCTTGAATATTTGTGCATCCTCAACATCCTTACCCTTGTCACTGGAAATATGAACTACAAACATCACACATCCTTTCCTGCAACTGTGCTTAGGCTACATAGTTGTGACCATCCTCACTAATGTAGGCTTCTTCTTTCCCTGCAGGATTCTCTTTTCCCTAGTATTATCTAGACACTCAATAGCCTTGTCATAGCAATCTACCTTGGTCCTCTGAATATACATCCATTCCATACCCAAAAGCATAATGTACGATCTCAATGGCAGTACATTCAAATTTTTTTTTAGGCATACCATTAAACTCAAATGCACAATCTCTTACCCAATGATGAACTCTCTTCTTAATATTTGTATCCAACTGCACCAACCAAGATTCTACATGCATTTATTTTCTCAAGACACACTTATCCACCAAGTCAGGAGTAACATAACTATAATTAGATCCAGGATCAATCAAAATAGAAATAACTTGATCACAAATATTACCATCCATCTCAATGATAGATGCTTGGTGATATGCCTTCCTGTTGTCCACATTCGCGTAAATCCTAGGAATACTATGACCAACATCTGTTGCACTAAAAATTTTCATCTTGAAATTCTTCTATCTGTATGAGCTCATTATCACTCATACTTCCTCCTTTACAAGTATAACACATAATTTCCTCATGTCAAGCCTTAAAAATAAGAGAAAAGCTCTCAAAAGTCTCTAAAACTCTGGTATCGCACTTTCTCTTTGTCTTACCTACGGTCCCACACCTAATTTTCATGACTCTTGCATACCTGAACGCACTTTCTCTGTGTTAAAAGTGTGGACCCTTGTAAAAGATTAAAAATGAGCAAAGTAAACCCAGAAGCTCACTTTCAGTCATTTCTAGAAGCTTCTGGAAGGAATCTTGCGGTGGTAAATTCACTCTTTTTACATTCATGCATCCCATGCCTTAAGGAGCTAACCCCTTGATGTGAGGAGCTTATCCCTTTGAAGGAGGATTCTATCCCTTCATAGTTGGAACTGAAACCTCCTCTTTTGCACTATAAAAAGAGGCCTTGGGTAGCCTCAAAGGGAGTTCAAGCTTTAGAATTGTTTGAGGTAAAGTGCTGTTGGGATTCAGACTCATTTAACTGAGATTTTGTGAGGAAAGATCACATACCTTTATCTATCTCGGTTGGAAGAGTGAAAGACTTGTTAGAGTAGAGGAGATTCCTGGTTCGGACCCCAGGAAGGCCTGTTCAACATCAAGGCTAAGGTTGTAAGGTTTTCCTTCATTCAAAGTTAATACAAATGAATTCATTTTTCTCAATAAGCTGTTAATTAACTGTTTATTTCATGGATTCCTTGATCACCACGATAGGCATGATTTATAATATTTACTATGCAGGTGCTATTTAATGTTTGCTTGTTTGTGACTGCAGGACTTTAAAGATAACTCCTTCAAGTGACCGAAGGATAACTACTTCGAACAAGCATTGGATCTACGGTAAGACCTTAACACCTTTATAGTATTCTTTTGTAAATCGCATATGTCTAGAGAAAGATAGGTTTGTTTGGCTATTTGTTGCTATATTACCTTTTGGTACTAGGGAGATCAATCTTGTCCGCAAAATTGATTTATCCGGTCAACAAATTAGCGACTCCACTGGGGAAGGATTCTTGTTTTTTGGTTTTCCTTTGTTTTGACTTGAGAAAATGATTTTTCTGGTTTTTGATTGATGGATACTCGCCTGGGTAGCTTAGGTTTACTTTTCTTTGAAAATATTTGAAGTCTTTCGTGTTTTTCTTGAACTTTTTCTGGGGACCGCACTTTGTTTTCCTACACAATGCGAGCAGTTTCGTAATTTCCTTGAGTAACCAATGCGGGACTGCACCTGTTACTTCTGGGACCTGCGGACCCTGTTAAAATTTTTGAAAAACTTCAGATTTCTTCTTCCAGTTTATGTTTAATTTGATTTAGGATTTCTAGTATCTGCTCAGATCTGTATTTTTCCTGTCAAAAACCTCTTGTGAGTGAGTTCCAACAGTATTTGTGTTTAGAGTGATTTTCTAGAAGTTTTGCATACTTGGACTGGTTTTCACTTGGTCTTCATAGTGACTCAAAGATTAGAAGCTTGAAATACCTCAAATCACACTGGTGTCTTTTTGTCTTCTTGATGAGTCTGACTTGGTTGCGAAATCCATCCTTTTTTAGAAAAAGATCTAGTTTTCTCTTTGCAAATCTTTGAACAAGCTTTATTATAAGTTCTGAATTTCATTTTTACAAAAGGAAACATATCTGGATGTTTTTAGATTTATTTGTTATTCTGGACAAATGAATATTTAGTTTACTGAACAACTAAGCAAAACATTCTCAAAAAAAAATAAAGCTTTTATTCAATTAGATTTTCAAAGTTTGTAGATCTCAAAATTAGTTTTTCGTAGTTTTGAGTGCTTTTTAGAACTTGTAGATCTCTTTTGAAAGAAAAGTTGTTTTTGTAGTTTCGAGTTTTGAAAGTGAAAGGGATTTATTGTGAGCATTGATTATTTATCTCGTTTTGAGTTCTTATTGAAAAAACAAAAATATTTTCTTTTCATTTTATTCTTCATGTTCAAAGAAAGAATTGTCTCTTAAAAGAATTTGCATTCTCGAACTCTTTCTTTAGCTAGAATTTCATTGAAATAAAAATGAATTGTTTATCATTTTAGGTGCATTTTTTAGTGTGTTTGGAAGTCTAGTCTTCACAATATCAAAGTTTCATTTCCATACCTATTGACTTAAAGAACAGCCATAAAAACAACGCTTAATTAAAATTGAACTAGTAATCTTTTCTATTTCTAGGGCTCTTATCACCAATATAGCTTAGGCTAGTATCTTGGAGTAGGGAGTAATTAACTCTCCAAGATAGTAAAAACAAACAAGTAGATAAACCTTGCGGTAGGAAATAAATCCAATTGTAATTGGTACAATCTGGGAAGCTTCTCTTAAAGGAGTTAATCACGAGATCATGTCCGAACCTTTGAGACAATCAATTATGTTTCATTGGGAAAGATAGAAGATCTGTGCGCATTACAAATGGTAAACCTCGGATTAACCATTGTCGAGGAGCCTGGGGTCACTTGTTGGTAAACCTTGGATTAACCATGTCGAGGAGCCTTCAAGGGGATTGAGCTTTGTTACTCTGCCCTTGCGCGTGGAATCGAATCGTAGACTGTTCCCCCAGTTTTATTTGTTACTATTGGTAACCTTAGTGTCCATAAGCTTAAGATTATTTCCTAAGGTGACGGTGAAGGAAAGATCTCACTGTACCTGGAACAGACGTCGACTAGACTCACTTGGACTCTCTGGGGGGTTCTCTTCACTCGAGATTGTTTTGTGAATAAACTTGTGCCAGTTTGTTTCATTAAGCAGGTTTTCAGGGTAACTGTTCCAACTGCCCTTTCTGTATTAAAATTCTACTAAGTTGGATTTCATCACCAACTAGTGTTTTTAGTATGGGAAGTTACTGTTTGTGCGTGGTTTCAAATCTTAGATTTTAGGCGTGTGATTCATCTGTTTGTTCCTTTAGAGACTTTAGATGTTTTTATTGAAATTTTCTTTGTTTGCATGTGATTGATTAATATTTAATCGTGGCAGAATTACGGAGACAGTCCCGGAGACTTCAGGGGAAGCCCCTGAGTATACACCAAGTCAACTTGAAGGGTTGCGTGCTCTAGTATCATCTAGTAGCGGTAGAATTAGATCAACAGAAGTCAGAAGTTCATCTATAGTTGTTCATCCTGATCATCAAATACCCACGACAGAGCATATTCAAGAGTCGATTTCAGTTTTCGAAGTTACTGGTAGTATTTCTCCTTCCAGTGAACTAGCTGAAGAACCTAAAATTTCTGAGCCTGACACTAAACCTTCTGTTTTGGAAACATACTCAAGATTTATTACTCCAACTTCTAGCAATATTGGTTCACCTAGGGTAAGAAATATTGTTACTGAAGATCTTCCATCTGGCCTCATTTCCATTGAAGAACTTGCCAGTCCAGATGAAGAAATAACTCTTCCTGAATCCCCACAGTCTTTGAATCTTAGGGAGCGTGAATCCATTTTCTATAGCCCTATTAGGAGTGACGCTTGGTATTTATCTTTGAAAATTTTTTTAGAAAACCCGGGTCTTTCTTTTTCACCACCTTGAATTCCTTTTCATCCTACGCCCAGAGGTTATTATCCTTCATCTATCATGTCAGGAGAGTCATCTATGTTTTCCTAAATGCCAAAAACATTTTTATACGGTGGTCCTTCTGTTCCTTTGAGGTACCAGGCTCTCTCTGGTACTTTCTCAGGAGCAACTCCTCGACCGACTGAACAATTATTATCATCTGGTCTTAATGGAATTAAAACTGAAACGTCGAATGCAGAGAAAATCTTTATGATGTCTGGTAATATTCCAAATCCTCAACCTCAAGGCAGTCAGTTACCACATAGGGGGCAACCTCAAGGCAGTCAGTTACCACCTGGGGGGAAACCTCAAGGCAGTCAGTTACTGCCTGGGGGGCAACCTCAAGGCAGTCAATTACCGCTTGGGGGGAAATTTCAGGGTAATTTTTTCCTAGGACAAACTATAGGACAATATTATTTTGGAGAACAACCTCAAGGACAGTACATACCTCAAGGTTATCAACCTTCAGGACAATACATACCCCAAGGTCAACCCCAAACTCAGTATATTCCTCAAGGTCCTTATCAACCCCAGATTCAGTACGCGCCTCAGGGTTATCAACCTCAAGGTCAGTACCCAACTCAAGGTTTTCAAATGCCTTCTGGTCAATCATTTGTACAAGGAGTTGGAAATTTACCACTTAATTATCAACCCTACAACTAGGCTATGGTCCTTCATATGTACAACCTTCTACGGGACAATACCCCAGAATGAACATGGTGTGGGATCCATCCCAAATTCAACAGACTATGCAACCTAATGTGCAGTTACCTAGTCAACCTGGACAACCTTTGGTTTCTGGTCCAACCCAGCAACCTGTCCAGCCTACTATTCAAATCCCTGCACCTGGTTCTCTTCAGCAGTCTGGTTCTAGTACACCTCAGACTCTGCCTCAAACTGCTACAACTACTGCAACATTTGTTCAACCTATAACAACTATTTCTGGAGTATCTGTAGCTCTGGTTTCTTCTATCCCTGCATCCATGCAAATTCCTCTAGTCTCTGTACCCTAGTCAGGACCTACCGTTTAGACTTCGGTCCAGATACCTACATGACAAGCTGGTACAAGTACAATTGTCACGAGTCAACCGCAATTCAAATATCAACCATACCAGGGACAGTATAAATTCGGTCCCATTGCACAAAACCTAGTTTATCAATATCAATCGTACCCTGGCTATACTTATCAACAGCCTTAACAACCACAGTTTGGTCCGGTTAATCCTGGTTTCTCGGGAGGTTATACAATTCCTAATGCAAATCCGATTCCTATTTATCCTGGGTATCCTCCTCCCGGAACTGCTATTATTACTCAAGGTTTTCGCGACCCTAACCGTCAGTTACCATTTATTGCAACTTTGGATTTACCTGATTTGTCACGCCTTATCAATGATCCAATTTACTATCATCCGTATTGGCTACCAATGCCACATAAGTTGCCCAGTGATATACCGAAATTCGAGGGTAAGTTAGGAGAGGATCCGTCAAATCACGTTATGACTTATCACCTCTGGTGTGCATCTAATTCAATAATTGATGATTCAGCAATGCCGGCTTTGGAAGTGCTGCAATCGTGCCCAGCGCGGCGTAAATTACTTTTGTCTGCCATAGGAGTTGTCGATATTCAGGATTCGAACCTAATAATTTTTTATTTAGAGAATAGTGCACCCCACCTACCTCATCAAATGGCTTTCCAGATTCTAGTATTAGTCAAAAACAGACCCGTCTTTCGGATTGTGATTGATGAAGGGGCTTCTACGTGTATTATGTCGATCTAGTGTTGGAAATCGCTTGGTTCTCCTACATTCAACCAGTCTCCGACAATTCTAAAGGCTTTTGATGGCCGAGGGTTCCATCCTTTTGGTATTTTAGAGGATTTACCTATAGGGGTCGAAGGCAAAACCGTAAATCTAGATGTGGAGGTGGTTGATGCCCCTCTAGATTACAACCTTCTCTTGGGTCGCAGTTGGTCTTATGCCATGACTGTTGTTGTTTCATTGGTATTTCGGCTTATCAAGTTTCCACATCAAGGAAAGATCATTACAATAGACCAGCTCACTTATTTCTCATCCAATCCAGCCTCTACAGAAACTATCCAGCACATCGGTAAAACGGCTATCCCTTACAAGGATGTTGGCATAGGTTTGATTAAAGATTCTGGTTTACTAGGAACTTTTTCCTTTCCTGATCCTAACGTATCACCTCCTATTGCAAATATTCATATGATTTCATCAAATACTATTACTTTTGATGATCCTTGGACCGTACCTTCCGATTTTGAGGTGGATTCATTTGATGGCACGATGCCTTTAAGTCCCTTTGAAATTGCATATCAGGTTGTGCAATCGTTTTTTGATCCTTCTTCAACTGAAACTAATCCAATGAATGTGATCCATGAGGAATCACTTTCTATATCTAGCTTAGACACAATGACATTTCCCGATCTTGTTCATACTAATGAGTAGATTCATGAACTTTTGTCTGTTGACAATTTACCATGGGAAGATCTACATCATCGATCTTTGTTTTTACCTAAGCTGGAACATTTTGAAAATGATTTCTCTTCTATTTTTACTACTGAATATGTCAAAGAACCATAGAATCCATTGAAAAATCCTGATTCTAAGTTAAATTTTGAAAATATCTCTCGAACGGTTCATATTGACATTTTAGTTAAACTAGGAATAATTGAAAACATTCATATAGGTGCTTGCTGTACAGACGAAGAAATCCAAACTTATAAAGCCCTATTTCAAGAATTTTGTGATGTGTTTTCCTGGTCATATGAAGAAATGCCAGGAATCGATCCGTCAATTGTATTACATGAAATTAATACTTACCCGGATGCAAAACCTGTCCGAAAACGCTTACGTCAGATACATCCGAGAAAAGCTGCTGCTATCAAAGCCGAAGTTGAGAAATTACTTTGTGTAGGTTTCATTTATCCAAATCCTTTAACCGATTGGGTATTGAATATTGTTCTTGTTAACAAAAAACAAGGAACGATAAGAGTATGTATCGACTATAGGGATCTTAATCGAACTTGTCCTAAAGACAATTACCCAACCCCCTATATCGATCAAATTATCGATGATTGTGCTGGTAGTGAAATTTTCTCCTTTATGGATGGTTTTTCCGGTTACAATCAAATAAACATACTCCCTGCTGATCAACCTAAAACAACATTCATTTGTCCATGGGGGACATTTTCTTATTGCAAACTACCTTTTAAGAATGCTGGGGCAACTTTTCAAAGGGCTATGTCTTACACATTTCATGACATTAAGCACATTGTGCAACCTTATCGCGATGATTTACCTGCTCATTCATTGCGTAGAGCCGATCATCTCACTCATTTATGAGCTATCTTTATGAGATGTAGGCATTATCGAATTCGGCTGAATCCACACAAATGTGTTTTCTGTGTAGAATCAGGTCGCTTACTAGGATTTTTTGTTTCGAAAGCAGGCATTCGCGTTGATCCGTCGAAGGTTGAAGCTATTATCAATCTACATCCTCCTTCGAATTTACGCCAACTCCAAAGTTTGCAGGGGAAAGCAAACTTTTTACGTCGTTTCATTCCTAACTACGCTAAGTTAACAAAGGGTTTTACCAGGTTGTTAAAACAAGACATTCCATTCTTTTGGGATGAGATTGCTAATCGATCTTTTGATGCACTCAAACACGCGTTGACCCATGCATCGTTACTGCATCCTCCCAATTACAACCGGGATTATTTTTTGTACCTCGCCGCTTCTCATTCCACCATTGGGATGGTTTTAGTTTAGGCAGATGAATTCAACAATGAACATGTGATTTACTATCTTAATCGAAATCTGCATCCGACTGAGATCAAATACACACATGTGGAGAAATTGGCCTTGGCAGCTGTTCAAGTTGTCCAAATATTTCGTCACTACATCTTATTACACAAAACCACAGTAATTTCTGACTATAACCCTATGATGTACATCTTGACCAAACAATTTCCCAGGGGCAAGTATTCCAAATGGATAGTTATCCTGCAGGGATTTGACTTGGAATTTGAAAAATCCAAGGCAAAGAAATCTTTGGTTTTTGCCGAACTGATGTGTGATTTCCCGTCTACTGATACTGAAACTGTGGCGGAACAGACCATTCCGGACGAATCCTTATTTCTTATCAGTACTCTTGATCCTTGGTATGGGGATATTATTGTTTATCTCCAAACCCAATCTTTTCGGCCTGAAATCTCACGATCTCAGCGATGGAAAATACGTTTCCAATCCCAACAATACAATATTATTGGTGATACACTCTATCGTCGTGGAGCGGATTCTATTTTCTGACGTTGTCTTACTCATGAAGAAGCTGAAAAGGTTCTAAATGACTGCCATTCTAGAGCATGTGGCGGTCATATGTCTAGGTATTCCACAGCCCAAAAGATATTGCATGCTGGTTATTTATGGCCGTCCTTATTCAAAGATTATATCTATGTAGTCCGGAAATGCCACAATTGTCAAGTCTTTGATCGTAAAATGTGTGCACCACCCGCTCCTCTTCACCCTATAATTGTTGTCAGTCCTTTCGCAAAGTGGGGTATTGACTTTATTACATGTAACCCTCACTCGGCCGGGGGCATGCGTATATTATCCTAGCGGTAGATTATTTTACTAAGTGGGCCGAGGCGATGCCTACATTTTCGGCAGACAGCAAGACTGCTGCAACTTTCGTGTTCAATCATATAATTTCTAGATTCGGTGTTCCTCAAGCCATTATTACAGATCATGGAAGTCATTTTCGGAATATCATGATGACTGAACTAACAGATCAACTTGGCCTGCGCCAGGATAGTTCTATTCCATATTACCCACAGGCTAATGGTCTGGTTGAAGCTATTAATAAATTTTTAGTCACTATGATCAAATGAATTATTGGTATTCATAAGTCGAATTGGCATTCCATGTTATTTTCAACACTTTGGGCATATCAGACCTCAGTAAAAAAATCAACTGGTTTCAC
The DNA here is from genome assembly GCA_034641835.2 of Pinus albicaulis. NCBI lineage: Eukaryota > Viridiplantae > Streptophyta > Pinopsida > Pinales > Pinaceae > Pinus > Pinus albicaulis. Next base: position 1,394,415,150 of record CM076580.1, read on the forward strand.
TCCTTTTCAGCTGGTTTACGGTTTAGAAGCTGTGTTACCTATTGAATGCGAAATTCCGTCATTAAAATTAGCCATATAATTACTCCCAGCTACGTCTGAAGAGGAAAAGCGTTTTTTGTACTTGGCTCAGCTAGATGAGAATCGACGAAATGCTGCATTAGCAAACGAAGATCATGTCAAACGAATAAAAGCTCAGTACGATAGAAATGTTACACCTCATAATTTTTCAGAAGGAGACCTAGTTTTAGTATACGATCAAGCTAATGATAAACTAGGGGCTGGAAAATTTGTGCCTATGTGGCATGGTCCTTTCATTGTTAAGCGAAAGCTGGCAAAATGGGCCTATGAACTGACAGATTTTGACGGGGTCTCCTTAGATAAACCCAGAAATGGGCTTTATCTGAAGAGATATTATGCTTAAAATTCTGAGTGGAGATTTTTGTTATATTAGTTTCTTTACTGCTGGTGTGTCTTGTTAGAAATTTACCACAGGAATAATAAAAAATTTACTGAGAGAAATAAACATAAAGAACCCAGCAACAAATCATAAACATAAACACAGATGTTTAACAGGGAAAACCCCAAATCTAGGGAAAAATCCAACCAATGAAATTTCATTAAACATTGGCCAAAACCCTAGCCAATCCGGCCAAGTGAGCCTTCATCGCTCACCTCTAGGCCTACATTACAATGAAGTATTCACAGCCTCTTATAGGCTCCATTACATGCCATACCATGGGCTAAAACCATGGGTGCACAATACCATGTGCCCCAAAACCACTACTATTTACCCTAGTCAACATTGACTCTATCCCGAGTCAAGTTTACCTAACAATTCCCCCCTTAAACTTGACTTGGGGATTATTGACTAAATCCAGCCAAACCTGCTAAGTGAGACAACCCCGCTCACTATAGCCCTTCCCCCCTCAAATTTGTACCCAGGGTAATTGTAAACTTGACATCCCCCCTATCACGTAGGTCTAACCCAGACTTTACCAGTGATTACCCAAGGGTACGCATGCCATACCAGGTCTTATAGCAGTATGCCCATTTACATGTAAAAATTAACTCCATTATAATAAAAAAAAATTTGTTTCATTGTTGCTATTCTTTGTATGACCATTCTCTACATTCATTCATGATTTCCTCTCCAAAGAGGACATCATAGTTATACATCAATGTCCATATAAAAAGAACCCATCTACCGGATTACATGGGTCACCAGCCTCTGTAACTGCCAGTCCTCTAGGAATTCTCTTCAGATACATGGTTCATCAATTTAATTAATTCACCTGCAAATATCCTCTCTCATTTTGACGTTCTTCCATTGCCATCCATTCACCTAGTCCACAAAGATCAGAAAGCACAGTTGCTACAGCTGAAACAACATCTTTTTCTTCTTTCTGAATCTACTGAGAATTATCAGCTTCATGGTCCATTCTCCTCCGTGTATCCACTTTTGGATCGAATTTATAGGCAAACGCTTGCTTAGCAGCCGGTCCGATCGGCAACACATTGTAGACCATTTCATGTGAGGGCCAGTTATTAGACATCGCCCACGACCCTTCCACAATGGATCCGCTACTCACAACCTCCATTCACTGATATTTTCAACTATGAATTCGACTATGCCTTGATGAGTGCAATTGAAAATCGTTGGGAAACACTAACATAATCCACTACATATATGTTGCAACTCTCTGTCCAAACTCCTCGGTCGCCAATATCCTTCAAAGGCGCTCTCAGTCTTTGTCAAAGCACAACAGTCCATACAAAATTTCTCTCAACTTCGGATCAAGTGATTTTAGCAACTCACCATGGGTGTACCGATCCCCATTTTGTTGAAATGGCCATCGGTCACCACAGTAATGCAACTTCCCGCAGAGAATCCGTAGGTTGCAGACCTGTCCGCGATGGCATCGTATAATTGCCCATAGTCGCACTGACCCCAACCCAAGCCGTTTTGGAAGCTATATCAATCTCATTCATCCAAATTCATGAGATCGATGATGAAGGATGGAACATCCAAAGTAGAGTAGAGATCCTCGTAGCTGTACCCTCCGCTAAAAACGAAAATTTCTCAGCAATGGTCGATGCAGCAAGTCACTGATTTCTGCACTTGTTGTGTGCTTCCGGGGACAATAAAAGAATAGGGCTTGCGCAAACTTGACTCTACACAGAACAATTCAACAGTGAACTATATCCAGCTCGTCTCTTTTCAGTTTTCGAAGGCCATGACCATTTCCAGAAAGCTCTGATTAACTGTTTTCAGAAGTTCATGGAGGGGTCCCAGATACATTCCATTGAAGGTCATCTGAACAGCCCGATGCTCTAATTTTAATTGGGTACCCGATATGGTCACGCGTAGATACAGATCCTCCTCCAATGCCGGCGCAATTGACTCCCATCAGTGCACCAGCTTCGTCACTGCGTCTTAGAGCCCAGAACACGTCTTCTCCCATCTTCTGAACTCATCAAGATCTATATCTTCAAACGGATCTAGATATTCAAACATAAAATCTAACATATCCATACAAGTCATGTCTCCTTTCATAGCCCAATAAAACACTTGGCAACAAAAGCGTCCCTTTGAAGGCAAAACCTGGACCATGGCTCTGATACCAGTTGTTAGAAATTTACCGCAGGAATAATAAACAATTTTCTAAGAGAAATAAACATAAAGAACCCAGCAACAAATCATAAACATAAACACAGATGTTTAACTGGGAAACCCCCAAATCCAGGGAAAAACCCAACCAATAAAATTTCATTAAACATTGGCCAAAACCCTGGCCAATCCGGCCAAGTGAGCCTTCGCTCCTCACCTCCAGGCCTACATTACAATGAAGTATTCACAGCCTCTTATAGGCTCCATTACATGCCATACCATGGGCTAAAACCATGGGTGCACAATACCATGTGCCCCAAAACCACTACTATTTACCCTAGTCAACATTGACTCTATCATGAGTCAAGTTTACCTAACATGTCTTAGATTAGAAAAGCTTGCCTAGTTTAGAGTGTGCTCTTATCACTATTCCTACTTATCTGGGTTTTACTCTTGATATTGCAGATGTTGACGTCTCTTCAAACCTACATTGGTTTTGCTGATGGTGCTTGTCATAGTACACAGAACATTTCTTCCATAGCTTGGGTTATCTATTCACCCTCTGACGAGTTAGTGTCCATGCATGGGGTAAGCCTTGGTCAAACAACGAATAACATTGCAGAGTATAGTGCAGTGATTGAGTTATTATCTGAATCCATATCGTTTGGAATTCGGAGTTTGATTGTTAGGTTGGATTCTGAACTTGTTGTATTACATCTTAACAGGGTTTATGCCATTAGAAATCCAGTGTTGTTACGGTTATTTTTAAGAGTTCGTCTTTTACAACGTGAATTTGATTACATTGAATATCAGCATATTCCAAGACATTTAAATACATTAGCAGATGCAGTTTCTTCTAGTATGATAAATAGACATTTGCAATAATCTAAACAGTAAATTACACAACATTTTACACAGATAGCCGGTAAAAATGATATATCATAGCATAAAAATTTATTTCAAAATATACATCGTCTTCGATCATAGGTTGAAAAACACCTTATGATCGGAAAAAATGATAATTAAAAAGGTCAAAAATGTTATGAGTCTACAAATCGATCATCCTATCCCTGGTGATGATCACGATAAGAAACCACTGCTCGAGCTACCCTACACAGGAACCTCCTAAAAGGTCCTGGGACACCAATCACATATCTCTGTAACCTAAGTGGAATATAATCTATATCGGTCTCTGGAATGTCTAGTGTCAAGCGCTCTAGATGATGCTCCAAATCGGTCAGGATCTCTGTTGATTGACCCTGTGGGGCTGGTGCTGCTACAGCTGGATGTCTCCTCTCACAAGGCTGGAGAGTGGCTGGTCATCGTGGGCCCACATCTGCATTTAAACTTTTGATTATTAGTTTTGGGACGATTAAAATACAAAAAAAATTAGAACTTAGAAATTGTTGAAAATGATTTTTACCTGAATCATCCCACTATTCTCCTGCTGGGAGAGCCATCTCTTGGTCGCCACGGAAGTCCATCTCGGCGTATGGAAAGTCCTCTATAAAAAAAAGTTGGTGTTCCAGCCAACGAAAATATGTAGAAGGAAATCGAACAACCTCAATGCCCTCAGCGTGACGGGCCATCAAAGCAACCCAACGAACCATCCTAGGTTCTCGAGGTCGACCAGCATCGACAGGAATGTGCTGCGGAGCTAACATGGGGATCCTCTCTAGATCAAAGGTGACTACAATGGATCCATATCCAAATTTTTTTAGCTTTCCATTCTTTGCTCTGGTTATTTGGCCTTTCACATTGGCCAACACAGCTTCGCACCAGTTGAAAATGGTGCCTCGAAAACAGTCTACTGCAATGCGCATCTGGGAACCGGTAGCCACATGCAATGCTACATTCCTGCACAGTCTGGTAACAGTAAATGCAATGACTTTAAGCTCAGGACGTGTTAGAGTCGGTCTTGTCAGTCCTCCGTCAGAGATCAGAAACTCTTTTTGCATTTCATTTTTATGTGTCTCGCTCGCTTCACTCAGTTGCATTCCACTAGGGGCATGCCATAATCTGACGGAAAGGTCTTGGGAGTCATTACCCCTCATGATTCGTACCTGTTGGCTCAGGTCTGTTCATCAAAATTTATTAAATCAATTGTTTCAGTCATTTATAGTCATGGTCAGCAAAGAGTTGGTCTTTTAGAGTTTTTAGGTCTAGGGTTTTGTCAACTTAGTCTGCATGAGAGGTTCCAAATCAGTTCCCATTACAAAATTTCATCATCAAGAGTGATTCTTCTTCAAAACTCCGTTTTGAAGAAGAAATCATTAAATTTTCTTTCAAATATGTAATTATTCAAAGTTTTTCAGTTGATCCTTTGCCGAATTCAACATCAGTCATCTCTGCAAAAATAGCCAAAAAAGAACCGTTAATTAAATCAAAAATTCAGATGGAAATGAAAAACAGAGTTCACATTTGAAAAGTTCAAAGTGCCAAAGTTCTACATTGTTGGAAAGAGAATTTGCCAAATAGAAACAAAAGATCAAAGCCATTGTCTTTATGAAGATATTTTTAGGTGTATCAATGTCATTTGCGTTCAAGCGGTCATGTGAAAGCCAAATCGAGCTTTGGAAGGGCGCAGCTTTCATTTTGGAGCCAAGTTTGTGGGTAAGTATCTGCGCGGCACATTGGGAGTAGGCACGGCGCACCCACTGAGCGCGGTGCGTAGAGCTGAAATGCACAGTGCAAAATTGCACTGGCGCGGCGCATCCAGCCTGTGCGATGCGTTGGGCTGGAGCGCGGCGCACAGAACCAAAAGACCAAATTTCATCAATTTTTCATCGAATTTCTAAGTTGATTCACTCTTTTTCTCCGAGTAAAATTTTATGCGTCTTTGCCAATGATATTAGTTCGTGTTCTGATTTGAAGAAGAGGCATATCCCGACAACTAGAACAGGCAGAAACCGGAAGCAGCACGAAGGGCCGGCCAAGGCCAATTTCAGGCTTTCTTATTTTCTTTTGTTACCCACAATGTCAGGTAAGATTTTGGCAGCGCGTGCGCAAGGTAAAATAAGGGGCAAGAATTCTGCTTGATACTCATTGTACTGTGATGGAGGACATACTCACTGAAGGCACTTCAATGCTCAATGATACTGATGCTGAAACTGAAAGATGTGGGATCTGCATGGAAGAAGTTATTGATCATGGGGTCCTCGATTGTTGCGATCACTGGTTCTGTTTTACATGCATAGATAACTGGGCAATCATTACCAATCTTTGTCCCCTTTGTAAAGCTCAATTGGAGATCATTACGTGTCTCCCCGTCTATGACACGATTGGTGGCAGTAATAAACAGATCAATCTTTGTGCTGTTGGAGGAACAGAGAGCGATCAAAATTGGGTACGAGCTGGAGTTACCACAAAATAAGAAGACTCTTCATCTCTTGATACTTCTGTTGCATGTGACTCATGCGATCTCTGGTATCATGCCATCTGTGTTGAATTTAACCCGGAGTGTACAATTGAAAATACTTAGCTTTGTCCGAGGTGCAAAACAAGTGGGGTGCCTGCAATATCTACTTTCTACCAAACTTCACCAGAAGAAGATGTTCAAAATTCCATGCCCAACAATGACAGTGCACTAAACAACAACGTGTTAGTCCATGTTGCAGATGCAGGGGAGACAGCTCTTGTTGTTTCAATGGTTGAAGATGAAAACCGTGGTCAAACTACCAAGGACAAATTTGAAGAGGTTGTACCTGTTGAAGAGAAACAAGATGCAGAGAAATAGGAACGGAAGCCTATTTTTGTCTTTAGTCACAATGTAATGGGATCCACGCTACGCCTTTTTCATTGGTCATCAAAGATTTTCAAAGTGGAATAATGCAACGTTGTTCTATCTTTGGAACGAATGGATGACTCTTTTCATATTTTCATAATTTCAGTTGAAATAGCTCCTTATTTTCATCAATTTGTTTTCCCATCTCTGAGCTTATTTATTATTGTAAATCATTTGTAAAGGAGTCGAGAGTTCTGGGAGAAGTGTGGAAGAAAAAAACTGAGCTTCACTGTACAGCTTTGGCGGAGAAATAATAAAATGATACAGCTCTGATTCATGAGATTCTTGTGGTGTGATTTTAGCAAATGTATTTTCTTTCTGTCTCATATGTATTCCGTTATGTTTCACAGTTCATTAAAAATCATTTCCAGTTGAATGCTTTTAAGTGAGAAGGGCAGAATCCAGTTTACTGCTCTGCCTTGGGAAAGCTTTTCATGTTTCTGTGTAATTTCTTCTGTTTGATAAGGATTCATCTATTATTCCCTTTTCAACCTCTCAGCAGTCTTTCCACTCCATATAACTTCAATTTGAATGCTAAACCTCTTACCTATCTTGCCTCATGAGATCATTTGTGTCTTTGATTTAACTTCTCTGCTCATGTTGTTCTTTGTCCCATACAGCCCAGAAAACCCAGCCTAAAAATCAAAATACTTCTTTCCTATTTATTTACTAGCCTAAAATCAGTATCCATTATAGGTCATCTTAGGCCCTATTGGACATCTTTTGCCGAGATAGACCCGGAGAGAGCCCTCTCCTGTCCTCGTAGGGCTAGCTACGAGGCTGAGCGTGGTTTGTGGTTACCCTAAGTTTTGCCTTCCTTCAGCCTAAGGCAGATTTAGGCTCTAACAGGACAGATGACATTTTTTATATCAATCTGTTTGTCCTTGGGGTCTGCCCGATCATCACAAAACTCTAGTTGAAGACTAGCGACAGACTGGCCACCTGACCTAGTCCCAAATAGAGAAATTTGTTCACCCCTCTTGGACAAACCAGTTAAAAAATATATATCCTCCAGCTCAATTTTGAGCTGGTGGCCACCAATAACAAAGCACTGGTCCTGTACATTCCATCTGTTCACTAGCCACATCAGGAGGTCTACTTGTGCCCTCATGCCCTGAATGGCCCAGAATTTGTATAAACTGCATGCTCTCAATGCCTGCGTTGTAGGAAAATGATTCATTGTGGCATCATCTACATCCTCATTCTCGCGTTCTCTCCAAATAAGCATTTTTAATGTCCTACAATGCATAAAAAGACATATTAGAACAATCTTGTTTGAAAAATTTTGGGCGGAATTTGAGAAATTTAAGTTTGAAATTTCATTGCGCGGGGTCCGAACCCTATTTTCATACACAGTGCGTACGCACGGGAGCTGTGAAACAGGTGTGAACCCAGGACTTTTTTCTATGTAGAAAAAATTCGGGGTCTGCAAGGCCTGTGTGTTGCGCCTGCGGTTCCTTAAAAAATGAAATTTAAAGCCTAAAAATGAAATGTAAACAGATGAAATGCAAGATAAGGAGGATGTGGATTACCTAGAGCTGACAGTTCTCGATTTCGCCGGACGGTTTTTCCAAAATCTTCACAGGAACTTTTTTACTCAAAATCTCTCACTTTTCACCCTGAACTCAAATGGTAAAAATGAAGTTAGAAAAGCCCTTTTTATAAGTTTTTTCGAATAAATGAATTTTTAATTTGTTTATCTTTCACTTTAAAAAGGTAATTTTTGAAAATATTTTTATTTATCTTAAATAGGTATGTGTAATGTTTCGAGTTTTTGTGCAGAAAATTGGATTTTTCAGGAAAATTGATCGTTTTTCAACAAAGAACATACTTTTATCACTTTTTCGAACTCTTTCAAAAATTTACGAAAAAGCGAAAACTTGGAGTCCTCTTTTAAGCTCTTTTCAGACTCTAGAAAATTGAAAAGATTACCGAGCACTTGATTATTCAAACTCGTTAAAATAAATGAATGATCGTCCTTTCAGTATAAGTTTACCCCTTTTACAGACTGAAATGGACTATTTACGAAAAAAGCATACGTTGACTAATTATGGTCAACAGAGTTCTCTCCCACATTATTTTATCCTTTTTCGGGCTCGCGAGACTAAATTTAAAAAAAAGTACACCCATGGAGTTTTCTTAAGTTTTTTCTTCTGACTCCCTCAAATTGAAAAACACCGAGTTTCTCCTATACTGGACTCGTTAAAATTTAACGGTAAAGAACCTATTCAATTTTAAGCAGGAACGAACCACTCCTTCTTAGGGTTCGAATCTTAAACTAAGCTGGACTCATCCGAAGGAAGAGGTTATAAACAAGCAAATGTTATCCTCCTCAAGCTTGTCAAAAATAAAGAGGTACTTGCTAGAAATGGTGGGGGAAAAGAGAGAAAAACGAACCTGTTTGTTACATTTTGATTATTCAGAAAACCGTTAACCACTCTTGAACACGACACTTTTTTTCACCTGGGTTGGGAAAATCCTTTGCCTAACAGTTAATCAAACCATATTGAAAGTCTTTAGCCGGTTTCTGGGTATTAGCTTTGGGTCAATTGTCACCAAGCCATCTGTAGTGTCGTTATGTGTTCAAGAGGACAGTTCAAACAAACCATTCATATGCAAAATATTTGTCTTCCATTTTTTACCATCCCTAAGTCAGTCCTTGCCAATATATTTCTTCAAAACTTTATCTATGATTTCGTGTTGTGGGCTTGCCTACGATGGATCACTTCCTATCAATGACAACTCATTATCTAAAAAGTTGATCTAGAAATCGTCAGTACCTTGAAATTTGCATGCCTCAATGGCAGGTTTCTCGCCTTTGACGACAAGTTGCATCATTGACCTTCGATCGAATGATTCCGAGACATGTTCGACTTCAGCTCATTCATTCACATTTCATGGATTGTACTGAGTACTTTGAGGGCCATTGACATTACTGGTGGTTACTCTCACACTTGTTAACAGTCTAAATTATTGATTGGTAATCAAGTGGTTTCTACCATGTTCGACTTCGACACATTTATTCACATGGATAGAATCGTATTGGTTCGAGAAACGGAAATCAAGACCCTGGATCTAGTTTCTACCATCCAGGCTGCGAGGAATTTTGTTATTAATTTATACAATGGACTATTCATAAACATATGTTTGCGTCCATACTGTGTCTACACATGTCTATACCATTGATGTATTGAAAATCATTCCTGTATCAGAATAGTTTAAATCAGTTTTCTAGTTAGTTTTGATCTAAGTATGGGAATGCCTACCTCGGCGATGATATATCTACATATATATATTTTGCATTAAATGTTTTTACAGGTTCTGACTGCGGTGTCCACAGGATTATCTTTGAAATGATAAAGTACTTCACTCTTCATACATGACAGACTCTATCTTCATCTATTACAGACTTCGCACTTTAGGGGGCAATCTGTTGCACTGAAAATTGTCATCTTGACATTCTGCTATCTGTATGAGCTCATTATCACTCATACTTCCTCCTTTTCAAGTATAACACATTAGTTCCTCATGTCAAGCCTTAAAAATAGGAGAAAAACTCTCAAAAGTCTCTAAAACTCTGGTATCTCACTTTCTCTATCTTACCTGTGGTCCCGCACCTAATGTTCATGACTCCTGCGTACCTGAACGCACTTTCTCTATGTTAAAAGTGTGGACCCCTATAAAAGATTAAAAAGGCACAAAGTAAACCCAAAAGCTCACTTTCAGTCATTTCTAGAAGCTTCTGGAAGGAATCTTGCGGTGGAAAATTCGCTCTTTTTACATTCATGCATCCCATGCCTTAAGGAGCTAACCCCTTGATGTGAGGAGCTTATCCCTTTGAAGGAGGATTCTATCCCTTCATAGTTGGAACTAAAACCTCCTCTTTTTCACTATAAAAAGAGGCCTTGGGTAGCCTCAAAGGGAATTCAAGCTTTAGAATTGTTTGAGGTAAAGTGTTGTTGGGATTCAGACTCATTTAACTGAGATTTTGTGAGGAAAGATCACATACCTTTATCTATCTCGGTTGGAAGAGTGCAAGGCTTGTCAGAGTAGAGGAGATTCCTAGTTCGGATGCCAGGAAGGCCTGTTCAACATCAAGGCTAAGGTTGTAAGGTTTTCCTTCATTCAAAGTTAATACAAATGAATTCATTTTTCTCAATAAGCTGTTAATTAACTGTTTATTTCATGGATTCCTTGATCACCATGATAGGCATGATTTATAATATTTACTATGCAGGTGTTATTTAATGTTTGCTTGTTTGTGACTGCAGGTCTTTAAAGATAACTCCTTCAAGTGACCGAAGGATAACTACTTCGAACAGGCATTGGATCTATGGTAAGACCTTAACACCTTTATAGTATTCTTTTGTAAATCGCATATGTCTAGAGAAATATAGGTTTGTTTTCCTGTTTGTTGCTAGATTACCTTTTGGTACTAGGGAGATCAATCTTGTCCGCAAGATTGATTTATCCAGTCAAAAACATCCCCAACTATTTTCATTTCCTGAGCATTATAGATCTGAGGCCTACCTCCCTGGTACAATGGACAATCCTTCTTATGATGATCTTTGCCACATATCCAACACTGCAACAGTGCTCTACCATCACCTCTAGTTTTCTTCTCTCCAAGCTATGACACATGTCCCTTCTCAACTGCATTGAAAATCTTGTAAGGAGCAACATTTTCTTTCCCACGTGCATCTTTATGTCTTCCCCGCTTCGGTGGCCATTTCCCTTTTATTTTCTCATTTCCCTTAAATTCATGTTTAGGCTCAGCTTTGCGCTTTTCCATGCTCATAAAAATGCTTCAATTTTCGGAAATGATCTAGGCTCATCAAACTCAATCCGGTCTCTATATGTTGTTGGCAATCCACTGATGAATCTCTGAATATTATCCTTTTCCTCCTTAATATATGGCACATACCTCGACATCTCCAAGAATCTACTAGTATACTCATCATTTTTCATAGAACCCATCTGTAGCTCATAAAAATCCTTATCTCTATCATCATAGTACCTCTCTGATAAGTACTTATTCTTGAAGATCCTCTTGAATTCATCCCAAATCAATTCTTCCTCTCGAATTTCCTTGAAATTCTTCATATATTCCCACCAGATATCTTCTCTCCCTTTAAGACTGAAGGTGGCTATCTTGAATTTCATATTCTTTGAATAGATATGAAATATGAATAATTTCTTCATTCCAAGAAACCAGGCCTTTACATCTTCTGACTTCTTCATCTCTCCATCAAATGTAGGAGCTTCACTTTCTTGAATTATTCAGGAATATACTCCCTCCTCCTATAAGGATGATGACGGTGATGACTGTAATGATGTCTCCTAGGTGAGGAACTATAATTATGCCCATACATACCAACACTCCTGCCAGGTGTATCTAGTGATCTGCCACCTATGACTGTATCCCCTTTATCTAAGTTGTATCTGGACCGAGATCTCCTACCATAGGCTCTGTTTATTTTCTCTTCCTGCTCTTGACCGATCCTCATATGTCCCTGTTTCTGCAACTCTGACAAGCTCTAAAGGATCATTGCATTAACCTATACCTTATTCTTCTAAGCCCTTATAAGTCATTCCTGAGCCTCAACCAACCTGTCATTGTCTTCTTTTCAACTTTTGATCTATTCCCTCAAGGTTTTCAATGTATCCGCTATACTAGGAGAATACTCTTCTCCTTGCTGCCCAACTAATCTGTAGGGGGAGTCACGGGAACTGTAGTCTACCATTTCTCTTATCATCTTGGAATCTCTTCTTCTTGCAAGTATACCATGTCAAATAAACCAAATAGATACCAAAATCAAATCTATTCCTCATTGATGTTTAGGGGAGGCTTATGTCATCTGCAAGATCAATCCACATTAGCATGTGCATGTATAATCATAAATATATCCATGTAATAACATAAAATCACAACAACACCGTGCATGACCATACCAATTGTATACCATGACCCCATGCATGACAACCATAACCTTGAAAATAGCATACTTTACCCAAGTAGAGCCAAACCACACACTGATACCGCCCTATGGTATCAGGTAGGACCTAAAGAGAGATAAACCTACTCTGATACCACCCTATAATGCCTCCTCCCACATTTACCCACTTTCACTAGCTTTCCTGGGGTAAACATGAGTTGAGGGTCACTATGATAAGACTTAACCCCTTATGTTACCTTAAGTTAATGGCTTCAACAACTTATGACCTTACTAACTTCCCTCAGGTGCCAGAGGACCTCAAGGAGTAACCCAACCCCTCTAGGTGTCCAACTCCTAAGACAACTCACTTTTTCCCTGACCTAGAGCCCCAATCGCTCCCTTTCCAAGGCCTCCATGTGACTATGGGTTCCCAATCACTCCAATAGGCATAATTCCATACAACTATGGGTTCCTGGTAAGTCTGATACGCTTACTTCCATGCGATTATGGAAATTTTTGCTTAGTTCTATGTTAGCGACTCTGAATTTTGTGCCAATTTTTCATGGCCATGACTCAGGTATCTGCCCAAAACCCATTGAAACTTACAGAGTTGATAAATTACATAGAAACAATGTTGGTAAACCAAAAACTAAACCCAAGACTTGATCTAACTATCCCCAACTGGGACAGACATTTTTTCAAACACTTGGTAGATATGAAACCTACAGGTCATGAATGAAATTCTGATCATAGGGGACTGAAAACTTACCTAAGGTTTAACAAGAAGGTTCCTTCTCAAATTAGTTGTCATAAAACCAATTAGGTATTGCATTCATTATTCATTTTGTTACAAGTGAAAACATGAAAAGAGAAATGACTAAGATTTGTCATATAACCATGCTTATAACCAACCTATAACCAGATAAATAACAATAAGAGAATAGACATTAAAGTCTCATAATAACTAGTACAATTATTCATCAAAATCAAGATAAAATTAGCTTTTATTAAACATAGGCAAATGTCAACCGGATTCAAGACTTCCACGTTCCACATGAACATAGATTGGTTGAACCAAATTATTTCTTTCGGCCAATCACTCTCATGCCATATTCCAAGCATGAATGTGGGATCTCATGGGATAAACCAATCCAAAGTTAACCAAGGTAATGCAGAGGTTAAACCACCTCCACCCTCTCCATATCGTGATCTCACCCAAACCTATGTCGAGATCACAAAACCAAACCAAGCTTGGATGCCTCATAATTTCTTCACCAATACCTTGAGGAATTTTCCCGTCTCCACCCTCGAGCTTTACCATGTATCTTTCCATTACTGGTCAATGGATTCCTAAGCGTTTGGGAATTTTCCTAAGACCGCCTCACCTGGATCCAAAATCTTTTGGCAATCCAAAACTCAAACCGAGAACAATCCCATCACACCATGGATATCTGGAAATGGAAAGGCTAGGCTAACATCCACTGTCAAAACCCATAAAAATACATGCCAATGACAGCAAACGAACCAAATACCAACATGAACATACCATGCATGTAAAAACTAGATATGAAATCATACATGCAACCTATTACCTACAATTATTCTCGCTGAAGCCGCTTGATCCTTATCTTCCTTTTCTTTCCTCGTCCTTCTTTGTTGTTCCTTTCATTTCCTTTGTTTTTCCTTTCCATTTTTTCCCTTCCTCTGCTTGCTTGATTTCTTTCTCCTATTGGTTCTATTCTCCTCTCTGAGACAAATTCTAACACTAAACTAACAAAGGTTACCAACTGATGATTTGAAGTATTTTTATTGATGAGGCCTCTGATTTCTTCAATTTTCCATTAGTTTCCTTCATTTTCCACCTCACATGCAACCTGTGACCTTTCACCTTACTTGTCTCCTAATTTCCATTATTTTCATAAATAATGTGCCAAAAATACCTTTTTGCCTTTTCAAAGCCTTAGACATTGCATTTTCCAATTTCCCTTAGCCATAAAACACAACAAGTGATGCCCACTAGGATATTTTTCCCAACATTCACCTTGGAATAACTGTCCCTTAACTATGGTCTTATTTCGCCTTAATTAATTTTTAATACATGAAATTTTCACTAGGGTTGTTACAAATGAAGAGGATATCTATAAGACTGCATTCTGGACAAGATATGGGAATTATGAATTTGTGGTGGTACCCTTTGGGCTTACTAATTTCGCTTCCACTTTCATGTCTTTAATGAATAGTGTGTTGTGCCCCTATTTGGAAAAATTTGTGATTGTCTTTGTTGATGACATATTGGTCTATTCAAAGACTGAACAGGAGCATAAAAATAACTTAGCTATAGTACTACATATATTGATAAAACACAAGGTTTATGTAAGGCTTAGTAAGTGTGAATACTTCCAATCACAAATATACTATTTTAGACACATTGTCTCCAAGGAGGGGATATCAGTTGATCCAAAAAATATAAAGGCCATAATGGAGTGGACAACACTAAAAAAAATTGAATGAGATCAGATCATTCATGAAAGTTGGTAGGCTACTACAGGAAGTTCGTCAGAAAATTTTCCAAGATAGGCCATCCTATCACATATTTGCTGAGGAAGGAAAAGAAATTTTAGTGGACGGTTGAATGTGCAACAAGATTTGAACAGTTAAAGAAGTTTCTCACCAATGCACCAGTATTAAGGATAGTATATCCTCAAAAGGATTTCATTGTGTGCATAAATGTCTGCAAGGAGGGGCTCGGTGGAGTCTTGATGCAGGAGAGACAAATAGTTTTTTATGAGCCACAAAATTTAAATGAACATGAGGAAAACTATGTGACTCATGATCTAGAGCTAGTTTCCATTATCCATGCTCTAAATATGTGGAGGCATTACCTCCTCGGCAGAAATTCACACCCTTGAAATACCATGGAGGTTTGAATTATTTATTTGAATAGCCCAACATAAATTCAAGGTAGGCCCAATGGCTAACCATGCTCATCGAATTTGATTTTGAAATCATATACAAAAAGGGAAAGGAAAACAAGGTAGAAGATGCACTCATCGGGAGGGTGAAATTAAATCATTTAGCAGCCATAATCTCTTATGGGACTAATCATGAAGAAAATATCAAAAATTTTGGGTAGCATGATGAGAAATAACAACAATTAAAAGAAAAACTATAGCAAGACAGTGCAAAATATGAATAATATCAGCTCTCATATGATGGGCTAGTTAGATTCAAGAATAGAGTCTTTGTGCCCAACAATGATGATTTGAAGCGACTCATAATGAGAGAATTTCAGGCTAAGCCATATTTTTCCCATCCAAGATACCAAAATCCCTCATGGCCATCAAGAAGTTTTATTACTGACCTAATTTGAAAACAGAAGTAGTTGACTTCATGGCTAAATACTTTGAATTTCAGCGAGTGAAGGTTGATTGTAAACACCCAGCAGGGTTATTGCAACCCATTCCCATTTTTGAATGGAAGTGGGAAATAATATCCATGGATTTCATTATCAGTTTTCCAAGAACCCCAGGAAACATGATGCAATTATGGTGGTCATTAACAAGATAAGAAAAGTGGCTCATTTTGTAGTAGTCAAGTCCACCAATTCAACTAGTGATGTAGCTAAAATATTCATAAAGGAGATTGTGAGGTTGCATGGAGTTCCCAAGAATATCATGTCGGATAGAAGTGCAAAGTTTTCGAAGGAACTATTTGCAGACTTGGGGACATATTTTTCCTTCAATACATCTTATCATCCATAGACAAATGGAAAAACAGAGAGGAAAAACAGAATCCTTGAAGACATGTTGAGGATGTGTGTAATGCACTAGCCAAGCAAGTGGGAAGAGTATCTTCCACTTGTGGAGTTTACATATAACAATGGATACCAAAAATATCTTAAAATGAGCTTGTTCGAGGCACTTTATGAAAGGAGCTGTAATTTTCCTATCAACTGGACTGATCTAGTGAGAAGAGTCCTTATTGAGCTTGATATGTTAAAAGAGATGGAGCAGTAAATGAAATTCATTAGGAAGAATTTTAAAATGGAATAGGACAGGCATAAAATCTATGCGGATCATCATAGGGTGCATATGGAGTTCCAATTTGGGGAACATGTTTACTTGAGGATTATATGCAAGAAATATTCCTTGAAGATTGGGTCATGTGCCAATTTGGCACCACGGTTTTTTGGGCCTTTTTAAATACTTGAAAGGATTGGGCCAGTGGCCTATATATTAGCCTTACCACCATCGATAAAGGTCAATGATATTTTCCATGTTTCATTACTTAAAATATATGTACAAGACACTAATCATGTTATTGATTGGATTGTGTTACAGGTGGAACCAGAGGGAGGGTTCTATCTGAAACCTATATGCATCCTGGATCGGACATATATCACACTCCATAATTGAGTTATAGAGCAAGTCAAAGTGTAGTGGAGGAATTTTGGGCCTGAGGAAGATATGTGGGAAAAGGCAGACCAGATGAGGGCAATATATCCTTTCCTATTTTCTGAGTAAGGCATAACGTAAATGCATTGTAAATGGTGTACAAAGATGTGTGTATAAAGCTCCATATCAGTTGTGTTTTTTTGGTTTATGGTTATTGAACACCGAGGATGGTGTTCCCCCTCAAGGGGGAGGGGACTATGATATCCCCTGGTTAATATTTTCCCTCTTGTAAATAATTGTAGTTATTTTAAAATCATTGAGAAAAGGACATCAATTCCATTGCTTGAGGTAAGAGGTTGCTTGAGAAAATAGTTATTTTTAAATATCAGTCTTGGTTCGCTGAAAAGAATTAAATGTGTTGATTTTTCATTGAATGTAACTGAAAGAAGAAGGATTCAAAGTTTCTTCAGCTAAAATAGCAAGCAAGGATGGACAAAAAAATTAAGAGTGGCATGGGTTATGTTGTCAAGTCAGGGACTATTTTTCAAATCATGGAAGCAAAAGGTAGTTAGTAGGCTTTGAAGAGAGGGGAAAGGAGGATTTTCATTCAAGGAATCATACATGCTCTCTCAAAATAAACTGAAAGGGAGGAATTAACTTATGAAATTGGTTTGATCCTTGGAAAAGGGGGAAACAACTGAGGAACCCTCTAAGTGAGGCTTGTTGGGTGACATTTTTAAAGAATGTGGCTTGCTTGTAAGGTTGAAGAACCCACTGCAAGATTTTGGTTTGTTGAATCTGTTGGACTGGAAAGAATCACTCAGGTGCTTGTGAGGGTTGATGAACCACCAGGATTTTCCCTGAATTTGGAGCTTTGGTACTTGAATCACTGATGAACCACCGAGAATGGTGCTTGTGAGGGTTGATGAACCACCTGGAAATGTGCTTGTGAGGGTTCATGAACCATCAGGAGTTGATTAGGGGCTAAATATTTGGTGTTTGAATCACTGATGAACCACTTGGAGAAGTGATTTTTGTACACAGAGACAAATTAACCATTGATGAACCTACCTTATAGTGGGCCCTCTTCTCCTGAAAGTTAATTGGAGTTATTTTTTTTGTATTATGTTGGCATGATTGTGAATATGCCTAAACAATGTGATTTATAATGAGTTTAGCAGGTGCATGAAGGTAGCATGCCCTTGTGAAATCTTGTTTCAGTTCTGTTGGTTGAATGAAAGCGCTTAGAATCACCCCACCTCAATCTTGGAATCTAGCTTGAGGATGACAGTTGCAAGGGTTCGATGTAATTGTCTACGGTTAGGTGGAGAGTTATAGTCCCGATCTCAATTTCCAACTCCAGTATTTATTTCAGATAAGTGTCTGCAAATGTATTTTTGGTTATTGAGTTCATGTTGAACTATTACATTGTTATTGTATTCACTATATGACTGATTTATGTTTCATTGTCATTGGAATGGTGAAATTATGATGAATGTGTACCTTCTAGTTGCAGTGTTGCACTAATGTTATTTATGCAAGAAATACACAAATGCAACCATATGTATGAGTATTGATTGCACTGAGTGATACCATTGGATGTGGTATGAGAATTTGGATGTTCATTGTGTGGATCAGGCATGTAGTGATGTTTATTCAATGACCATTTGTGTTGTTGTGCTTGAAAATTGAATCAGCATGAATGTGATGATCATAGGCATGTCATAATGTTAATCATGTGTATGAATGTATGGTTTATTCCTGTAATCAAACCGAGAAGGGGATTTCATGTTTATTCATGGAATTTCGATATCATTGTAATCTTATTGGGCACTGCATGCTTTTTGGTTGCTTTCATAAGTATTATTATGATTTTATGTTCCTGAAAAGAGACATGTAGATCTTTGAAACGATATCAACTTGTTTTCTGCAAGTCATTAATATTCAAAGGGGTCGCAAAAATATGAGAGGCTGAATGGACAAGTCCCTTAACTACTTTATGCATTATAGTCATTGAGAACCTGGGAAGGGTAATCTGTCGTAAGCTCAAGATGGATAGCACTGGTATGTGTCTCATATAACCTTAATGGTGATGGTTTAGTTATAGCTTAAATCCAGGCAATTATAGAACCACCACAGTTGAGCCAGAGTGAGATCTCTTTGTAAATGGTTAATAATTTGAATTTAAGGCAGAAGACCTAATAATATAACCCTCATTCATTAAACCTTATTGTAGGGTAGCATAAGGTTTACCTAAAGGAAGGAGCCTAGGTTGTCACGTCCTGTCAGTCATGAGCCCAAGAGTTCATAATGAAATGCACAAAAGGGAAGTCGAGATGACGAGGACCATTATGACCTAGTGTAGTCGTCAAAATGGAAGTGGCTAGGGTGTGTTGGATCCGCTGCATTGGTCGACAGGAGAGTAAACCACCATGCAGGAGAAATATTGTGTCGTCAAAAGGCTTGTGTCAGGGCACACTTAGACAGGAAATGGTTGTGGTAAATGACATCAATTTTCCCATCCCAAAGTCTCTCTCATGGATTGTATCCATGTGCAGCACTTAAGGAAGGGTTGTGATGACACAGCACCGATGTGTCATGGCAAGAACGAGACCCGGTGTGATACTTTCGCTGCAAGTTGCAAGAGGACGTGTGGAGTGGGGCCGCTAGAGCCATTGAGTAAAGTTGGAAGCCACTGACCAATTGGAATGCATGAGTATTGTAGAGGAGTGCCCCACCAATACACATAAGCCTAGAAGGCCTCATTCCCAAGAGTGTAATAGAAAGCGAAGACATAGGGGATCATGAGGTGATACTACCCAGGACATTGTTGCCTTCACGTGATCATGATTTTCATTAGATTGACGAAGGGTGGACCCACAATACAGGTTAGCTCAGAAGACTGACCCCGGAGTAATTTATGAATTTGTGGGAGGTAAAGGCCAGGTAATAGAACCTAATAAATGGGAAATCATCATTAGTGTAAGGCTCATCAATTAAAAATAATGTTATATATATGTATACACATGTAAATGTCTGACCCATGCTATGAATGGGTCAGCAGCCAATACCCTATTTCCAAGTTGTGTTGGGAGGTTGGATAGGTATTCGCATGGGGGCCATGTGGCAGGTTGATGGCATGGCACCATTTGATTCATTTTAAGTTCAACGGGTCATTTCTCTTGACCTAGAGGTCATATTGGGAAAAATTTTATATCACAAAAATCATCTCGATGATACGAACATGATGAAAGCATCCATATGGAGTTTTTAAGTGAGTTGAAAAAGATCGAAAATTTTATACCCCATTTCCATAACACTAGGCTTGGATCTCAGGTTAGCATAGTGACCACCTCCTTCTAACATGTGTTGTGGTGGGAATTAGGAGGTGTGTTACACCATCCTACCTAGACACTTCTTTTCTTTGTTCTGGCATAGGATATTCTTTTGGAGTAAATCAAATATTTTCTGGCTAACCATGAAGATACTTTGTGGATCAAGGAACTTACCTTCTCTTCCAAAATCTTAGGTTTTTCTAGATGCAACAAGAATATAGCTTTTGCTAAACCAAGGATTTTTGGATTGTTTTTTTACCCTAATTAGGGCTGTAAAACCACTAAGGAAGGTAGTGAGTTTGTTCCAGGTAATTTTTCAAACAACAGTTCCATTTTCAATGTTATAGCACAATGAAGTTTGATCTAGGGTTGTGAATGGTTCCTTGTAGAATACTTCTGAAACAAAAAATTGTGATCAAGGCACCCTTGAGGGAGTTATTTAGGGAGATGTTTCTTGCCATAGATTTCCTTGTGGAAGTCTCAACCAAGTAGGGCAGTAGTGGCCCATAAAAATTTTGCCAGTGGAAACCCTACCTTAGTCGTTGAAGCATACCTGTGATAGAAATTCCAACCAAGGCACATCTATGTATAACCTAATTGGGAAAGCGTAATATTTTGAGGAGGAAAATCTCTTTCGAATATGAAGCATTGAATCAATAATGGCATAACAGGCTGTCCTAAGAGGTGGATTATCACATTACAGAGGCAGTGTAATGATGAAAGGATATTTATATAGGTATTTGAGTCATCCTTGAGTTGGTAACAAAGAAAGTTGGGACAAGCAGCCACTTACCATAGCATGACTTGTGTAGCAGGTACAATTCCACAACAAGGGTAGTTGGTTAAGGGGGAATTCTGATACAAACCTCCCTGAACAATACAGTGGGTAGTATAAATATGGTAAGGTCGGAGAGTACAACTAAAATTTATGTAATTGTATCCCTATAGACAATGAATAGAAATAGTATAGAACAAAAAGATTATTTAAGTTGTTGAAGTATTGGTTTACTAAATTTTGCAATCATAACTACATTGGTGGATTATTGGTTCTTAGGTAGTCAACCCTAAATTACAGTACTTGTTGAATAATATTGTTTTTGGATGATCTTTATTGATTTTGAAAATATTTATACATATTGTTGAATAATAATGTAAATGCAATGAAAGAGGACTGAAACCCTAACAATGGTGGGATCATATGGCTCTGGTGGACAGCACCTTCCTCTCATCCAGTGTAGCTAACTCAGGATTTGGGCTTGCTCTGATGCGTATAGCCTCGGGTTTCATTGGTTTGTTTTCCTATTGTTTCTGTCGCAGTGATTTTTTATTTTCCCTCAGTCAATCGTGACTCTGTTCAACTAGTTTTACACTCCCCTACCTCCTTCCTCGCCAACATTCACTCTGCTTTTCACGCGGGTGTGGGGGACTCTCAGCAGATATCTCGGGTCATTTTCTATTGTCCTGGTCGTCGCTCTCCTCCCTGTCCCGATAGACCAACAGAAGGGGCCTACTTATTTCCTATGACATTCTCCTAGCCCCAGCTAATCGTTTCCTCCCGTTGTATTGCTTCACAGTCCTCGGAACAGGGTGCTTTGGCGTGAAGTGGGTTTTTACTACCAAGAATGGGGGTTTTACTAAGTGGTCGAGAATGACGGATGATGAGGTGGATTACTCCTCAGACCATTTGGAACCCTCCCAAATCTAGGTTGGCTATTCTTCCCACAGGACAAGTGGACTGGAGGATGAGGTGGATTTGGGGAACAAGGATATGGTGGCTATGGATATCGGTGAGACATCCATGTCGCATTACACATTAGACGAAACGCCTCTGGTATCATTGGAATTTTGCATGGAACCCTTATTATCGCCCATGGCATCTCATGCTTATTCCATTCCATCGCCTTCAGTTCTGAGATTATGGGAACAACAAGTGAAGGAGACTCTGGACAATTTGGGTCATATTGAGCTAGGGCTGAGTTTTGGGAGTGGTCCTCAAAAGGGAACCCTCGGTTTCAAGCAGCTAAAAATCAACAACGGTGATCAGCAATCAACTCATCTGTTGGGACTTGAGGTGTCGACCATGGTCGCGGCATCTGGGTGCTTTGAGGGTATACTATATATAGCACCATCGCTCGAAGAAAACAAGGCTTCTGAATCAAATGAATCCCCAGATGCTGAAGGAGTAGGGCGGGACAGGGTCACTTACAAAGGTAAAAATAAGAACCAGTGTACCAAGAGCCAAGCCAGAAGAAGAGACATTTTTTTCGGGCAGGGCATTGGCATGGATAATTTGGAGCACACCTCCCAAACGATATTGGTTGGCAGAGTCAGGGGCAGGAACTACACCACCACTAGACTCAAAAGTTGGATGCCTAAGATTTGGGGGAAATCTTTGACACAGCTTCTGGGGGTCCTAAATATGAACTAGGGCTGGTTTGCGCTTATCTTCACACAACCTAACATGGCCGATTGGGTTTACAAAATACTGGCACATATAGATGACCACTTTTTTACTAAAGTGTTGGACACCCCTCTTCGACCCGAATAAGGAGAAGTCTGGTGCTGGACCGATTTGGGTCAGATTACCGGGACTACCATTACACTTTTGGTCTGAAGAAGCCCTCCGTTTCATTAGAGAGAGGCTTGGGAATTTATTTGGACCATGACCGATCCTATCTCGAGACAAGAAACATATCAGTGGCTTGGTTTCTCGTTCACCTGGACACGAGGGAAGGGCTTAGCGAGGCCTTCAACCTCCATTTCAAAGATATGGTCAAGGTGCATATTCTTGATTATGAAGAGGTTCCCTTCATATGGAGGCACTGTCATGAGGTGGGGCCCCTGTACAAGGAGTGTCCACTCATTATTTCGGCCTCTGCTCCTGTGAAAGTCTTGGTGCATGCGGGGACACAAAAGGACTAGAGAAGAGGAGACGCGGGCACAAAATTCGGTGATGGTTTCACCTATTCAAGGAACTTTTTTTGGTGGCATATCGGCTCCTGCATCACACTCGAAGGCTCAGAACTGCACTATCCACCCTTTGGATGAGGACTGCACTCATATTCCAGGTACTACTCTTGTTACATCTCTTTCGCATACTTCTGAATTGCATTGTTCTGCTTCCCTTACTATGTCATCTGGCTCCCCTTCTATTAATTTAGTCAACTATAATATGGATCCCCTTAGTTTTCACGTTGCAACTACTCCTCCTACTGTATCCTGGCCCAATCCCTACACCATTGCCAGTGAAACCTCTACCCTCTCGATACCTGATTCATCATGCCCATCTGTGGGACACCGATACAACCTCATATTGTATGCCCGGCCCATTGACCCTCTTGATTTTGGTCTCGGAGCAGACTCTAGTGTGTCTAATCCAAAAGCCTCAAGGGGATGACCCTCTTCCATCACCAAATATATCAGAAAGGTCGGCTTGGAAGTCACGCCTGGAACACAATCCTCCATTGATCGGGTTCTTAGAGAAAAGAACACCCGAGGCAATGGTGATCTATGATCTACCTTTCCCTTAACTATCAAGGTTTGGCCAGTTCTGACAAAAAATTGGCCCTCAAATGACTTCTGGCTCGTGTTCGTGTGGATGCTCTATTCCTTTAGGAAACTCTTGGATAAGGTTCTTATATTTCTAGTGTTTTGTCCTCTCTTCTCCCCAACTAGTCTTTTCAGACAATTGATGCCTGGGGGGGATCTGGTGGATGCGCTTTGGGACTCAATAACAGATTTGTTCTAATCCATAGCTAGTGGGGAAAGGTTGGCATCCTGGGTGTTGACATCACTACTCGTGAATCTGATATCTCAATTTCATTAATCAATATATATGGTTTGTGCCACCACAAAGAGGATTTTTGTGACAATTGGATGCACAGTACTATTATGAAATGGGACAACATTATTATGGGTGGGGATCTGAATTTTTACATTGGTCTCTCGAAGTCCTGGGGTCCATGTGCCACACCAGACCCAAAATCATCCTACTTCGAGAAGATGATTGATGAGGTTGACCTACTTGATCTAGCCATGCCGAAGAAACTCCCCACTTGGAGGAATAGAAGGACAGGGGAGGCTGCTTTGGCCAAGAGACTTGATCAATTCCTGATCAAGGTCTCGATGGTTGAGAAACTTGAAAAATCCAGACAATGGGTCGAGGATGGGGGCTCCTCTGATCATTCTCCAATATACCTTGAATTTCAATTGGGTCATCAAAAACCCCGATCCCCATTCAATTTTAATTAAAATTGGCTCGAGGAGCCTGATTTTCACTATTTGGTAAAGAGAGAATGGCAGCAATGTGAGCAAAATCCTAAACTAGAACCTGCATGGGTTCTCTACAACAACCTATCTAGATTGAAGTTTCGCACCATCATCTGGGCCAGAAGCAAGAAAAAAAAGGAGGATGATACATTATCGAACATTGAAATTGAAATAGGGTATATGACAGGCTCGTATGGGCTTGGATTTATATCTTCGAAGTCAAAGGACTGACTTGCTACCCTGAAATTGGAGAAAGCTAAGATACTTAGGAAACAAGAGGAGGAATGGAGGCTCAAGAGAAGGGCTATCTGGTTGCAAGCTGGAGATGAAAACACCAGATTTTTTCAACAATGTGCCAAAGGCAGAAGGATCGTCAATAATATTTGGGACCTTAAGGACCTGAATGGTAGGGTGGAACATATCACTCCCAGCTTGCTAACATGGGAATCAATCATTTCTCAAACCAATATACGGATCCTAGGCATGCTAATATATTGGAGATCATGCATATTTCTCACTCCATGCACAGATTCGTGGAGGAGGATAATTTGGAGGAACTGGATGCTCCGGTCACTTTGGGGGAGGTGGAATGGGTTTTGAAATGGTTTAAAAGGGACAAAATCCCTGGTCCTTATGGGTGGCCTATTTAATTTTAACTTACCTTTTTCAACCTCATTGGAAAGGACCTCCTTCAGGTCATTAGAACTAGCAGGACTTCTAGTCAGGTATACGATGGATTTAATGCTACCTTCATTGCCCTCATCCCCAAAATTGATAAGCCTTTATCCTTCAATGACTATCGCCCAATATCCCTCTGTAATTGTATTTATAAGATTATATCCAAGATTATTTATAACTGTATCAAGCCTATTCTCTCCTAGAACATCACCAAAGAATAATTTGCCTTTCTCAATCATAGACAAATCCATGAAGCGATTGGTATTGCCCAGGAGGCCTTACACTCCATCAAAATCAGGAGCCTTAAGAGCACTGTTGGTGTCTCGTGTTTTGATAGTTTGGCAAATCAAAAGACAAGGCAACATCAGAACCAATCTTTAGAGTTACAGGATCTAGTCCTCCTGCTCTCAGAGAGGGATCTCTCAAAGTTTGTTTGCAAAGGTTTATCTTGTGTGCTTTTAGTATTGGTTTTAGACTAGTTATTAAGTGCAGATGTTTATTTGTTTGGTTGGAGTGAATTGATATAGTAGAGCATAAAAGGTCTAGGAAAGATATATAGGACAGTGAAATATCTGTTTCATTGGGCAATGGAGTCAAAAAGAGGTCATAACACACTTATCAAAGGATATGGGATATCAAAGGGCAAATCTAACTTGGCCACAGGATCCTTTTGTTTTTGGGATGGAATGAACATTAATGATTCAGAAAGAGAGTTTTAATTCTCGACAAAGGGAATTTGAAAGCATAATTTGAAACAATAAAGAGTTCTTTGATAGACAGGGCTAACCATAAATTCTACAAATCACATCTTTAAGAAAACGATGATTTCAAAACAACTTTCAAAGTAAAAGATAAGATTCGGGGAACACCCTATTTCCTCAAATATTTTATTCTAAAGGACTTTAGAAAACATAAAAGATTCACTGATAATTGCAGTCATAGAAGAGGGAACACCTAAAAACATCTATGATCATAATTATAACGACCTTTAAGCCAACTGTTTAAGTGAGGACAAAGGGCAAGATCAAAACAGACCTCTTTGATTCACTATAAGCAAAGAACTTCAAAGGGAGACTTCAATAACAGTTTTTAAGTGGCAACAGGCAAGCAGGGAGAACCATAATTCATGCTGAAACCAACTATTCAAACTATTAAGGAAATAAACAAGCATGAAGACTAAAGAGAAAAATTAAAGCCTCTAAAATACTTCAACAGAAGAAAACATGAAACAGTGAAGGATGAACAGGTCTAAGGTGCTTCCAAGAGTCATTTCTTAGCCTAATACTTTCTATCCTACTGTAGTGAGAAATTATGAAACATAATGAAAACAGGGGAAAAACATAAACAGTTCAGAATACTTCACCAACAGCCAAGCTCATGAATCCAATGATAGAGCCTTCTCAGGAACGAACGTGCAACAACCTCATCAAGATCTCCAAAACTTCAATTTGTTCTTCAACTTCAAAGGACTATGTATTGATTTCAGAGAGTTTCAATATTACAGCTTGTGATCAAACAACAACCAACCCCTCACTCATCTTCTGAAGAAGTATATATAGAACGATGAGGAGGTGAGATCTAATAAAAGATCTCAATTACAATTAATAGAGACTTAAATGGTTTATGGGCCTTTGAGGGGCTCAATGAAGAAAATTTCATACATATCCTCTGTATTAAATTTTTTTACATAAAGATTAAGCTTTGTGGGAGCTTTCGTTGACCTTTGAGGCTCAGTGCGATGTCGGGGTTATTTTGCAGATATTTCTGCATTTATTTCCTTGCAAAAGTAACCCCCTGGCTGTGCTGAAGGAAAATATCTGATTTCATGCAATAAATTCGGCCTGTATTTGATTTCTTTGAGGCACAGGTGTCTTTGTGGTAGCTGAGAAGAATTGATTCGCTTTAACTAAGGCGATGGAGATTTCTGTCAGATAAAACACTCTGATCTTTCCTTAAAACTGTGTTTATATCTAGGGATTAGGCTTTTGATGGACATCTTATATATAATCCCCCAAATCTATCTCTTAATCCTCTATTCTGTTGCATTCTGGTCTTCTATACTGATACTCTTGATTTGTGATTGACTTGATGTGTATTTCAAATGTGCGGGACTGAAAAAGGAATCGAAATGGCATCAATGCGTTATGAAACATCGATGAAACGTGCATTTAACACTTGTGAATGATTTCCTTTGAAGGCGAGAGGGTCACCACCCTCAGCCCGCGAATCTTCTTCAGAATGGCGAAAAACCATTTAAAACCCTGCAAAAATACAAACAACTATTACAAAATCCTGCATATATAGGTTGATTGCTTCAGAGGACGTGTGGAAGGAGCGGGGCCGTTGGATGGCATCATCCAACGGTTGGGATTAATCGGGGAGATCATAGAATGGGCGGAAGAAAGATAAGATCAAGGCCGTCGATCGCGCAGAGATCGAAAGTAGGGAGCGAAAGGGGAAGTCAAAAATAGAGAATCGTTGACCGGGCAATCGAATCAGGGGGATGAAATCTGAACCGTCAATCTGCAGATCAGATCGACGGCGGGAAATGATTTAACATCACGCCGGGACCACATTAAGGGGTGGGCATCTTCATCGAGCAACAGCCATCGGATGGGCGGCTTTAGATCGGACGATCCACGGCGATATCGCTCGGCGTCCTCGTCCGAACGATAATGCGCGATGGACGGTAGTTTTCCAAACAGTGTCCAGGACACGTGTCACGCGATGTATGGAATCGCTGGCGATCGGGGGAAAACAGCCTTTCGCCCAAGGGCGGTGCAATCGATACCGCCGATTTTTAAAAGCGGTGAATAGCTGGCAGGGACCACCGGAAGACGCAACCCGCTCCGTCCGATCTGCAGATCAGATCGACGGTGCGGACCGGTTCAAAAAAAATGGTAGCGGCGGAAAAATATAAAATAATTTAAAACCCAAGTTTTTAAATTAAAACAAAGGTTTAATGTTTTCGGGGTGAAATATTTGTTTTAAAATGGATAAGCACCTGACTGACTCAGTGCCTGGTTCTGGCGCGAGGGCGCATGGATAAAAGGGTTAGGGACTTGGCCAAAGGGGCTTAAGTCCAATACATGGAGAATATGCATTTTAACGGTTTTTCAAGGATTTTCCAAGGAATTTGAGGATTCTGATAAGGCTAAGAAGGGGTCTTAGAACCTTATTACAGATTTTCATGAAGTAAAAAGAGGAGAAACATGGAAATGAGAGATTTTCATGGGAAATGGGGGAATAGAAAATGAGGTTAGTTTTGGAAGAAGAGGTAGGGGAAAATGGGGTTTGCAGCAACATTTGGGCTTTGGATTTCAGCAGGATTTCAAAGGTTTTTAGGATGTAAACCATTGATATAGGGTCTGGACAGAGGCATGAGGCCTTCAAGAGTCAACAGTTTTTGTAATGAAAATTGTTCTTTGAAGGCTTTTAAACAGATTTAGCCACCTTTGGTATAATCAAAATTTATAGGTGGCTAACAAGCACCATCCTCAAAATCTACCTTGCAAAAGCCTTTGACTGTGCCAATTGGAGATACCTGCAACTCATCCTCATTCTTATTGGATTCCCACACTCCTTCACTAATTGGATTATGTGATGTATTACTAATGCCTCTTTCAGCATTCTTATCAATGGTGCAACATTTGACTTCTTCCATGCAGGTTGGGGACTTAGGAAAGGTTGCCTACTCTCTCCTTTACTTTTTTTATTAATTATGGAAGGACTATCCTCTCTACTAGCTAAAGCAAAATAAGATGGTTCTATTCATGGCATCATAATTGCAGATTTTGTACAATTGACCCATTTGTTGTTTGTGGATGATATTCTTATATTTCTTGATGGAACTTGTCATGACAATATCAATTTTTTGAATTTACTCAACATGTATTCTAAATATACTAGTATGGACCCAAAAACAATTAATCCACAATCATTTTGGTGCGATGCACAGATTTTGAATGCAGACATGCCCTGGCCCTATTCAACTTTTCACGCAAGGAATTGGAAGAGGGTATAAAATAACTTGGTTTTCACCTAAAACCAAATGACTACCACATAAATGACTAGAACTAGCTTATTGCAAAGGTGGAATGTGGAGTCAACATCTGGCAGCAAATATGGATCTCCAAAGCCGGTAGGCTGGTGCTCATCAAATCTGTCCTTGAAGCCATCCCAGTGTATTGGATGGCACTAGCTTGGATCCCCAAAGGTGTTACAACTAGGATCCAACAAATCTATAGGAGATTCCTTTGGAGAGGAAAACAGGATGATCGTACCTATGCTTGGATCGATTGGAAAAATATTGCTAAGCCTAAAGGATGGGGGGGATGGGGACTAAAATACCTCAGCCTTTTTGCCTCAGCCTTGGATGTTAAAATGGGTTGGCATCTCATCACCAACAATAGTCTGTGGCAGTAAGTTACATACTTCAAATACATTGCACCAAGATCTACCATGGACTCGATCAGAGGATGAATCCAACTAGCCCTGGGCACATCAATTATTTGGAAGGCCATCACTAGATCCATTCATCTGATTAAAAAAGGCTTGGCTTGGCGCATTGGATCTGGTGAAGAGGTTAAAATTGGAGAAGACGCTTGGTCGGGTAGTGGTCAAGAGTACTAATTTCCCTTAGGCATTAGGCATCATCTGGCCAGGTCTAGGCATCTCTTCATCTCACATATTGTTGATCCTCTTAACTCTACTTGGGCATCACAAGCATGGAAGTCGACACATGAGCTCGCCATCCCTGAGGAATGGAGGCCGAAATGGGATCGGTTTCTTAGAGCGCTCAGAGCTATAAAAATTTGATTAACAGATCGGGATGACGAAATTCTATGGGCCATTTCTCCCAGTGGTAGATATACACCAAAGGTTGGGTACACATCTTTGTGTGAATTATTGGAGCCACAGCTGAAACCATGGTGGTGGAAACACCTATGGAAACTGAAATAACCCCCATATTTAGAATTTTCATGTGGTGCATCCTCACCAATTTTACTCCCACAGAGGACAATCTCACCAATCGGGATATTCATGGTCCTCCAGATGCATTTTATGTCACATGCAGGTCGAGGATGTTAAACATTTTTTTCTAGACTACCCTGCAAGTAAGCATCTTTGGCACCTCACAACAACATCTTTGGGTTGCACACTTTCTTGGAACAACACCTCGGTCTCTATGGCTTGGAACAACTGGTGGCAGACTGCTATCAAACCGAAGGACTGCAACATCCCCCTCCTCATTTCTTGGGGGACATGGTTGGCCAGAAATCAAGCAACTTTTTTGGGTAAGATTGCGAACTGGGACAGCATAAGTAGAAACATTTCTTCCATCTTCCATCTCATTCCCAATGATGAGCCATCATCACATAATAGAAATATTATACCTAAAAAATATTGAAAGATCCATCCCTTGGGCATACTTCAATGGCTCATTTAATGTGACGGGATGTGGTGGAGGGGTTGTACTACACCTCTCAGATTCTCACTGCTTTCATCTTAAGATGGGCCTTGGTCTGGTACTAATAATTATGTTGAACTCAACAGCCTCAGACTCCTCCTCTTGTTTGCCCACGAGAAAATTTGCAATAGATTACAGATCTTTGGGGACTCACAAATCATTATCAATTGGTTCAATCATGCAGCACATTGTCATGCTCACATTCTTAGATCATTATTGGATGAAGTCTTATATTTAAAATTGCATTTTGATTTTATATATGTTACTCATATTTACAAGCAGAGGAATCAAATGGCTGACCAATTATCCAAAGAATCCTCGCAGCTAGATTGGGGCATGTTGAGGAGGTAAATCCCCTCTACGGACAGAGGCGATCCCTACTAGCCCAGCAGGGGTCTAGCAACAATCATCAAATGTTACAGCGCAAGTTCCTAGTTACGAATAAAAGACCAAAGATGGAGGCCTACCTGGAATCCAATGCTATGATCCGTAGAAGAGAGTGTTCCCGTTCCTCAGCCTCGACAGATCACGATCCCCCCACGATCTCCGCGGATGAACACCTGCACATGCAAGAAACAACATGAATACAAGCATAAAATCCAGAATACGCAACTATATGTCTGTCAGAAAGGATATAACTCATATTAACATAAGTGAAAACAGAGTGGAACCATAACCAGTAGTCATTCATTAAATAACAATCGAAAGAGAGTACAACCACTGTTCTGACGCCGCGGTCTCCTTCGGAAGGGTCCCCAATCGTTCACGTCTTGCAAAGCTCGCTAGGGAAAGGGAAAACCTCTCTAGAGTCTCTCGACGATAGTCTCCTTACTTGAGTCAGCCTTAAGGGAAGAAAGAGGGCTCTTACAGCACAAAGGCTTTTGGGAATTTGGAGATTCAAAGCTTAGGCACTTCAAGACTAGCTTGCAATGGCAATAGGCAAGCTTTTATAGATGGGGAAGGAGGGAGTTGGGATCCCTATTATTGTGGGATTGGCCCTATCATCAAGGAAGGTTCCATGAGAGGTGGAAAACCACTTCCCTTCCATGGAACTCCCGCAGCCAAACCTCCCAACTCAAGATAGGCAATGGTTTCTGAGTTTGTTGAAACACAACTTCCGCCATCTTTATTTAAAAAACACTCCTTAAATTGGCTGGCGTGACCGCTGCTCTGGGACAGAACGCCAGTTGGCGCGGCCTCTTTGCAGGATTTTCCCCATTGGCGCGAGTGATGAACTATCTTCCCGCGCCAATGCAAAAGGAGATGTTTTCATGGTTTTTTGCAAGGAGATGTCTTTAGTGCAATTGAAGCTCATGTTTAGAGGAGTGCATTGATGATTATTTCAAGGCATGACAATGTTCACAGGTCACAAAATGGGTCCTCCATTGTGCGGAACAGGGAATGGTAGGGACGGTGACAAATTACTGTGTAACAGATGCCCCCTAAAGTATGAGGCCCGAGAGAGAGAGGGGTGAAATGCTTTACGAGAACATGTTAAACTGAAGCCCCGCCGTCGGAAAACCTGTGCAGAAAAATACAACTGATATCTCAAGTACATGATATATATGCGGTATGGGCGCAGCCATCCGAAACAGAGTACACTATAATCCGGATCCAGGGTATGGGCGCAGCCATCCAGCGAGGATCAAATAAATAGACTCAGGTATGGTCGTAGCCATCCAATCAGCGAGTCATGTACATAATGATAATAATCCACAATCGCAGCCTGGATTACAACAGACACAATCCAGGGTCTTGCGCTCCATCTCGACCCAAACAAAGTACAAATTCAAGTATGCGAATATGTGAGCTGAAGTCGAACATGCAAGAACATCGTCTGATTACCAGCCAATGATGAAAGTTGTTAACAGACGCGAGAGGAACCACCAATAATGACAATGGCCCTCAAGGTACTATAGGTACAATCTACGGTGTGTGAATCAATGAGCTGGCGTCGAACACCCGTAGAATCATTCGATCGGAGGCCAATGATGAAAACCCCACGTCGAATGCGACGAACCTACCATTGAGGCATGCAGGCTCCAAGGTACCATAGAGGAGTCTCTAGATCAACTTCCTGGATAATGAGCTGAAGTCGACAGGAAGTGACCTTGATCGAAGGTGGGCCATAATGTTTCCCACATCATGGACACGAGACAGAGGAACATGATGTTTTTGTTATGAATCAGGATCGTATGAGAATCAGAGGAAGGTTGATATTCGCAGAGGCCAACTTCTCTTGAACATATAAACGGCACGACAGTGGACTTGGCATTATTTGACATCAACGAATCAGAGGTCATGGTGACGAGGCAATGAGCAGATGAGAGGTCAAAAGGGATTATCCAAACCCATGGAGGCAAAGTGAAGAAACGAGACGAGATGTCCCCAACCCGACATGAATGCAGACAAGTGCCATGTTCAAGAGCGACATACTGCCGACGACAACGATGATGGTTCCATTTTTCCCCCACCATTTCTGGCGAGTACCCCAATTATTTTTTATGACAAGCTTGAAGGGGATAGCATATGCTTGTGATATAAGTCCGCCCTTCGGGCGAATCCATCCTAGTGCATTTAACGAGTCCTAGGAAGGAGAAACTCGAAAACCGTCATTTCGACGAAATCCAATGTCATCAGGGTTTAACGAGTCTGACAAAGGAGGAACTCGGCGTCTTTTCATGTTTAGAGAGTTTGAAAAGACAGCGGAAAAGAAAACTCCACAGGTCCCTTTTCGTAAATAGTTCCCCAGATCCGAAAAGGTAGAAAACAATATCCGGGAAAACCTCCTAGTCGCGATAAGCTAGGGTATTCCTTTTTCGTAATCAATCCATCCCAGCCCGAAAAAGGGTTAAACTTATACTGGGTGGATGTCGATTCGTGTCCATTTTAACGAGATCGAAACAACAAGGGCCTCGGCGATCTTTTCATATTTAGAGAGTCAGAAAAGAGCTGAAAGATGACTCCAAAGTGACTTTTTCGTGTATTTACCGAGTCCGAAAAAGTATAAAATACAACTCGTTTCCACCGTTAAAGTCGCAAAAAACCTGCTGCTGCACATACCAAGCAAGCGTAAAACCCATTTTCGACATAACATATTAAAATATTTGATAAAAATAACTTTTAAAACTCATCTTATGTCAAAAAAGTTATAAATATGCCAAAATGGTAAAAACAAAATTACATTTACTATTTACCTTGGTAAAAAGCAGCAGTGGTCCATTTGGAGTGCAAACTTCTGACGGCGATTGCGACAGATCCGGTTGACCATTCAGATTCTCGTCTGCTACAGGTAAGAGGCGCTTCCCTGCTCTTCATTTCAATCCATTTTTTAATAGTTTTCCCTTATGTATCAGCGCTCTGTGGCCACTCTTTGAATTTTTAGGGCTGCGCTCATTGGCGCGGGTATCGGGCACGGACCCACGCCAATGGGCTCTTTTATGCAAAGGGCTCGTGCCAGCGGCCGAACCTAAAATTCCGCCTAAAAATTCGAGATTTTAACCAAATTGAATGAAATTTGAAGCCTACCAGAGATCTAATCAAGGGTTTATGACCATGTGGATGCAGGAAATCAAGCAAAATGGTGATTGAGTGGAAAGAACGAGAGCATGGAGAAGAGGATGAACAGGCCATAGAAAGTGAGGCTTGCATGAATGCCCTCAGAAACTGTGGGCTAAAGAAGTTCTTCCTTACACCCTGTCTACGAGCTCAGCCCGAGCTCCTCTAGTATTTGATCAGTATTTGGAACGAACATGAACAAGTGTTCAAGTTGCGAGATCAGGTATTGGAGCTGGAGGTTTCTGATGTGTATTTCATCACTGGATTGTCTCGCAGAGGTCCGATCCCCGTCTTGACTGGAAGTAGACCATATGGCGAGAAGATGGAAGAATTGATGGCACGAGTGTGCCAAGGAGCACAAATGGGATCAGGGAGCAAAAAGGTGGATATCCACACTATCCCCGATCTGGCATTGAGAGTTGTCCTACATACCATCGTGCAGGCTGCCGGATCGTAGGCACCGCATGAGGCCACAAAGGCCCAACTCTTGCTGGCCTCAGAATGCATGAGTCCCTTACTGTTTGACTGGGCAACAGCAGTAACAATAAACATGAAAAGATAGCTCACAAAATGCAAGCAAGCTAAACTGAAACATTTTGGCTATGGTTCCATCCTGGTATCGTTCATTCTGGAACGCTTACCAATCTTCCAGGGCCAAGGGGCCATAGTAGCAGATCCGATACCACGAGAGCCAAGAATGGCTCGCTGGGCAGCACTAATGCCCAGAGCTGGAGGCGGCCAACAGATGTCCTGGAGGCCGGAGTTCTTTAGGTGGTTACGGCGCCAGTTGATTGTAGTGGAGGACTGGCCATATGTAGGAACTGACTTCACCGGAGACCCAGATCTCCCACTGCCAGAAGGAGATGACTGGGACGAGGAGTTGGGTAAGACCTCATGTTTTTTATTTTTATGTTTTATGTTTTTTTTTTGTTAATACACATTCATCCTAACACATTTTATATATGTATGCAGATGTGGGACCTGAGAGACTAGCTGGGATGTCTCCAATCTCATGGAGGACTCAACTCGCCCCTGATCCTCAGGGAGAGGGTACCGGAGAAGAGGAGTTGATCCAGAATCTCGAGGGCATTTCCCGAGGGATCCCGGACTATGCTCGGCTGGCGGACGTACCGATGGCATACCAGCGTCACACGGTGGGAGTTCCAAGTCGGATCCACCGAATCCTGAGACGCTTAGTGCGTGTAGTCACATGCTATCATGAGCACCATGCGGATTAGCTCTTAGGATTTATACCACACCTATTTTTTGAGAGACGTATCGTCTCCGGATGTACTTAAGACGATTATGTATATTTTGACTTTATGTGACACACTCTATGTAAACATTTCGATATCTATATATATATGCATATCTATTTCTGGATGGATCTTTCTTTACATGTGATGATGTTTTCTATATGTCATGCAAATGTCTAATACAAATGTAATCTAATGTATCAGTTACATAACAAACGACCCAATGCGAAATGTATTCACACAATG
The DNA here is from genome assembly GCA_034641835.2 of Pinus albicaulis. NCBI lineage: Eukaryota > Viridiplantae > Streptophyta > Pinopsida > Pinales > Pinaceae > Pinus > Pinus albicaulis. Next base: position 1,394,450,684 of record CM076580.1, read on the forward strand.
TATCTACTCACACATTTCATTTTTATGCAAGCTTAAAAGCACACATGAACACACACACATATGCAAACTATGCTTGAAATGAGGAAGATGGGCATGCCCCCCAGCATGGTGTCTCAATTTGAGGTGCATGCCCCCCAAGCTTCAGTCCATTGAAAATGGAGTGAAGGTTCAAAACAAAAAGTCAAATTGAACATGCTCGTGTTTCATTTTTTGAACGAGGTTGACACACTTTAAAAGAACTATCCTCAAACAGCTTGGTTCATTGTTTTAGGAGCTTGACACAAGTGGAGGAACTATGCTCCGAGAACCTGGTTTCATTTTTTAAAGAGCTTGACACAGGGGGGAAACCGTGCTCTAACCAACTTACATCAAAATTAATGAGAAGGCGGTGCTTCCAAGAGTTCCACTCCCGATGGAAGGAAAACATCCTGGAAGTCAGGACCTAATGCCCCCAGTACACTATGCACGACGGCGTCTTCACTGAGTGCGGGCACAGGGTAGGTAAACACATAGTTGACCTGCGGTGGAGCAGATACAACGGGTGAATAAAAACCAGGAGGGGGTGATGGCGGACCAGTTGCCACATTAGGACCAAAGAACGAAAGCTTATCAATGGTCACGATTCGTCCTTCATGCCGAAAACAGGCCACACGAAAAAGGGAGGAGACGAGCACTCCCATGGCATAGGTGTAATCGCACCCCAGGAGCAGATTGAAATCCAAGGGGCCTGGAACGACCATCACGTCCATATGGACGGTTTTACCTCCCAAAGTAATCGGTAACCTTGGAAGGATCCCCAACGGTTGACTCGTCCTTCTATTAAAAGTCAACAGATTCTGCGTAACAGGCGCAAGTGGCAGCGAACCAAAAGCTTGCCAGGTAGTTGAGGATAGAATACTAACAGAGGCACCTTCATCTATAATGGTGCTGGGTACAACCAGACCAAGAGCCTGTACTGTGATCTCGAAAGACACGTAAGACGGAAGGCGGAATCCTGCAAATCGACTCCAATCAAAGGAGGCGACCAGACTACTCAGAGGGGATACCATCGAACCGAGAAGGTCTTCCCCTGGTGTTACGGAAGAAGGAGCATCCTCCATAACCTCCATCTCGAAGGCGGGAGGGATATCCTCCGTAGCCTCCATCATGGGAGGCGGAGGAGCAGCTTCTTGAAGTACAGGGACAGGAGAATCTTTCTCCAAGTCTGAAGAATCTGAAGAAATTAGAAGGACATGGGGGGTGTGAGGTCCACTCTCGACAGAAAAGACCTGGTGCATCGTGAACGGGGCCAGTTCAACCGATCCTACGACCAATGGTTGGTCAGGGACGGATTCGTGAATTTGAATTTCTAGGGGAGTGGGATCGACCAAGGATGACTCTTGACCAATCATAAGATCAGCTAGCGGAGGACTCAAAGAAGCCGATTATAACCAAGTGGAAGGCGTGGTGTAGAACCGGTTGGGTTGTCCAAAACTCGCTTGGCTTCATCCATATAAGGACAAAGGTGAATGGCATGATGCCCTTCACACAACTTACAGGGATTGGTAATCTTACCCTGCTTCTTAGGAGTCTTACCAGCAGCAGCTGAAGACGTGCCCCCAACCTGACTCCCAGAAGCCAAAGGCAACGGAGGGCAACCGTTGGACCATACTTCGAGTACCTTGGGAATGCCAGGGCAGTCTCGAAGAAGATGGTCTCCTGTGCACAACATGCAAGGGAACTTGACTTTCCGCGGAGGGTTGGAAGGTTTATCAAGAGGAGATGTTTCGAAAGCGGTAGTGGCAGCTTTAGCCTCTCTTTTATCAGACTTCTTCTTCTTTGTCTTCTTCTTCTTCTTCTTAGCCACCTGGTTACTCGAATCCAGACTTTCGCCAGGCGAAGTAGAAGAGGAGGACGCAGAAACAGGTGAAGAAGGGGAGAGGTCCACCTTGGAATCAACATGATGTTGCTCAGGCGGAGGAACTGACTGAACAGTAGCCGAGATATTCGAGGCCACAGAGGTTGAAAACAACCAAACAGGCAACCCAATAGTTAACCCAGGAAGGGACAACGTTGCCAGATAAGGAGCACCAACATTCCCAAAAGGAGGAAAATGACCAGGATTCCCTTCTGAGGGGATTCCTTGGTTGGTAAACTCTGAAAAAGTTGCCATCAAGACTCAGAACCAGACACGGGCTGAAAAAGAGTCAAGACACACTATCAAACGGTCAACAAGCAAAGTCTAACAAGGCATGTAATCATGGGTGATTAATTTTTTACCACATTGAAAAATAATAAACTTCACCGTTTCATGTTTTAAGAGTCGAGAAACGATAAAAGATGACTCTATCTCTTTCAGATTTGACACAAGCGTGAAAGGACAAGTGCTTGACGGTATTTTCAAATTTAGGGAGTCATAAAAGACCAAATGACTGCTCAGGAATACTAGGCACAAAGGGTGTACCAAATAACCGTGAACTGCAATATACACCTTGGTTTCAACAATGAAAGAGAAATCAACCAAGGAATTTCCGTACGTGCAGGCAATCTCCCCGAATGTTGTGTTTGGTGTATCACGGGTATAGGGCGGCAGACTCGGCTTCCTATGGATAAAGGATTGAAAACCTAGAGGGGTCTCCCTTTATATACGCGATGGTACGGGGAGCACAAGTCCGTACTAGCGCTGTCTAAAGCCAAAAGGTGAACGACAGCTGCTAGGTTTAAAGACGTCGGAACACGTCTCTAGCCTAGACCACTAAATATCTTTCGTTAGATTCCAATGCTGCCTTAGGTAAATTGAATATATTTTGAAGTTGATCTTCAATTAGGTTTCAGTTTTCAGGCCCTAACGAATGTGTTGTTTCAAAAAACTCCTAAATGCAAAGCTACATGCCACAGTACACCATTTCGCTCGATGAAAACTAGCTATAGAAGAGTCGAGAGTCTTTACACAAACAAAATGATCGGGAGACAAACAATGAGATCTCTAATGCAACTAATGAAATCGAAAATTTTCCATTCCAATCACTAATTACTAGTAAAATCGAAAAATTTCAATTTGCACTAATCAACCAAAAGCAAAAGAGATTTTTTTTTTTTAATTTTCAATGTTTGATAGCTAGATGCACTAAACAAACTGAAAACCAACGGAGCAACTTGAGAAACGATATTAAGAGAGCAAAACAAAAAAGATTCTCTCAATGACACCAACAATCAGATCTCAAATCGACCAAAGTCTCTCAAAACCGAGAAAAAGACTCAAAGGCTCCAATGGACCATGTGATCTAGGCCCAAAGCAAGACCAAACGAAATTTGAATGAAGAAACGAGCAATCACCCAAAAATCACAACAAAACAGTGAACAACTACTAAAAGGATGCGGAGGAGCAATCAAAGAGTTGACTGGATAAACGAAACACCAAAACTCCCAAGGAGGGCTCGATACACAAAGCCATTAGATGCCCTAGGGCTTAAAACGTGAAATCGATAGATAAAAGCAAACAACCAAAGGACGAAGGCAAATTCCCAATCAAACAGGACCCCAACACACTCAGGTAGTCGAAAAATCAAGAAGAAAAGCACTGACCAGACCTAGAGAGCTCAAAACTGAGCAAACTCAAATACCCTACAGGAGTGGCGCGACTGTAAGGTTGCAACTGGCGCCAACAAGCAATTGGCACGGGCTATACAAAAGCAACATGCGCCAATTGGTGCGACTATTGGGCTAAAAAGCGCGCCAGTCGAGTTTCTCAGCCAAAAACAAAAAAGAACTACTCCAGAAGCAGATCAATGTAAACTAAGCAAACCAAGAAGCAAAAAACAGCAAAAGAACCTAGCCCAGAAGGCTAACCAAGCAAGGAAAATCATAAAACAATCAAAACGAGACAATCTAAACGAGACAATGAAATCTAGACGATCCCCAGTGGAGTCGCCAAATTGTTGAGGAGGTAAATCCCCTCTACGAACAGAGCCGATCCCTACTAGCCCAGCAGGGGTCTAGCAACAATCATCAAATGTTACAGCGCAAGTTCCTAGTTACGAATAAAATACCAAAGATGGAGGCCTACCTGGAATCCAATGCTATGATTCGTAGAAGAGAGCGTTCCCGTTCCTCAGCCTCGGCAGATCACGATCCTCCCACGATCTCTGCGGATGGACACCTGCACATGCAAGAAACAACACGAATACAAGCATAAAATCCAGAATGCGCAACTATATATCAGTCAGAAAGGATATAACTCGTTATTAACATAAGTGAAAACAGAGTGGAACCATAACCGTAATCATTCATTAAATAACAATCGAAAGAGAGTACAACCAATGTTCTGACGTCACAGTCTCCTTCGGATGGGTCTCCAGTCGTTCACGTCTCGCAAAGCTCGCCAGGGAAAGGGAAAACCTCTCCAGAGTCTCTCGACGATAGTCTCCTTACTTGAGTCGGCCTTAATGGAAGAAAGAGGGCTCTTACAGCACAAAGGCTCTTGGGAATTTGGAGATTCAAAGCTTAGGCACTTCAAGACTAGCTTGCAATGGCATTGAGCAAGCTTTTATAGATGGGGAAGGAGGGAGTTGGGATCCCTATTATTGTGGGATTGGCCCTATCAACAAGGAAGATTCCATGAGAGGTGGCAAACCACTTCCCTTCCATGGAACTCCCGCAGCCAAACCTCCCAACTCAAGATAGGCAATGGTTTCTGAGTTTGTTGAAACACAACTTCCGCCATCTTTATTTAAAAAACACTCCTTAAGTTGGCTGGCGCGACCGCTGCTCTGGGACAGAGCGCCAGTTGGCGCGGCGTCTTTGCAGGATTTTCCCCATTGGCGCGAGTGATGAACTGTCTTCTCGCGCCAATGCAAAAGGAGATGTTTTCATGGTTTTTTGCAAGGAGATGTCTTTAGGGCAATTGAAGCTCATGTTTAGAGGAGTGCATTGATGATGATTTCAAGGCATGACAATGTTCACAGGTCACAAAATGGGTCCTCCATTGTGCAGGACGGGGAATGGTAGGGACGGTGACAAATTACTGTGTAACAGGGCATATGGAAAAAATTTTAACAAAATGGTCTGAGGGAGTACCAATATTATCATCGAACTTTTATTGAGGACATGGTGGAACCAGGGACAGTCTAGATACAGACTGCACAATTTTGGTTTTTTGGTTTTCTGCGGCTGGTTACCACATTTGTTTATTATTGTACATACCTCTGTATTTATTTTATTTTATTTTAATACACTTACTAGACATTGATGATGGTGGATTTTGACTCCTATGGAGTATATCCGGTTCCTACTCGATCTTTACATAGATGAATATGTTTTTTTCCCCGAGGAAAAATCATAATTTTCATTAATGTTGAAAATTACATGTTGTAGATGCATTGCATATGCATTTTTGTGATTGTGGTCACATTCATATAGTTCATCAAAAATTCCCCATTGGGGTGTACATCAAAGTCTTATAGATTTCATAATTACAATAATTACAATATTCAAAAAGAAGGTTCTTCGTTCAATGCTATCAAAATCTGTCAAAAATAGGTCTATTGTTCTTCAATAACATGCTAATCCATGAAGGGATGGTGGTAATAGCTGTAATTTTGAGATTCATTTTTCTCCTCTATGTGGCATAGATGAATGTGTTGATGATGAAACATGTGATTTTTCTTACTTTAATGAAAATTGTGCCTTTTTTCCTTGGAAAAAATGTAAGTGCAATGATGTTGTACAATATTTCTAATTCATCAAGAACCCTAGCAAAATAAAACCCTAAGGATCAAAAAATATACCTTGGGATATTATTGTGGTATCATAGTTATGCATCATGCTAGCCTGTGAGTGGATGATCCTTGTATGCTGCCAGGAGATACAAGTAATGTTACAGTTAGAAAGATAAGAATTATCCACAGTAAATCCATGGGGGATAGGGATGGAAGAGGAGGACCACATACTAATGAACTCTTGCATGAGCTAATCCATGGGCATACAGAAATAACCAATTTTATAGTACAAAGGCAGCAGTAGATGGCCCAAAGGCAGTAGCATAATGACACAACTCATGACATCGTTGATTTTTGGTGGAGAAACATACAAATTCATTGATGTAGTCGTGGTGGTAAGGAGAGGCATACCTACCCATGAATTTGAAGTTTCAAAGTGAGGGTAGTTAATGGCTATAATATGACATGCACACAAGTAGTTCCATGTTTGAGTGTCATATTAGGTAAGTATACACTTATGATTTTTACGTGATAGAATTGGTGGATACTAATGTGGTGTTGGGAGTGAAATAGTTGTACTCACTATGAATATTCATAATGATATACCAAGTGATGGAAATGGAATTTTGAGACCCAAATGGAAGCAAGGTATTACTAAGAGGCATGACCAATGGTGGCCCCATAGTTTTAATAGCCATGCAAATGGAGGTCATACCTAAGAAGGATGAAGTAATTTTCATGGTCTCTTGTATGAGTGCAAACCCCATATCATCAAATTTTATATTACAAAATTACGAGTTGGGATACAAATAAAATGTTGAACATGACATGCACATTCATGAGAGATTGGAGAGCTCACCTCTTAGTAGAGTACTCCAAAAATAAGTTTGTATGTGAACTGTTGGAAAGACTAATCCATGATGATAGCTACAAGGTATAAGGTGAGATCATATTAAGATCATATATATTTTCTCCCCAAATATAAAATCAAGGAAAATTTCATTAGAACTACACATGACAAACCAGTGGAAGTCACGTTGGAGCTTCACCCTCAAATCAAGGATTGCAAAAATATGGAACAAACAGTGGGAAAAAATAGGTCGCGAACGGATGGAAAAGACCCCAAATAAAACCTTATCATGGGAAAAAACTCTCCTGATGTTAATGGTATTCTTATAAAGGGTGGAACACAAGACACACTGATTGCAAGAAGCATCATAAAAAGTAGGGCAAAAGGTATGTGGAAATAGAAATAAATAGGGAAAATGTTAAGTTCTATCTACACAAATTTATTTATTTTTGTAAGAGAAATTTTTTATAGAGTTTGGTGGAAAAGGTTTTTGATTTTCCTGGAGGGACTCATATATTTTAACTATATACCAAACTATTTTATGATATTATTATTCCACTCAATGATTACAATGTTTCTATAGTTCACTATGTTGCCAATTATATTGGGATAACATAATTTGTGAAAAAGGGGAATGTGAAGTGTTTTTCAGACGAAAAGATGCCATGATTGCATTATAAGCTACTAGATCACTCTTATCATCGTAAAATGATTGTGAATTTGCATGGAGATGTATTTTTATTGATCCCTCTCGGGTTTATGGGCCCTTCATCCACACAAGGATGAAGTTATAAAATGGCCAGTCATGCATAGAAGACAACACTTTAAAAAATGGAAACAGGTCACCATAAAATAATGTGGAGACAATAGAAAAATAGGGGCAGCTTGTGAAAACTATTATGAACTTATTGCCTCCAGCAAAGGGATCAAGTTTTTTTAGCTTATTAGAACTATGGGAAGATGCTACTATATCAAGAAAATAAAATTTTACATCAGAAATAGTACAAAAATGTATTTTGTTCACCTATGATCCAATAAGAGGGAGTAGCAACTATTGCATGATGATATTCCACACCGACATTATGAATATTAGGCTACAAGAGGAAAAGAGGGGTGTTTGTATGCTCGATATGATAGGTGTGAGGCACATATACATGCCATTTCTTAAGGGCAATCAATGTCGAGTATGGGGGATTATAATGTCCCCTATGGATTAATTTTCCAAGAAAGGAAAAAGTATTTTATACAACCTCGTAGGCTTAGTCATTGATAAAAGGTGGGGAACCCAATTAACCAATGTTTAGGGCAACATTGGGTAAATTTTTGGGTAGCTAGGGAAAAAATCCCAAATTGGGGGTTAGACTTGCAACCCCTCACATTGGAGAAAACCCCATAAGGAAATCTATAAGGAGAGTTGGAATTATTTTTTCATCGTCAATTGGATTGGAATGTCTATGATTTTCTTGATCTTGGGGATCTGAGGGTTTTAAGGCCCATTCTTCTTGAGTAGTTTCAATGGAGTTTATCCCACCCTAGCTAATATTGTCTAGTTTCAATGGAGTTGATCCCATCCTACCTAGACAATTATTTTCTTTGTTATGGCACAAGATATTCTATTGGATTAAATCAAATATTTTCTATCCAACCAAGAAGATACTCTCTGGATAAAGGAATTTACCTTCTCTTTTGAAATTTGAGGTTTTTCTATAGGCAGCGAGAATGCAGCTTGTGCTAAACTAAGGATTCGTGGATTGTTTTTGTACCCCAATTAGGGTTTCAAAACTACTAAGGAAGGTAGTAAGTTTTTTCTAGGTATTTTTTCAGACAATGGGGGCCATTTTCAGTGTTATTGCACAACGAATTTTGATCTAGGGTTGTGAGTGGTTCCTTGTAGAAGACTTCTAAAACAATTAATTCTTTGGGACAAATTGTGATCACAACACCCTTGGGGCAGTGATTTAGGGAGAGGTTTCTTTCCAGATATTTCCTCGTGACAGCCCCAAACAAGTAGGGAAGTAGTGGCCTGTCAAAAATGGGCATTGGAAAGCCTACCTTAGCCACTGAAGCATCCTTGTGATAGCAATCCCAACCGAGGCACATATTTGTATAACCTAACTGGGAAAGCGTGATACTTTGAGGAGGCAACTTTCTCTTGGATATGAAGCATCAAATCAATAGTGATATAACAATGTGTCCTAGAAGGTGGATTATTGCATTATGTAGGTAGTGTAATGATCACAGGATATTGGTACAAGAACTGGTGTCATCTTGAGTTGGTAGTAAAGAAATTTGGGACAAGTAGCCACTTGCCATGACATGAATTCAGCAGCAAGTACAATTCCACGACAAGGGTAGCTATTTAAGGGGAAATTCTAATACAAAACCTCCCTGAATAATACAATGAGCAGTCTAAATCTTGTAAGTTCAATGAGTACAATTAACAGTTCAATAATATCCCGGAAGACGATGAATAGAAATACCATAGAATGTTGAGATTCAACAAGATGATGAGCTTAGTGAAAAGAGTCGCCTTCACTAAGTCGGCCCGCAGGCTATTTTTGGCACAAAGTCTATTTTTAGACTATGTCTATTTTTAGACATGTCGATCATATTCTAAGAGTTGCAGGATGCTATTTGTGGATAGTTGGTCAAGTTGGAAAAATAAATGGACTACTATTTTTAGGCGGAATCTATTTTTAGATTTCCAGTCTAAAAATAGATATGTCGAAGATTATTAGCTCTTAATAATATTTGGACTCTAAACATTATCTTATTCTCTTGGAGCACTTCAGTTAAGTGCACAGATGTGGCAAAACAGCTGACAGAAGGAATTACGCTATTCCTGAGGGTTTACTGGAGCTATTGCATGGTGGACTTCAATTAGAACTCATGTGATAGAGTTTGGTGGAGTTGGAGAAGTAGTTAGTGGAGTTGTATTTAGTTTAACTCAGTTAGACTCAGTTGAGCTAGTTGTATCTAGTCTAACTGATTGATACACTGGTAAGAGTGGAGTGAATTAATTAGTTAATTAATTCACAAATAATAACTCATTAATCAACTGAAGAATACATCAGTTAACTACAGTGCATGGCAGTTTCAGTGGAGACCAATGGAGAGATAGGTGAAAGGGAAAGATAGACTATCAGTTGTGACTATAGTGATGCATTGATTGCATCCAACACTCAATGTAGATGCCAATGAGGATTTCGTATTCAATCCAAGAGTAATTCGAATTCATTCAGAGCTATTCTTCAGCAAGGATTGCGCAGTAGAAGCAGGCTAGCAGGTGGCAAAGATCAGTGCATGGATTTGCAAGATCAGGCTTGATTGGTGTGTAGCGATTGTATTGTAATGAGAGCTTGATATGATCAGCTTTGTATGAGGATTGTTACATGATCTCTATGACATATATTATATATAGATAGTTGGGGTTTTCAGCTTCAGGCTTTGCCGTTAAACAACTGTGTTAATGTGTGTGAATTTTTATTGTTCATGTGTGCATTGCAATCTTGATTTAATTTCCACAAATGATCAATGGTGGAATAGATTATGTATTTTGCATGAAGTTAAAATAGTGTGAGATCAGGAGAATCTTGGACATATAACATATAATTTATATAATTTCTACATGGTATCAGAGCATTTGATCACTGGAGGAGATTTCAATTATTGAAGCGGTTGAGTTTTGTGCTAGTGGAATTCAAATTTCCTGCAGTGTGATCTTGGTGTCGAAGTTGAGCATTCATTGAAATGTCTTTCAATGGATTGCGATTAGAGTATGCCCTTGATGGCAGCTTGAATTATTTTTCATGGAAGGATAGGATGGAGGTGGTGCTGGATGATAATGGGTTGAAGGAGTTCATAGATGTTGATATTCCAAAGCCTGGTTCTAGCAATGCAGCCGCACTTGACGCATGGCAAAAGAAGGTAGCAAAGTGTCGAAGGATTCTGTTGGAAGGTGTGAAGGATCAAATTGTGTTCAACCTTCACGGTAAATCCACTCCATTCTTAATGTGGAAGGATTTGACAGACTTGTTCCAAAGCATAAGTGACCAGAGGAAGTTGGCACTTAAAGACAAGCTCAGAAAAATAAAAATGGAGAAAGGCGAAAGTATACCAAAATACCTCACAAAGTTTGTCCACTGCAAGGATGAGCTAGGAAGTGTGGGGGTTACTGTTGATGAATAATACTTGGTGAGCTTGGCTCTCCTTGGGCTTCCGACGAGTTGGCATAGCTACGAAGACTCTGTCAATGGACGGGATAAACTGCCAGGATGGGAGCGACTTTGGTCGGATCTTGTGCAGGAGGAGATAAGGCGGGGTACCAGGGATGGATCTTCATCGAAGAATGAAGATGAAGAAAATTGTGCTTTGGCTGCCAAAGCTCAGAAAGGAAAAGGGAATAAATATTCCAAATCCAAAGCTAAAGGCAAGAAGCAGGATTTGTCCAAGGTGAAGTGTTTTCACTATCACCAGCACGGACATTTCGCCACTAACTGTCCACAAAAGAAGAAGAATAAGCAAGTTGTTGGATCTGCAGTTGGAGAGACCTTAGCCTTGTAGTTTTAGTTGTATTTTTCTTTGATCGCATGCTTGGCTTAAAGTGTGACGGGATCAGTGTGGTTTCTTGACAGTGGTGCATCTTTCCATATGACCGGAGACAAAGATTTGTTTAGTGATATGGATGAAAAGGATCTTAGAGTGCACATCGACATGGGCGATGATGGTAGATACAGTGCGACTGGTATCGGGACCATTTCCTTTGAGAGGGAGTCTGGTAAACCTTTCATCTTGAAGGATGTCATGCATGTTCCAGGATTGAAGAAGAATATGATCTCGGTGGCGATGTTGGAACACAAGGGTTATGATGTTGTTTTTAGCGAGGGAAAATCCTTCATGTGCAGTAAGACAACAGGTCAAACCAAGAGGATAGGGGTTCGAGTTAAGAACCTTTATCAATTGCAAGTAGATGGCTGCGCGGGAATGGTAGGCAAAGCAGAAGCAGTGGTGAGCCTGGATGAGGGCGAATTGTGGCACAGGAGATTGGGCCATCTTCACCATGGTGCTTTGAAAATATGCAGCAAATTTCTACCGGGCTTCCCAAGGGTACACTTGCGCAATAAGATCAGTGCAAGGGATGTACTTGGGGAAAATTTGTGAAGACCACTTTCCATGAGAAGGATATTCGCGCCACGAAGATCCTTGAGAGAATTCACACAGACGTGTGTGGACCTTTCTCAGTTGCTTCAACAGTAAAGCACAGGTATTATGTGATATTTGTTGATGACTTTTCTCATAAGTGCTAGATCTTCTTCATGCAGAAGAAGAGCGAGACATACTCAAAGTTCTGTGAGTTCAAGGCGCTAGTTGAGAAAGAGTCGGGGAAGCAGGTGAAAGCTCTGAGGAGCGATAATGGTGGTGAATACATCTCTGGAAAATTCAAAGACTTTTGCAGTGCAGAAGGAATTCGAAGAGAACTCATAGCACTTCATAACCCACAGCAGAATCGGGTTGCGGAGAGAAAGAACAGAACGATCGTGGGTGCTGCACGGGCAATGTTGCATGATCAGGGCCTTCCCATACATTTGTGGGTTGAGGCACGCAACACTGCGGTTTATGTGCAAAACCATTGTCCTCATAGAGTACTTGGCATGAGTACACCCAAAGAGGCGTTTTCTGGTAAGAAGCCTGATATTTCTCATTTGAAGATTTTTGGCTCACCTGTTTACATTCATGTGATGAAGGATGCCAAGAAGAAGCTGGAGCTGACCGCAAAGGTTGGGATATTTGTGGGGTACACATAAACACCCCACAATTATCGTGTGTACTTTCCAGACAGTCGGATGATTGTTGTGCGACGAGATATCAAATTTCATGAGAAGAAAGCCATGAAGTTGTCGCTTGAGAGGGAGCTACACTTGCATGCAGATGAGGAGCTACTTGTTCCTAAAGATGAACCTCAAGATGTGGATCAGCCACAAGAGGAGGTTCATGGAGTGGAAGAAACCACTAATGCAATGCCAAACATCAGAGAGCGGAAGCGCACTACAGAAGCTGAGCGACTGAATCTTGATGCAGCGCAGAATGTAGGAGCCCCTACATCACAACACAAACAGAGACAGTCACCTGACCGATTTACTGGATACATGGCTCTGATGAGCAAGTGTATCATGACAGAACCAGCCTCTTTCGAGGAAGCTGTGGAGGATCCCGCATGGGTAAATGCCATGGTGGAAGAGTGTGATTCGATTTTCAGAAACAGTGCATGGGAGATTGTGACAGCGGGGCACCCCCAAAGCCCCGGGTTACCTCCACAGTCCAGGTTTAGCTCAAATTTTTCACCAAATCTTTGTGTACAATTGCATTCAATATTTCATGCCCAACCATATTCCACATCCGGCTTATCTCTGCACTTCCCTTATTCTACGTTGGCAAATTCAAACAAATAAGTCTGGTTAATTTTAATATCTCAATTCAGAGAGTTGAGATATTAATTCAGCATTCCTCCATAGCGATAACCCGACAGTCCATTTACATGTACATGTATTAGACCCCGTTCACATATTTCATATTTCATACTGCACAACCCATTATACGTAATATATCCATGTATATATCACGGCGCCCTTCAATTATTAACGAAGTCCAACAATAATACCTTTATTAACTCGTAATCCTTAATACATAGTTGATTGGGCCCCACACATACAATCAATAACCAATCAAACGCATGCAACCGTACCTTACTTATCGTTCGCGCACCTTGGTTAAACTTCGCGCAAGTCCAACGCGTGATCACCGTCCGATGGCCTTTGCCCAGATCAACGGCTCTGAGCAATATCGCTCGGCGTCCTGGTACGATGGATAACGTGCGATGGCGCGAGTTAACCGGCGGTTTTACAATTCATTCAGGGACACGCGTCACCAATCCTATGGAATCGCTGCCCATTCCTCTAATACCGCTTTCCTTATAAGAGTGGTGCGATGTAAACCAGAAACCACTTTTACTGTGCACTGGTCATGGTTCCAATTCTCCCGACGCTCCAGGTTTCGTCATATGGTTCTCTGTCCTCAGGTTTCCATTCCTTCTTTAGGTTCTGGTTCAACACTTCAGTGTACAACGCTAACTCGTATCTGCTTAACAAACCAAGTTCGTTACTTCAATCAGTCAGGGATTACGCTTCAGGCAATTCCGCCATTCTTATGTAGGTCGCACACAGTCGCTCATTCACAGAGAGTATGGTTCACTGTATTCCAAGGGGAACAGGAACTCGCACAGAACCGATCCCACAAGTTCTTTACCGCATAATTGCCACACTACCAATTCGAGATACGATGTCGACAGTATTAACACCGGTTTTTCTAACTACACACAGGCACAATTAATCTCAAATTGCAGAGTACATATTTGTGCATTATTATACACTCTCCTTCCTGAATACACAGGCAAACTCTTAGCTTAATTTACAGAGTCCGGCTCCTACAGGAACTTAAGGAAATTTCACGCAGGAATTTCACTAATGAATGCACAATTACAAAGGTACTCTCCACACAGAGTTAAACAACAGACGCACGGTTACACTAAGATGATTTCCTCAGATGATTGACCAAGAAGATATACAATCACATATGGAACTTATACACGATTCTTCATAAACATATATATGTATATATACAGGCGATAGATCACAAAAGCAAATTCTTACAATTTCATGGCAGGCCAGGTGTTCAGTTTATTGGCCATTTCCCTCCTATTCTGTTGCTGAAGAGGTCCTCTACCTCTCTCCAGCTCTCTCTCTGATTCTCTCCATCTAGTCCTCATCTAACCTCTTCAGGGTTACATTTATACAAACAGTCCAGCAACTCTTAGCATTCCAATTCCTAAATCTAGACTCAATAACTGAATTGATCCTAACTGACTCTTCGTATTCCTATCTCCACCAACTTCTCATGTCCTCAAAGTGAATTGAGGATAATTACAATTCCCTACCAAATACTCAAAATATTAATATATACAAGAATATATAAGAACATGGGACCCCCTATGTCTACTTATGTACAAAGAAACTTTTGAGCCTAATGCTCCTGCATCATATTGTCCCAAGGCCGGAAGGGAAATCAGTGGTAGGTTCAAGATGGATCTACAAAGTGAAGCAAGCTGCTGACTGGAGCGTCGAGAAGTATAAGGCAAGATTTTTTTCCTGGGGCTTCTCACAGATCGAGGGGATCGACTATGAAGAAACCTTTGCACCTTTCGCAAGGTATTCTTCCATACAGACCATCCTTGCTCTCTCAGCGCAGATGGGTTGGCACATTTATCAGATGGATTTGAAGACTACGTTCCTCAACAGAATCATTGAGGAGGAGGTGTACATTGAGCAGCCTGAAGGATTTGAAATATTCAACAGTGATTCTCATGTGTGCAGGCTCAAAAGTGCGTTGTATGGGCTGAAACAAGCACCTCGTACTTGGTACACACGGATAGACAGTTATTTCACCGGACTTGGTTTCGCCAAGAGTGAGGCGGATCCTAACCTATACAAGATTGTGGTGGAGGGTAAGCTTTTGATCATTGTGCTTTATGTATATGATTTAATACTAACAGGTGATAAACTATTGATACACTCATGCAAGGCAGATCTTGCAAAGGAGTTTGAGATGAAGGACTTGGGTCTCCTTCATTATTTCCTAGGATTGGAAATTTGGCAGCAGAAAGGTGAACTGTTTGTGTCTCAAGGCAAGTATGCCCGAGAGATACTGGAGAAGTTTCGCATGCAAGGCTGCAAGCCTATCAACACTCCTCTTCCTGATGGTTGGAGGAAAGAGGATGTTACATCGGCAGAGGCAGTGGATGCCATTGTTTATCGATAGTTGGTTGGTTCGCTCATGTATTTATTCAATACACAACCGGACATATGCTATGCTGTGAACCAGCTTTCACAAGCTATGGTTAAGCTTACCAAGCTCTTTTGGAAGGCAGGCAAGCATGTCCTGAGGTATCTCAGGGGCACATCTGGGTATGGATTGTGGTACAGGCATTCGGGTGAGTTGAAGTTGCATGGATTCACGGATGCAGATTGGGCAGGAAGCCCAACGGACAGAAAGAGCACATCTGGAGGGATTTTCAGTATCGGATCTATAGCAGTTTATTGGTACAGCAGGAAACAAATATCTGTGGCACTTAGTTCAGCGGAGGCCGAGTACATGGCAGCAAGTTTGGCTCCATGCAAGGCTATATGGATGAGGAATATCCTGGTCAGTTTGTTCAGTTCTCATTTAGATCCCACGGTGATATATTGTGATAATCAGAGTTGCATTAAACTCTCGATTAATCCAGTATTTCATGATAGATCTAAACATATTGACATCCAGCACCATCATATCAGAGATTGTGTGCAGCGGAAGATCATGTTACTTTTTTACATTCCTACGGAGGATCAGGATGAGGATATTCTGACGAAGGCGCTCACCAGGAGCAAGTTCGAATACCATAGAGACAGGATCAGGTTGGCAGATAATCCCTATCTTGTTGAGAGGGAGTGCTAAGATTCAACAATATGATGAGCTTAGTGAAAAGAGTCGCCTTCACTAAGTGGGCCCGCAAGCTATTTTTGGCGCAAAGTTTATTTTTAGACTATGTCTATTTTTAGAAATATCGATCATATTCTATGAGTTGCAGGATGCTATTTGTGGATGGTTGGTCAAGTTGGAAAAAACAGATGGAATTCTATTTTTAGACATATTGGGCATAGTCTATTTTTAGACTACCAGTCTAAAAATAGATATATCAAATATTATTAGCTCTTAATAATATTTGGACTCTAAACATTATCTTATTCTCTTGGAGCACTTCAGTTAAGTGCACAGATGTGGCACAGTAGCTGACAAAAGGAATTATGCTATTCCTGAGGGTTTACTGGAGCTATTGCATGGAGGAATTCAGTTAGAACTCATGTGACAGAGTTTGGTGAAGTTGGAGAAGTAGTTGGTGGAGTTGTATTTAGTTTAACTCAGTTAGACTCAGTTGAGCTAGTTGTATCTAGTCTAACTGATTGATACACTAGTGAGAGTGTAGAAATTATATAACTTATGTGTTATATGTCCAAGATTATCCTGATCTCACACTATTTTAACTTTGCGCAAAATACAGAATCTATTCCACCATTGATCATCACATGCGGAAATTAAATCAATTGCAATGCACACATGAAACAATAAAAATTCACACACATTAACACAGTGATTTAACGGGAAACCCTGAATCTGAAAACCCCAACTATCTGTATATAATATATGTCATAGATATCATGTAACAATCCTCATACAAAGCTGATCATATCAAGCTCTCAGTACAATAAAATCACTACACACTAATCAAGCCCGATCTTTCAAATCCATGCACCGAGCTTTGCCACCTGCTAGCCTGCCTCTACTACGCAATCCCTGCTGAAGAATGGCTCTGAATGAACTCGAATTCACCAAGCTTGCACTACAAAATCCTCATTATCATCTCCACTGAGTGTTGGATGCAATCAATGCATCTATATAGTCACAACTGATAGTCACACTTGCTCTTTCACCTATCTCTCCACTGGTCTCCACTGAAACTTCCATGTACTGTAGTTAACTGATGTATTCTTCAGTTGATTAATGAGTTATTATTTAGTGAATTAATTAACTAATTAATTCACACCACTCTCACTAGCGTATCAATCAGTTAGACTAAATACAACTAGCTCAACTGAGTCTAATTGAGTTAAACTAAATACATCTCCATCAACTACTTCTATAACTCCATCAAACTCTATCACATGAGTTCTAATTGAAGTCCTCATGCATTAGCTCCTATAAACCCTCAGGAATAGCGTAATTCCTTCTGTCAGCTGTTGTGCCACATCTATGCAATTAACTGAAGTGCTCCAAGAGAATAAGATAAAGTTTAGAGTCCAAATATTATTAAGAGCTAATAATATTCGACATATCTATTTTTAGACTGGGAATCTAAAAATAGATTCTGCCCAATATTTCTAAAAATAGAAATCCATCTATTTTTCCAACTTGACCAATTATCCACAATAGCATCCTGCAACTCATAGAATATGATCGACATGTCTAAAAATAGACATAGCCTAAAAATAGACTTTGCGCCAAAAATAGCTTGCGAGCCCACTTAGTGAAGGCGACTCTTTTCACTAAGCTCATCATCTTGTTGAATCTAAACACTCCCTCTCAACAAGATAGGGATTATTTTCCACCCCGATCCTGCCTCTATGGTATTCGAATTTGCTCCTGGTGAGTGCCTTCATCAGAATATCTGCATCCTGATCCTCCGTAGGAATGTAAGAAAGTAACATGATCTTCCGCTGCACACGATCTCTGATATGATGGTACCGGATGTCAATATGTTTAGATCTATCATGAAATACTGGATTAACCGAGAGTTTAATGCAACTCTAATTATCACAATATATCACAGTAGGATCTAAGTGTGAACCGAAAAACCCGACCAGGATCTTCCTCATCCATATAGTCTCGCATGCAGCCAAAATTGCTGCCATGTACTCAGCATCCGCTGAAATGAGTGCCATGGATCTCTGTTTCCTGTCATACCAAGAAACTATTGTATACCCGATACTGAAAATCCCTCCAGATGTGCTCTTTCTGTCTGTTGGGCTCCCTGCCCAATCTGCATCGATGAAGCCATGCAGCTTCAACTCACCCGACTGTCTGTACCACAATCCATATCTTGATGTGCCCTTGAGATACCTCAGGACATGCTTGCCTGCCTTCCAAAAGAGCTTGGTAGGCTTAACCATAGCTTGTGAAAGCTGGTTAACAACATAGAATATGTCTGGTTGTGTATTGACCAAATACATGAGCGAACCAACCAACTGTCGATAAACAGTGGCATCCACTACCTCTGCCGATGTAGCATCCTCTTTCCTCCAACCACCAAGAAGAGGAGTGTCTATAGGCTTGCAGCCTTGCATGTGAAACTTCTCCAGTATCTCCTTGGCATACTTGCCTTGAGACACAAATAGCCCACCCTTCCGCTGCCAAATTTCCAATCCCAAGAAATAATGAAGGAGGGCCAAGTCCTTCATCTCAAACTCCTTTGCAAGATCTGCCTTGCATGAGTGTATCAACAGTTCATCACCTGTTAGTATTAAATCATCTACATAAATCACAATGATCGACAACTTACCCTCCACTACAATCTGGTATAGGTTTGGATCCGCCTAACTCTTGGCGAAATCAAGTCCGGTGAAACAACTGTCTATCCGTGTGTACGAAGCACGAGGTGCTTGTTTCAGCCCGTAGAGTGCTCTTTTGAGCCTGCACACATGCAACTCGCTGCTGAAGATTTCGAATCCTTCAGGCTGCTCTATGTACACCTCCTCCTCAATAACTCCGTTGAGGAACGCAGTCTTCACATCCATCTGATGAATGTGCCAACCCATCTGCGCTGAGAGAGTAAGGATGGTCTGTATGGAAGAATACCTTGCGACATGTGCAAAGATTTCTTCATAGTCAATCCCCTCGATCTCTGAGAAGCCTCGGGAAACAAATCTTGCCTTGTACTTCTCAACGCTCTCGTCAGCAGCTTGCTTCACTTTGTAGATCCATCTTGAACCTACCACTGATTTCCCTTCCGACCTTGGAAAAATCTCCCATGCACTGTTTTTGACAATCGAATCACACTCTTCCACCATGGCATCTACCCATGCGGGATCCTCCACAGCTTCCTCGAAAGAGGCTGGTTCTGTCATGATACACTTGCTCATCAGAGCCATGTATCCAGTAAATCGGTCAGGTGAATGTCTCTGTCTACGCTGTGATGTAGGGGCTCCTACATTCTACGTTGCATCAAGATTCAGTCGCTCAGCTTCTGTAGTGTGCTTCCGCCCTCTGATGTTTGGCACTGCATGAGTGGTTTCTTCCACTCCATGAACCTCCTCTTGTGGCTGATCCACATCCTGAGGCTCATCTTTAGGAACAAGTAGCTCCTCATCTACATGCAAGTGTAGCTCCCTCTCAAGCGACAACTTCATGGCTTTCTCCTCATGAAATTTGATATCTCGTCGCACAACATTCATCCGACTGTTTGGCAAGTACACGCGATAATTGTGGGGTGTTTAAGTGTACCCCACAAATATCCCAACCTCTACGGTCGGCTCCAGCTTCTTCCTGGCATCATTCATCACATGAATGTAAACAAGTCAGCCAAAAATCTTCAAATGAGAAATATCAGTTTCTTACCTGTAATTTGCCTTCGGGGTGTACTCATGCCAAGTACTCATCGTACGTTCCGTTTTTGCACATAAACCGCAGTGTTGCATGCCTCAGCCCACAAGTGTATTGGAAGGCCCTGATCATGCAGCATCGCTCGTGCAGCACCCACGATCGTTCTATTCTTTCTCTCTGTGACCCCATTCTGCTATGGGTTATGAGGCACTATGAGTTCTCTTTGAATTCCTTCTCTACTGTAGAAGTCTCTGAATTCGCCAGAGATGTATTTACCACCATTATTGCTCCTTAGAGCTTTCACCTGCTTCCCCAAATCTTTCTCAACCAACGCCTTGAACTCACAGAACTTTGAGTATGTCTGGCTCTTCTTCTACATGAAGAAGATCCAGCACTTACGAGAAAAGTCATCAAAAAATATCACATAATACATGTGATTTTCTGTTGAAGAAATTGACAAAGGTCCACACACGTCTGTGTGAATTCTCTCAAGGATCATCGTGGCTGGACTATCCTTTTCATGAAAAGTGGTCTTCACAAATTTTTGCAGAGTAAATCCCTTACACTGATCTGACTGCACAATTGTACCCTTGGGAAGCTCGGTAGAAATCTGCTGCAAATTTTTCAAAGCGCCATGGTGAAGATGGCCCAATCTCCTGTGCCACAATTCGCGGTTATCCTGGCTCACCACTCCTTCTACTTTGCCTACCATTGTTGCGCAGCCATCTACCTGCAATTGATAAAGATTCTTAACTTGAATCCCTATCCTCCTAATTTGGCCAGTCATTTTACTGTGCAGGAAGGCTTTTCCCTCGCTAAAAACAACATCATAAACCTTGTCTTCCAACATCGCCACAGAGATCAGATTCTTCTTCAATCCTGAAAAATGCATGAAATCCTTCAAGATGAAAGGTTTACCAGACTCCCTCTAAAAGGAAATGGTCCTGATACCAGTCGTACTATATCTACCATCATCGCCCATCTCAATGTGCGCTCCAAGATCCTTTTCATCCAGATCACTAAACAAATCTTTGTCTCCGGTCATATGGAAAGATGCACAACTGTCAAGAAACCACACCGATCCCATCACACTTGAAACTAAGCATGTGATCAAAGAAAAATCCAGCTCAAACTGCGAGGCTAAGGCCTCTCCAGCTATAGATCCATCATCCTGCTTATTCTTCTTCTTTTGTGGACAGTTAGTGGCGAAATGTTCGTGCTGGTGACAGTGAAAACACTTCACCTTGGACAAGTCATGCTTCTTGCCTTTTGCAGCAGATTGAGAAGGATTTTTCTTCCCCTTCCCCTTCCTTGGTTTGGTAGCCAAAGCGCAATTTTCTTCATCTTCATTCTTCGATGAAGATCCATCCATGGTACCCCGCCTTATCTCCTCCTGCACAAGATCCGATCAAAATCGCTCCCATCCTGGCAGTTTCTCCCATCCATTGACAGAGTCTTCGTAGCTATGCCAACTCTTTGGAAGCCCAAGGAGAGCCAAGCTCACCAAGTCTTTTTCATCAACAATAACCCCCACACTTCCTCGCTCATCCTTGCAGTGGACAAACTTCGTGAGGTATTTTGGTATACTGTCGCCTTTCTCCATTTTTATTTTTCTGAGCTTGTCTTTAAGCGCCAACTTCCTCTGGTCGCTTTTGCTTTGGAACAAGTCTGTCAAAGCCTTCCACATTAAGAATGGAGTGGATTTACCATGAAGGCTAGACATAATGTGGTCCTTCACACCTTCCAACAGAATCCTTCGACACTTTGCTACCTTCTTTTGCCATGCGTCAAGTGCAGCTACATCGCTAGAACTCGGCCTAGGAACATCGCTATCGATGAACTCCTTCAACCCATTATCATCCAGCACCACCTCCATATTGTCCTTCCATGCAATATAATTCGAGTTTCCATCAAGGGCATACTCCAATCGCAATCCCTCGAAAGAAATTTCAATGAATGCTCAACTTTGACACCAAGAAAACACTGCAGCAAATTCGAATTCCACCAGCACAAAACTTAACCGCTTCAATAATTGCAATCTCCTATGATCAATACTGCTTCGATACCATGTAGAAATTATATAACTTATGTGTTATATGTCCAATATTCTCTTGATCTCACACTATTTTAACTTCATGCAAAATATAGAATCTATTCCACCATTGATCATTTGCAGAAATTAAATCAAGATTGCAATGCACACATGAAACAATAAAAATTCACACACATTAACACAGTTGTTTAACGGGAAAGCCTGAAGCTGAAAACCCCAACTATCTGTATATAATATATTTCATAGATATCATGTAACAATCCTCATACAAAGCTGATCATATCAAGCTCTCAATACAATACAATCGCTACACACTAATCAAGCCCGATCTTGCAAATCCATGCACCGATCTTTGCCACCTGCTAGCCTGCCTCTACTGCGCAATCCCTGCTGAAGAATGGCTCTGAATGAACTCGAATTCACCAAGCTTGCACTGCGCAATCCTCATTGGCATCTCCACTGAGTGTTGGATGCAATCAATGCATCACTATAGTCACAACTGATAGTCACACTTGCTCTTTCACCTACCTCTCCACTGGTCTCCACTGAAATTGTCCATGCACTGTAGTTAACTGATGTATTCTTCAATTGATTAATGGGTTATTAATTAGTGAATTAATTAACTAATTAATTCACACCACTCTCACTAGTGTATCAATCAGTTAGACTAGATACAACTAGCTCAATTGAGTCTAACTGAGTTAAACTAAATACAACTCCATCAACTACTTCTATAACTCCACCAAACTCTGTCACATGAGTTCTAACTGAAGTCCTCATGCATTAGCTCCAGTAAACCCTCAAGAATAGCGTAATTCCTTCTGTCAGCTGTTGTGCCACATCTGCGCACTTAACTGAAGTTCTCCAAGAGAATAAGATAATGTTTACAGTCCAAATATTATTAAGAGCTAATAATATTCGACAAATCTATTTTTAGACTGGCAATCTAAAAATAGATTCTGCCTAAAAATAGAAGTCCATCTATTTTTCCAACTTGACCAACCATCCACAAATAGCATCCTACAACTCATAGAATATGATCGACATGTCTAAAAATAGACATAGTCTAAAAATAGACTTTGCACCAAAAATAGCCTGCGGGCCCACTTAGTGAAGGCGATTCTTTTCACTAAGCTCATCATCTTGTTAAATCTCAACAGAGAGTGGATTTAATTAATTATTTAATTAATTCACAAATAATAACTCATTAATCAACTGAAGAATACATCAGTTAACTACAATGCATGGCAATTTCAGTGGAGACCAGTGGAGAGATAGGTGAAAGGGCAAGATAGACTATCAGTTGTGACTATAGTGATGCATTGATTTCATCCAACACTCAGTGGAGATGCCAATGAGGATTGCGCAATCAATCCAAGATTAATTCGAATTAATTCAGAGCTATTCTTTAGCAGGGATTGCGTAGTAGAGGCAGGCTAGTAGGTGGCAAAGATCGGTGCATGGATTTGCAAGATCGAGCTTGATTTGTGTGTAGCAATTGTATTGTACTGAGAGCTTGATATGATCATCTTTGTATGAGGATTGTTACATGATCTCTATGACATATATTATATACAGATAGTTGGGGTTTTCAGCTTCAGGCTTTCCCGTTAAACAACTATGTTAATGTGTGTGAATTTTTATTGTTCATGTATGCATTGCAATCTTGATTTAATTTCTGCAAATGATCAATGGTGGAATAGATTCTGTATTTTGCATGAAGTTAAAATAGTGTGAGATCAGGAGAATATTGGACATATAACACATAAGTTATATAATTTCTACATAGAAAAACGGACTTATTTAAGTGGTTGAAATATTGATTTACTAAATTTGCAATCAAAACTACATTGGTGGATTATTGGTTCTTGGGAATTCTACCCTAAATTATAATACTTTTTGAATCATATTGTTGAGGGATGTTCTTTATTGTCATTGAAAATCTTGATACATATTGTTGAATGAATAATGGAAGTGCATTTTTGTTTTACAATCTTTCTATTCGATCGAGAACCCTAAGAAAATAAAATGATAAGGATCAAAAAATTACCTTGGGATATTACACCACATGACTCCCTTTGAGGCGGTTTAAGGTCAAGATCCATCCTTTGATTTATCTTAACTACCAGGCACTATCTCAAATATACAAGAGGTGGAAAAAAATCTTACATTTTGAGGCAACATTCTACTCACTGCCAAAGGTATTTTGGCCATGTCTCAAAACCAAATGAAGCAACAAGTTGATCAGCCTTGTTCCAAATGTCATTTTTTTAATGGGATCAAGTGTTTCTTTGATTACAACCATATAAGAAAACCTTATTCAACTATGATCATTTCTATATGCTCATTCCAATATTTTATGATCCTTATACAATACTCGAGCGCATTGGACCTATGGCATACAAATTAGAACTTCTCGTCCACTATAAAATCCATCAAGTTTTTCATGTTTCCTACTTGAAAAAAATGATTGGATCCAATTGCACCATTCAAACCGGTGTATAGAATTGGATGAATTAATTTCCTTTTGGTTGCAACCAAAAGAAATACTCATCCACTATGAGAGACATCTCCACCAGTGCATCATTTAATAAGTTTTAGTATAGTGGAAGGATACATCACTTAAAGATGCCACTTGGGATCCCACCAACATTCAACAACAACTTCCACATCTCAAGCCATGAGAACAAGGTTGTTCTTTAAAACGGAGGGCATGTTAAGGTCCTAACCTCCCTAACCCTAATAGATATATTAATATATTGTTATGTAAGAAATCTCATCATTAATAAATAAGGCTAGTAGTATGAACACTACTATTATAAGAGGGTTTACTAGAAGGTTTCACATACTATAAAGTTCCTCCACTAGAATGTTCTAGAACGATAAAAAAAAAAAAAAAATAGTATATATAGAGGTAGAAGCATTGTAAAAGAGGACTTGAAAATTCTTGCAACTGAGCTCTACTCTACTAGAGGTTTCCCCCTCAAAGAGTCAAGTGAACATTGTTCTCCTAATAATCAAGGTATCTTATTTTGGATACTATTATAATTGCACTCATCATTTTCATTATTTTATATTAACTATCTAGATATTATTTGTTTATATGCTCTGAATATTTCTATGGATTACACTATATTGGGAAACATCACCCTACCCACATTTATACTACCCAAAAAGCCCCAAAGCATAAAAACACATTATGAACATCCTCCAAGTGTTCTGAAATTGTTCAAGTAGCATTTCAAAATGTGAAAACATAAAGCAAAACACAGCCTTGAAATTTTGATGCATTTCAAGTAGACAAACTCACTTGATTGGATAATATAGCCTTTTATACCATGCCTCTAAAATTAAAAATCAAATGAATCTAAGATTAAAACCTAAAAGATAAATATACTTCTCAATGGTTCCAATTAATTGAAACATATAGGTGTCCCATGGTACTCATGCCAATTGATTTAGAACCTCAAATGGCATCCACTATTGAAGCAAATCACAAAGACAAACTTCATATTACTAAATTTTGTTTAACCAAACTAGTCAACTAGACTTCATAGAAGCTATGTACACATTTAATTCTATTATGATGAATTTTGGACTTTAAAACCCACTTATAACCATAAGGCGTTGTCTACCAAGCCACAAAACCTCCGGAAAGTTGTTTTTACCAGGAACCCAGTGATTTATTTTTTCAAAAAATATTATCATAAAAGTATTTGAATTGTTTTTTTTATGGTGGAAATGGATTCAGCACCATCAAAATCCCCCTGGACACCCAAAATCTCAAATTTTGACAGTTGTAACCCAGATTTCCCAAAAAAAAATCCGTATTTTAACAAAAATCATGTCGAAATTTCCACTATTTTCCGGGCGAATTTGTGGCCTCGGTAGATTACTCTTAACCATAATGTATATGATAAATTTATAACCATCATATATATGCATTTTTATTCAAATCCTCAATTATTTTTATTTTTATTTTAACAATATCGATTATTATATATTCATTCAAAAAAAAGGGGGAGATAAACTCTGAAATACAAAATATTTAAACAGATCAGAAAGGAACATAGAACAAAATTCCTTGATCTGTTGTTTCCTTTTTTCACTTTGAGTTCATAATTTTCTAACTTTCCTACTACATTTAGCTTGTAGATTCTAACATACTACTGAAGAAGGAGAATAAATTTACTATGCATTACTAACTAAAGAGAGATTCATAAAACACAAGTGGAAAGTGCATTCTAGTTGTGGAAGAGGAAGATTTTGATAACTTCTAAAACTGTCTCTTTCTTTCACTCTTTGTTGATCGATTTTTCCTCATTTTGTTGGAATCCGCTGCCACAATCCATTGAATTTGAATTTTGCCCTTACTTCTTTCCCACCATTTATTGCATAGTCTGAAGGGCGTGTTGGATGTGAGCGCAATGCTCATTAAGCTTATCAATGCATTTCATGTGCTTATTGCATTGAAAGTTGAGGTAACCAATTTCTTATTTGCATCACTCCTTCCGTTCATTATGCAGAGACCTGAT
The DNA here is from genome assembly GCA_034641835.2 of Pinus albicaulis. Classification (NCBI taxonomy): domain Eukaryota; kingdom Viridiplantae; phylum Streptophyta; class Pinopsida; order Pinales; family Pinaceae; genus Pinus; species Pinus albicaulis. Next base: position 1,394,477,063 of record CM076580.1, read on the forward strand.
TTGTTCCAACACCACTTTGATTGATTTGAAATGAGCACAACACTGATTCGGGTCCATAGGAAAGGGATCAGGGGTTCATAAAGATCAAAAGAGATAGGAGAAGAAAGAGGAGGATGGGTGTTGCAGGAAAATAGAGGGAGGATAAGGGAGGACCCTAAGAGGGGCAATGAGAATATGGAAGAGCCACCGCAAGGAGATCCACTGCAGGGAGAGTTGTTGCAACGAGGAAATATAGTGAACAATGATTCGGAGAGAGAAGAGACAACGGGTAGTTCGAAGCCAAAAAGAGAGTTGGGAGAATATAAAGGGAGAAAATGTCCAAAAAGGAGCATGGGAGCCCATCGAATCATATTACCTTGGAAATCGACATGCATATGAGACTAGGAGACAAATTTGAGGAGGGTCTCATATCCCTTTTGAAGATGGAGATTTGATTGAGTTGGATATCACAGAGATTTTGACAGCGAAAAACCTTGGGAAGAGGGATATGGAGATTGTATTTTTCTGAAGTCCAATTGTGCATGTGATGGGAGGGAAAATCATGGAATAGATTTTGAAAATATTTCCTAATTTATTGTAGACCCTCCTTGTGGCCTGATGCAATATTTACTTGCAAGATCATCATCTATGTTGTTGTTTTCTCTGAGAACATGGAAAATTGTGACCTCCCCAAGATTTTTGAAATAATGTTGGATTCTAGAGACTATTTAGGCTAGATCAACATTCTGGGGTTTCGAATTCTTGACCATCTAATGGATAAGAAGAGCAGAATCACCATAAATAATTGGATTCATATCGTTTCCATTGCTAAGTATCTGAGATTCCATCAAGTAACCATAGGTATTCGCCTTATTATTTGATTTGATGCCTAATCACCACTCAAAAGTAATTGAATTTGATCCCAAATGATCCATTATAATACCTCCAACTCTTGCATAACCGAGATTTGATTTGGAGGCGCCATCAAAGAAAATACATGGCCTCTTGTGAATTTTTAGGCAAGATGAGAAATCTCGTTCTTTCATTCGAACTTTCCAATTATTAGATCTGAATGGAGTTATTCTGGAGAAACAAACAAAATTAGGAAGTCGATCCAGAACAAATTTGAACCAAATTTTTTCTTCCTATTGAAGTAGATTGTAATCCATTTTTTTGTTCCTTTTGATACTAGAATGAATTCCATTGACATGCTCTAAGTCTTTTCCAATATTTTTCAAGCTTCTGGCCTTGTGCCTTGAAAAATGAACTTGTTTCTCGCTAGCCAAATCTGCCAGCAAAAGAAGGAAGGAAGGTCCATAATCTCTTCAACATGGTCTTTTTTTTGAGGAGTGGGGAGAGTTGGAGTTCCACTTAGAAAAAAACTCAGATAAACTGAGATTGAAGTTGATATGGACATCAAGTGGGGTGACCAATATTTTCCAACATTCAGTAGATAATTTACAAGTGATAAATAGATGATGAATTGTTTCTTCTACCTTAGAGCATAGGGGACATATGGTGGGGCCTTGAATGCCTCTTTTTCTAAGATTATTTGCAGTAAGGAATTTTCCTTTAAGCATGGTCCAAATGAAAACTTTGATTTTAGGGAGAGTCTCAATTTTCCATACAAATTTCCAAAGAGGCCATTCAGGTTATTGAAGGTCTTCTTGTAGCTTTCCATACCCAGACTTGACTGAATATTCATCACCTGTTGGATTCCATTTAAAATTACCTTGTTAGATTCTATTGATTAAGAAGCTTGGGGGGGGGAATTCGGGGGTTTCCATCCATCCAAAGAGTTATATTGTTGATTCCAAGAAGAAATTTGTTCAAGATTAAAGATACCTCTACTTTTCATCCAGGTCTTGAGTGGGAGGATACCTCGAAGTTCTGAGAGAAAGGAGTTTCTCATGATGTTTTCACTCCAAATATTAATGGCATGCCCTCCCCCAGGGATTCTAGAGGTATTATCTTTGATTAAGGGCAGAGATTTTTTTCATAGTTTCCATAATTGTGAGCATGGTCTAATGGGAAACTGTGTAGAGAGGAGATGTTGTCGAGATGAGTTAATATATTTGATCTCAAGCACTTGTTTCCACCAAGAAGTTTCACCTAAAATAAGCCTCCATATGCTCCAAGAGAAATATTCATCATTATGGGGAGTCGAAAAGAATTTCATCCCTTCTCATAAGGTATTGTAACTTGTTTGCAACTAACCAAACTAAATTTCTTAGTCTTTGTTTTGCCTCCTTGCCATAAAAAAAATCTTATGATTAACTCTATTTGCTTTTGGATTCTAACAAGAGCTTGAATAACCATGAATTGGTATAAAGGCGGGGAAGATAAGATGGATTTAATCAAGATTATTCTCCCTACCAAGTTGAGCCATTGCATTCCCCAGTGTTGCATCTTCTTCTTCATTTTTTCTACTATAGCGTACCAGACCTCAACCTGCATAACACCTTTTGAGATTGGCAAGCCTAAATATTTGAAGTGAGATCACTCTGATTTGAAGAGGATGCCAAAAATTTGAGAGATATGTTGAAGGGTTCTGATTGCGGTATTCCATCCATATATAATACCTTTTTCATTGTTTAGAAGGCCTCTTAAGGCCTCCTAAACTTGATCCATAATGACTTTAAATCTTCTTTCCACAATGCAAGAATCTCCCCCAATGAACAAGGTATCATCGGAAAATTGAGAACGATTCATACTCTTAACTCCTCTGCTAAATTGGATCCCAGTAATAAGAACACACTGCTTGTTGTGCTCTAATTTCTTGCTTGGAGAAACAGCCATTATAATTGTTAGAAAATTATATATTACAAAGCAATGCAGCACATAAAGTATGCAAAAAACACAAAACACATAAAACCAGAGAGACACAGATATATGTGGTTCACCCAGTTTGGGCTACGTCCACCCCGAACAGTCAGTGCTTCCTTTCTATTATCCAGTAAAATGAAGAGACACAACCTACAGCGGATCCACTGTAATATCCTCTGTTCTCTCTCATAGTCTCCCTATATGTTTCTCGCTCTGAGAATACACATACAATCACAACTGCAATACAATACCCTCATACAAATAAAGGGGTTGCATTCTAAGGCAAAAAACCCTAAACTAAACATAACTTCTACCTTCAGATCATCTGCCTAATGAACGGCTCAGATTGACTAGAAATTACAAGGCAATTTTACATATGTTTTTAGCTTCGGGGGGCGCTACCCCGAAACCCCCTACCAGGGGGGGGCTTCATAAAGTCGCAGCCTCCCCCCCCCTGGACCCCCCAGGCAGCGTTTAATTATGGGGGGCATTGCCACCCCATTAAGGTACAGGGATCCAATGCTGTGATACAAAATAAACAAGATAATCAGGCTCCACACCCAACAATCTCCCACTTGGAGACTGGTTGTAGCAACTCCACCACTACTTCATTTGCTGGAAAATGACTCCTCTTTAGACCTGGATGTTTCTCATCTTGATCGTCATCCTTGAAGACCAATTGAAACTGAGCATAATCTCAGTTTCTCCCTGGTTACAACTTTTGTTATCATATCTGCAGGATTTTGGCTAGTGTGTATCTTTTCCAGCTTCAACTGTCCATCTTCCAATACTGACGGTATGAAATGGTACTTGAGTTGTATGTGCTTAGTCCTAGAATGAAATGTTGAGTTCTTTGCAAGATGAATAGAACTTTGGCTATCATTGTATAATGTGCCCATATCATGCTTCTTACCCAATTCATCCATAAACCTTTGTAACTAAATCATTTCTTTACTAGCCTCTGTAGCAGCAACATACTCTGCTTCTGTTGTTGAAAGTGCAACAACACTTTCGATTTTTGAAACCCAACTGACAGTTGTTCCACCTACAGTAAATACATATCCTGTAGTGCTCCTCCTGTTATCTCTATCACCTGCCATATATGTATCAACATATCCCTATAGAGCAATGTTTGAACCACCAAAGCATAATTCTTGATTTGTGGTACCTCTCAAATATCTGAGAATCCATTTCACTGCCATCCAATGTTCTTTTCCTGGATTGTTCATGCACCTGCTTACAACTTCCACTGCATGTGCAAAGTCAGGCCTTGAGCAGACAATTGCATACATTAAGCTTCCAACTGCTGATGCATATGGAACTTTAGACATATAGTCCATTTCTTCTTGGGTATTGGGGCACATCTCCTTACTAAGTTTGAAATGGCTAGAAAAAGGTGTACTAATTGGTTTTGCATTCTGCATATTAAATCTTTTCAACACCTTTTGTATGTACTCATTCTAAGACAGTGTTAATTTGTGATTTTTCCTACCTCTAGTTATTCTCATACCAAGGATTTGTTTTGCAGCTCCCAAATCCTTCATTGCAAATGAATTTGCCAATTTTCTTGTGAGCACATCTATTTCCTACATGTTAAACCCTGCAACAAGCATGCCATCTACATACAATAACAATATAATATAGCTGCCGTCATTTTGCTTTTTCAGATAAACACAATGATCAGAGTGACATCTATTATAACCTTATTCAGACATAAACTTGTCAAATTTTAGATACCACTACCTTGGAGCCTGTTTTAATTCATACAAGCTCTTCTTTAGCCTGCACACCAATTTTTCCTTCCCTTTGATGATCCGAATTTATGCAAGAACGCAACAGAATATAGAAATAACCATAAACATAGAGATGCAGCGGAAATAATGTTTCATTTCATTAATATCAAATAACAGAAATATGCTTACAGACATAATGGAAATAAAATAGCTAGGATGTTGGTAGTGAATCTCTGAGAAGAGATGTGGTGGCTACAGACCTCTAAACTGTGTTAAAATGAGGCTCGAGGGCCTATTTATTATTTAGAAACAATGGAAAAACTGAAAATTCCAAAAACCTAACTCTAGGAGATGAAGCGCCAAAACTGTGGGCCCCCGTTTGGGTAAGTTGGTGTTTCAACTTCCCGGGGACGTAACTTTGGCATCCGATCTCCGTTTGACGCGCTCAATAGCTTGTTAGAAAGATATATATTAGGAATACAACTTTTGATGTGAGCAACATAGGTTCATGGACCAATGTTGCTCCCGGTTTTCCCAAAAAACGTCGTTTAGGGCCTCAAAACGGCTCCGGAAGTTCAGGACCCGAAAAACTGCTAAAACTAGTAAGTTGTGCTGTAACTTAAAAACTGAACGAACTGATGGTGGGGGTTCAAATGGAATAGGTGGGTGGCCACCAATATCCACCTGGATCATTAAGGCCCCAAAACAGCTTCGGGAGTGCAGGACCCGAAAACCTGCTAAAAATAGTAAGTGGTGCTGAATGTGAAAAGTTGCAAGAATTGATGGTGTGCGTCCAAATGGATTAGGTGGGTGGCCACCGATATCCATCTGGATCATTCCTCCCTCCTTAGGAAGAAATGTTCCCCATTGCGTTGAGATCCTCCCTGAGATGAAGTAAATTTTGTTGAACTGGGTATTAGATTTGTTGAAGATGTCATGGACCTGTGGGCAAACATGCTGGATGCGTTTAGTAAATTTGGTTTCTTTATCAGCCTCAGACAGTCCCTGTGTGGATTCCGTATGTGTATTTGCAGGAGGTATGGCAGCATCAGGCGGTAGTGCATTGGGGGTCAGATCAATGGAGTGCTTGTTCTGACAATGTAGAGGAACCTCTGTGAGTGAGGAGAAAATGTCCTCATATTCCTCCATGAATTTGTCCATCTGCTGCAGTTGTGCAAGGGAGCCTTGTTTCGAGGCTGTGGCCACAATATTATTCTTTCCCTGTGAGCGAGTTGTAAGGAAAATGAATTTCCTGGTTTGGGAAACAATCTTACTGCGTTGTTTTGCAGTAGTCAAAGAGATGACAGGAGGCGGTACTATCTCTGGTATCCTGTACAAGTTATTTCCCGAAGTAATAATAACAGCACGAGGCCTAGACTCATACATAGCATGTCACCTCCACAAGTATCGTTGGCCCAATAATACATCAGTTACATCAAGAGGAGCAACATCACATAATACCTCATCCATGAATGGCTTGATGCTATATGGAAGGCGGCACTATTGGCGGATGCGGATATCTCTCCCTGGGTGAAGCCACCTGATGGTATATTGATGCAGGGGCATTATGCCCAAGAAAATACTTTGTATTTTAATAAACATAGGGGGGTCTTATGGTTTTAATTTCTTATGTAATTATTAGTATTTTGAATAAATATAGTGAGGAATTGTAAATGTTCTCGAATTGCTGGAGAACATGAGAGAATTTAATTAGTCAGGAATATGAAGAGTCATTTTCAGTAAATCTGGGGATTTAGGCTAAATTTAGGACTTTGAGAATTCCAAAAGTTTTGTTGAGCTGTCAAAGAAGTTGAATCGATTCATTTGTATTTTTTGTATAAATGTAAGCCCAAAGACATCAAGAGGGCAGAACTGGAGATCTAGAGATACAGAGATAGAGTAGGCTTTGGAAACAGAGTTTCTGTAAGCCTACGGGCAGCTGAAAGGCCATTTGATTTGAAGATCTGGCCGAGAACCAAGGAAGCTTTTTGTATTTAGTTTCACATGTATATATGAAGAATTTATTCCTGAATTAGATGTATATCATTGGATTTAATCCTACGGGAATAGGCTTTGAGTTTCAATAAGAATTTGTATGGACAATGTATGAATAACTCTATGATAAGGGTTAATATGGATTCTGTATATGCATCTAAGAAATATCTGATTGAATAGTAGGGTTTGAAATAGTATGAAGTTTCCATTGAAGATTTGATTTAATTGTCGAGGAAGTGTTTCAATTATGAATTGAATGTAGGGCAATAAGGAATTGAATACATACTGAAGAAAGTATATGAATAGTGGTATATCGATCCCTGAAGGATCGATCACATGAGAAAGAAGTAGATTTTTAACTTGACATTTCATGCATCGGACTATGTGTATGAGTAACACATCCGATTGAATCATAATTTCGTAATGGAACTGGAATGAGGATTAATTTCAATTGATATCTAAAGAAAATCTGCTTATTTATATCACACTGATGTATTGTGTGAACCGTATCTAGTATTGACATTGTGAATTAAAGAAAGGCCGAATCAGAATGATGGTGTGCCGAAACTGAAGCATTGAAATGGATCTTCGAGGGCACAATACAAAGGGGAAAGGAATTATGAATTGAATGAAGCTTGAAAGCGCAAAGAAATCGTGGCAAAATTGTTTGATAGAGTGTGAAGCAGCTTCTAGAGTCGAATTGAATCACATTGTACGGAGATGTGAATTAACATTTCACTAAATCAGGACCAGAATTTGATGGTGCAGTTGGAATGAAGGAACAGAACCTTGAGCAAGAGGTAATCGGAACCATGAGGCGGCTGAGAGACTCCAAACCAACAAATGGTTTTCGCATTGTTAAAGAACGGTAAGTGGAATTCCTTAAATTAACGCAATAACAGTCGTCAATTGACATGTGTCTTTATTTCACATTATTTTTGCTCGTTAAAGCTCAGTGGAAAAAAAATGTGATTTGCGTTCGATCTTAAGGGAACGATCCAAAGGTAATCGCATTTAAAACTGCGAGGTCGATAAGCTGAGGTATGGCCCAGCGTTTTGGCAATGGTAAATGTCTATTTAATAAGTGAGAGTTGTGCATATGGTGGGACTGATCCAGAACCCGATCATTATGTTGATATTTTGGTCTAAAACCAAGTTTAGAGCGTTAATATGGAAAATGCGTATTTATGGATGGTGAGCACATTGGAGCGTTGATTATGTGTGAATTGACAAGCTATGGACAATATAATGTATTTGTTGGTGCCTTGGGTTTTAAACTAAAGTCGCCTTTTGGTTTAATTCCAATGTTTAAGTGAGTTGGATATCTGTCCAGGTTTGTAAAATATTGATACATATATTAATATATGTGTGGGTGTGAAGATATGTTTTAGGCATTCGATGATTGTGAGATGGTCTATTACTATGGGTTTTAACAACCACTAGATTTGTAGAAAAGTACTTTCACATATTTTTGGAGTTTTCCAATTTGGGCATTTTCAACAGAATGAAAATGAAGGATGCATTGTATATAAAAAAGGTAAAGCTTCATAAATATGGTTGTAAGAGAATTTTATTTCTATATCTCAAATCAGAGATTTGAGATATAGAAGCTTCCGCATTAATTTCAGAAAATAAAATGAAGATGCATTTTTATATGCATGAGAAATTGTGATTGTGGGTAAGCAGGGTACCCCACCATCATGTGGTATGAGAGCTGGAATAGCTCATTTGAAAATTAATTTTTGAAATGCATGTGTACTGAAGCAGTGAGGAAAAATCGAAGTTTTAAATCTGTTGAAGAGTGATTGCAGATTTGAAGAGGTGTGTAGTGAAGGTATTCAGATTTACAGAATCGGAATTTGAAGACAAGTGTTTTGAAGATTGACAGGATATGTTCTGGAGATGTGAGCACAGGTGTGATGGTGATGGCAAAGTGATCAGATTTTAATCTGACAGGACAGCGTGCAGTGTAGCATAGCATTGGAAGGATTTGCATAAGTAATTGCAATTATATGTTGAACAGACCTTGAAGGTGAGGAATTTTGATTATGTTTGCAGAATGCAGATTGCAGAAAATTGAGGAGCATCTCAGCAAGAAGATCACAGCTTTGAAGAGCAGAGAGTGAAGCCTGGAGGAGCAGAAGGAATGCTCAGAAGGTTCCTGAAGATAGAGGAACTGTACTTGCCAAAAGATCGGATCCAGGGAGAGGATTGGTGAGGTAAGTTGTGACAAGGAGGACTTGTTACTGCAGAGGTTTCAGTGCAGCCCGTGATGAAAGAGAAGATGGCTACTGATAGTCATAGCAGATATGACAGAGGATCTGAGAGAGGCCACAACAGAAAATAGGAAGAAGATGCCAGGACAAATGGCATGAGGAAGAAATTGACTGATGCAGAATATTGGAAAGAGGTAGCTGAGATCAGGGAACAGTGCAACAAATTGGAAATGATGATAGAGGAAAGCCAAAGAGTTGGTTGGTTCATGAAGAAGAGAGTAAAGTGGCATAGGCTACAGATGAAGAAAGAGCAGATGATACATGCTCAGCAGAAAGAGAAGTTACTCAGAATGATTGAGTATTTGGAGGAGGACTTGAAGACTGAAAATTCAAGTAAGACCAAGAGGTCGAATGGCCTTACATCTGACAAATTTTGTATGTTTGCAGGAAAAACATGTGAACAAGGGAAAATTGATGATGTTGTCACTACGGAGGAAAATGAGACAGCCAGATATGTTGTGAATGTCCATACACTGTTGGGGGAGAGTTTCACTTTCCAATACATTGGAAGCAGAGGAAGTCTAAATTGTGATGATGGCCAGAAGCTGGAAATTGAGTAGTCAATTAGACAGCTCGAAGAGATTGAAGAGATGACCATTGAAGAATTTCTGAAATGTATAGAAGGCTTGGAACAACAGGAGGATTTGATGATTGAATCATCAAATGAGACCATGGGGTCCTGTGATTTTAAAATTGACAAGTTGTGTGTGAATGCAGATAATGAAGAAGACAGTTCATGTAATGAAACTGTATTCAGTGAAGCTGGATGTTGCCAAGTAACATATGATGATTATCTTTCAGATGAAGATCAGATTAAGTTACTGCAGCAAAACGAATTCATAAATTCCTTGTTTTGTGAAAAAAATTGTTTCAATGGAGATGTGACAATTATGTTTGAAGATGAATTTGTTATTGATAATGACAAATTGACTTTATTAAATGGCCAAGTAAAAAGTGATGGACAGATAATTGAACCTATTGCAGAGATGGAAGATCAGAATTCTATTCTGATGAAAGATGAAGAAGTAGTGATAGCAGGAAACTTGACTTGTGAAGATAGGGAAGACTGTATAAATGTTCTCTCAGATGAGATGACAGATTTTTGGCATGAGTTAAGATTTCTAGAGCAGAGGATAGAAACACAGAGAAAAAGTGTTCAGATTGTAAAGGCAGAGATGAGCGAGAATGAGAAGGTTCATTTTTATGAAATAGAGCAAGGAAACATCCTTGAAGAGGATGATGCAGAGGGGAGACTAACTGATAGTCTCGAGAGTTTCTTGAAGGATTGAAATCAGCATACTGATGTGCTAATGACAGAGCAGCAGAATGAAGTGTTACTGGAAGAAATGACAAAGCAGCAGATTGAAGTGTTGTCGAAAGAAATGTCAGAGCAGCAATTTGCAGTGTTGCCAGAGGAGGAAGAGACACGAAGGTTTTATAACTTTGATGTTTGTTTTATGATTGCAGGTGTTGATGGAAGGACTAAAGAATGTTTGGTCCAGGAGAAGAAGAAAAGAGATGATGACAGTGACTGGAAATTTAAATACCAGTCCAGAGAATTGTTGAAGTCAGAGAGTGAAGAAATTGTCATGGGTGACAATCAGGAAGAGTTTTTCTATTGCATAAAACAAGAAAGTATGGGTGATTGGGTGGCAGCAAAGATGGCAGTAAGGACTGAGCAAGTAAAAGCTCAGCAAGCTAGCGTAGGAGCTCAGCAAGTAAAAGCTAGAGCAAGGGTTCATCAATTGAGAGTAAAATCAGAAGTAGAAGTTTAGCAAACAAGATGGAGCAGTATCCAGCAGTCATAAGATAAATTAGATCAGGAAATTGAATTTATGAGGAGGTTGATGGTGAGAGTGTCTCGGAAGAAGACAGCAACAAGAAAGCAGAGAAACAGCAGCAACAACAAGAAGACAGTCACACACTGTGAAGGCATAACAAGCGGGAAGATGCAGAATAAGATATGGAAGACTGGAGAAGAGCAAAAGAAGAATATTGCAGCGGATGATCAACTACAGAACAAAGTGTGGGATCCAGGAAGGCAAGGACTAAAAGCACATGATCAGGAGATCATGATAATTTTAACCTTGGGAGTCTGATGCAGGGGCATTAGGCCGAAAATACTTTGTATTTTAATAAACATAGGGGGGTCTTATGGTTTTAATTTCTTATGTAATTATTATTATATTGAATAAATATAGTGAGGAATTGTAAATGTTCTCGAATTGTTGGAGAACATGAGAGAATTTAATTAGTTAGGAACATGAAGAGTCAGTTTCAGTAAATCTTGGAATTTAGGCTAAATTTATGACTTTGAGAATTCCAAAAGTTTTGTTGAGCTGTCAAAGAAGTTGAATCGATTCATTTGTATTTTTTGTATAAATGTAAGCCCAAAGACATCAAGAGGACAGAACTGGAGATCTGGAGATACAGAGTTAGAGTAGGCTTTGGAAACAGAGTTTCTGTAATCCTACGGGCAACTGAAAGGCCATTTGATTTGAAGATATGGCCGAGAACCAAGGAAGCTTTTTGTATTTGGTTTCACATGTATATATGAAGAATTTATTCCTGAATCAGATGTATATCGTTGGATTTAATCCTATGGGAATAGGCTTTGAGTTTCAATAAGAATTTGTATGAACAATGTATGAATAACTTTGTGATAAGGGTTAATAGATATTTTGTATATGTATCTAAGAAATATCTAATTGAATAGTAGGGTTTGAAATAGTATGAAGTTTCCATTGAAGATTCGATTTAATTGTCGAGGAAGTGTTTCAATTATGAATTGAATGTAGGGCAATAAGGAATTGAATACATACTGAAGAATGTATATGAATAGTGGTATATCGATCCCTGAAGGATCGATCACATGAGAAAGAAGATAGATTTTTAACTCGACATTTCATGCATCGGACTATGTGTATGAGTAACACATCTGATTGAATCATAATTTCAGAATGGAATTGGAATGAGGATTAATTTCAATTGATATCTAAATAAAATATGCTTATTTATATCACGTTGATGTATTGTGTGAACCATATCTAGTATTGACATTTTGAATTAAAGAAAGGCCGAATCAGAATGATGGTGTGGCGAAACTGAAGCATTGAAATGGATCTTCGAGGGCACAATACAAAGGGGAAAGGAATTATGAATCGAATGAAGCTTGAAAGCGCAGAAAAATCGTGGCAAAATTGTTTGATAGAGTGTGAAGCGGTTTCTGGAGTCGAATTGAATCACAGTGTACGGAGTTGTGAATTAACATTTCACTAAATCAGGACCAAAAATTGATGGCGCAGTTGGAATGAAGGAACAGAACCTTAAGCAAGAGGTATTCAGAACCGTGAGGCGGCTGAGAGACTCCAAACCAACAAATGGTTTTCGCATTGTTAAAGAACGGTAAGTGGAATTCCTTAAATTAGCACGATAACAGTCGTCAATTGACACGTGTCTTGGAGTGGTTTTTGAAAACCGGTTATTTCACATTATTTTTGCGCGTTAAAGCTCAATGGAAAAAAAATGTGATTTGCATTCGATCTTACGGGTGAACGATCCAAAGGTAATCGCATTTAAAACTGCGAGGTCGATAAGCTGAGGTATGGCCCAGCGTTTTGGCAATGGTAAATGTCTATTTAATAAGTGAGGGTTGTGCATATGGTGGGACCGATCCAGAACCCAATCATTATGTTGATATTTGGGTCTAAAACCAAGTTTAGAGAGTTAATATGGCAAATGCGTATTGATGGATGGTGAGCACATTGGAGCGTTGATTATGTGTGAATTGACAAGCTGTGGACAATATAATGTATTTGCTGGTGCCTTGGGTTTTAAATTAAAGTCACCTTTTGGTTTAATTCCAATGTTTAAGTGAGTTGGATATCTGTCCAGGTTTGTAAAATATTGATACATATATTAATATATGTGTGGGTGCGAAGATATGTTTTAGTCATTCGATGATTGTGAGATGGTCTATTAATATGGGTTTTAACAACCACTAGATTTGTAGAAAAGTACTTTCACATATTTTTGGAGTTTGTCAATTTGGGCATTTTCAACAGAATGAAAATGAAGGACGCATTGTATATAAAAAAAGGTAAAGCTTCAGAAATCTGGTTGTAAGAGAATTTTATTTCTATATCTCAAATCAGGGATTTGAGATATAGAATCTTCCGCATTAATTTAAATTTCCAGTTCAGAAAATAAAATGAAGATGCATTTTTATATGCATGAGAAAGTGTGATTGTGGGTAAGCAGGGTACCCCACCATCATATATGGCTGCGGGTGTGCTATGGTCGGTAGGCCGAGCTGCTTCACGACCTCTGCTGAAATGAGGTTCTTTTGGCTTCCACTATCGACAAGAAATTGCAGCGGAGAACCCTTCACCTACATTTGCAAATGGAAGAGGCGCTCCCCCTCCTCTGGATCCTCTAGGTCCTCGCTCTGGATATTGGTGGTGGCAACAATGGCACTGGGATCTACATCAATGATCTGCTTCCCTTTGTCATTGCCTTTGTCTGGTTCTGACTCAGGATCAGAAAATGCATCTGATTCAGGTGCCTTTAGTTCGGCCACTAATGATTGTTTGGCCCAACACTCGTTTGTGTTGTGAGTGGGGCTGTTATGAAATTCACACCACTTCCCTATGTCCTTCTTTTGATTTGTGGTGTTGTTCTAAGTCGCACTGCTTTGGCCTTGCCCCTTGTTCTTCAGTTCGGGGGCACCTTCCGAATTCGCAGATCTAAAGTCTTGCTTCTTCTGCTTAAATTTCTGCTCGATCTTGGCGGCAAAGCGATATGCTGTGCCAAGCGATGTAATGTCGAGGAAATCCATTTCCTCCTGAATGTGTTTGTGTAGACAGTCGCGGTACTTGAGCACCAAATGTCTCTCTGAATCTTTAATACCCAAATTTTTGCGTAGGGTATGGAACAGATTTGTCAGTTCGTGCACATATTGATCCCTTTGTTGCCGCAGCGTGGTCCATTGGATGTATTTGTCCTCATAGCTCCCCACGGGGTAATATTGTTTCTTGATGCTGTCTCGGAACGAATTCCAAGTGGGTGTGGCCAAGAACAGAGAGGGTTCCCCTTCTTCCTCTTGCTCACGGTAGGTTTCCCACCAGTCTTTGACATGGGGGGTGGCTTTGAGGAGTGAAAAAATAATATTTTCTCGGTCAGAGAAATCATGGACCGAGAAATACCCTTCGAGTAAATTCAACCATCTATCTACAGCGTCTGCATCTATTTGGCCTTCAAATACAGGAATATCAAAGTTTACCTGTACCTTGAAGGGAGTGGCGCCTCCAGAGTGGCTGTTGGATGCAGATGCGCCATAGATGGGCAGTCGTTGAAGGATCTGAGCAAAGTTATCCATCATCGCGTTCCTTTTTTTCTCGAGGGCCTCCTCGAGCAATATTTTGATAGGATATCCTGCTCCCTCGTCTTTCTTTTCTTCCACCATGGGAGGTTGTCGGAGTTTGCAAGACTGATCTTGCAAGGGTTCAACCAGATCGAGCCCTAACTCCTTATACCCTGACCGCGTTGGGGACATGAAAAGAAAAACAAAGAAAGAGCAGAACGCTCTGATACCACTGAATCGGATTTATGCAGGAATGCAACAAAATACAGAAATAACCATAAACATAGAGATTCAGGGGAAATAATGCTTCATTTCATTAATATCAAATAACAGAAATATGCTTACAGACATAATGGAAATAAAATAGCTAGGGTGCTGGTAGAGAATCTCTGAGAAGAGATGTGGTGGCTATAGGCCTCTAAATTGTGTTACAATTAGGCTCAAGGGCCTATTTATTATTGAGAAACAATGGAAAAACTGAAAAGTCCAAAAACCTAACTCTAGGAGATGAAGCGCCAAAATTGTGGGCCCCCGTTTGGGTAAGTTGGTGTTTCAACTTCCCGGGGACGTAACTTTGGCATCCGATATCCATTTGACGCTCTAATATCTCGTTAGAAAGATATATCTGAGGAGTACAACTTCCGATGTGAAAAAATTTGGTCCATGGACCCATGTTTCTCCCGGTTTTCCCAAAAAACATCGTTTAGGGCCTCAAAATGGCTCCGAAAGTTCAGGACCCGAAAAACTGCGAAAAATAGTAAGTTGTGTTGTAACTTAAAAACTAAACGAACTGATGGTGGGGGTTCAAATGGAATAGGTGGGTGGCCACCAATATCCACCTGGATCATTAAGGCCCCAAAACGGCTTCGGGAGTGCAGGACCTGAAAACCTGCTAAAAATAGTAAGTGGTGCTGAGTGTGAAAAGTTGCAAGAATTGATGGTGTAGGTCCAAATGGATTAGGTGGGTGGCCACCGATATCCACCTGGATCATTTGACCTCATATCCTTCTGGTTGCTGCATATAGATCTCTTCCTCCAAATCTCCATGGAGAAATGTTGTCTTTACATCTAAATATTCAAGATGCAAATCTTCTGCTGCTACAAGACTTAAAATAGTTCTGATTGAAGTCGTCTTAACAACAGGAGAAAATGTTTCATCAAAATCAATACCTTTATTTTGTGCAAACCCCTTCACCACAAGTCTAGCTTTGTACCTTTGTTTTCCTCCATCTTCTTCCTTCAGCCTATAAACCCATTTATTCTGCAATGTAGTTTTACCTGTAGGCAACTTGACTAAGTCCCAAGTCTGGTTATGCATTAAGAGTCCATCTCTTCTTCCATGGCTAGCTCCCACTTCTTCCTAGTTTCAACCTACATTGCTTCTTCATAACATTCGGGTTCACCAGAATCAGTCAACAATAAATAATATAATGAAGGAGAGTATCGCTCAAGGGGTCTACTTATCCTGGTAGATCTTCTGAAACCACTTTTAGGTGTTTGAGGTGCATGTTGCTATTGTGGTGGTTGTTGTCGTTGTGGTTGTTGATTATTATTATTTTTAGGCACCTTTACTTTTCTATGATCTCATCAAGAACTGTGTATTCTTTGTTTTCTTTTTCCTGTTTCTTTTCCTACAACTGATTCTTATACAAGACCTTTTCATTGAATATTACATCTCTACTCCTAATGATTTTGTGATTTTCATAATCATATAAGCGATAACCAAAATCATTAACACCATATCCAATAAAGGTACATTTCTTTGATTTTGCCTCAAGATTTGTTCTGCTTTATTTATTAATATGGACAAAGGCCTCACAGCCAAACAGATTTAAAAAAGAGTAGTTTACCTTTTTACCTGTCCATGCTTCCTCTGGAATACCACCATCCAAAGAAATTGAAGGCTCTTTGTTTATTAGATAAATAGCAGTATCTACAGCATCTACCCAAAATTGTAAAGGCGATCCTGCATGTAATCTCATGCACCTTGCACGCTCCATAATTGTTCTGTTCATCCTTTCTGACATACCATTTTCTTGTGGTGTTCTTGGAACTGTCTTCTCTCTACGAATTCCATGCTCTGAACAATACCAATCAAACTCTTTGCTGCAATATTCACCTCCATTGTTTGATCTGAGACACTTCAACTTCTTTCCTGTCTCAATCTCAACCAAAGCTTTCCATTTCTTGAAAGTATCAAATACATCAGATTTATTCTGAATACAATAAATCCAAGTTTTTCTAGTTGCATCATCAATAAAAGTAACATAATAACG
Source organism: Pinus albicaulis (assembly GCA_034641835.2). Classification (NCBI taxonomy): domain Eukaryota; kingdom Viridiplantae; phylum Streptophyta; class Pinopsida; order Pinales; family Pinaceae; genus Pinus; species Pinus albicaulis. The sequence continues at coordinate 1,394,493,510 of CM076580.1, forward strand.
ACATCCATCGAGAGATGATACCTGAGCAGGTCCCCATACATCTGTATGCACAAGCTCTAAATTTTCGCTTTCTTTTCTTTCCCAACTCTGAGAAATATGACTCTCTTATGTTTTCCATAAATACAATTCTCACAAAAATCCAAATCAACATTCCTCAAACCCGACAAGAATCTTCATCCCCTTCTCACTCATGTGTCTGAGCCTATGATGCCATAATGTTGCATCTGCTCCTTTGGAAGTTAAAGCATTAACAGAGTTAGAAATACCATTACATAAATACAATGTACCAACCTTTTCGCCTTTTGCTATTACCAGGGCTCCTTTGGTGACCTTCCAAGCTTTATCTGTGAAAGTTGTCACACAACCTTCACCGCCTAACTGCCCTGTTGAAATTAGATTTTTCTTTAGATCTGGAACATGCCTTACCTACTTTAATAGCCATTGGTTTCCATTCTGCTGTTTTACAAGAACCTTACCCATTCCAACAATTTTACAGGGTTTATCATCACCCAAACGAACTTGTCCAAAATCTCCTTGAACATAGTCATGAAAATATTTCTTATCAGGTGTGGCATGGAATAGACCCTGAATCCACCACCGGAGATCGGTAACATTTTAGAAGAAGAATCAAGCATCTTGTAACATCTTTTTTGTCATTTTCTTCGCGGATGCTTTTCTTATTTGGTAACGTCTCCTTCTTTTCCCTTCCAAGATCTACAGTCTTTCTTTAGGTGTCCTTTCTTTCCGCATTTCCAACACACTATCCTCGATCTGGACTTGGATCTGCCTTTCCTTGATTTACTGCGATATCCTGAGCTCTTTCCTCTTTCCATTTTTCTTCCCCTAGACTCTGCACTCAAAGCATTGCCCGATGTCTCACCGGAGCTTTTACGTCACATTTCCTCGCTAAGGATAGCACCGACAACATCATAAAACTTTAAAGTAATAGATCCAGAGACAGAGTTACTAATGGCCATAACTAAACCATTCCAGTTTTCTGGCAATGAGCATAGAAATAAAAGAGCCCTAACTTCATCATCAAAGTTTACCCCTACAGAACTTAACTGGCTGGTAACTGTATTAAAATCATTTAAATGGTCTGCAACAGATCCACCTTCTGACATCTTCATATTAAATAAACATTTCAAAAGAAATTCCTTGTTTGAGGCCGAGGGTTTTTCATATAATTTCGCCAACGTCTTAATCAAACCCTCTGTTGTTGTTTCCTTCGAAATATTGAAGGCTACCGACACCGCGAGGCACAACCGTACTATTCCGAGTGTCTTTCTATCAAGAATCTCCCATTTTGCGTCTGTCATAGCCGTCGGCTTCTTTGTTTTTCCGCTCAATCGTAGGTACAGATCTTTCTGATACAGATAATCTTCCATCTGCATCTTCCACAGCGGAAAATTTTGACCGTTAAATTTCTCGACCCTAAACTTACCATCTTCCGCCATTTCTCCCACTCGAACCAAGAACCCTTCTTTCCTGCGAGTTTATCAGCCTAATAGACCTTCAGCTCTAATACCAGTTGTTAGAAAATTATATATTACAGAGCAATGCAATAAATAAAATATGTGGAAAACACAAACACACAAAACACATAAAACCAGAGAGACACATATATACGTGTTTCACCCAGTTTGGGCTACGTCCACCCCGAACAGCCAGTCCTTCCTTTCTATTATCCAGCAAAATGAAGAGACACAATCTACAGCAGATCCGCTGTAATATCCTATGTTCTCTCTCACAATCTCCCTATATGTTTCTCTCTCTAAGAATACACATACAATCACAACCGCAATACAATACCCTTATACAAAGCGAGGGGTTGCCTTCTAGGGCAAAAAACCCTAAACTAATCATAACTTCTACCGTCAAATCATCCACCTAATGAACGGCCCAGATTGACTAGAAATAATTACACTTTTACAAGGCAATTTTACTTCTGTTTTTAGCTTCGGGGGCACTGCCCCCGAAATCCCCCACTAGGGGGGGCTTCATAAAGTCACAGCCACCCCCCTAGGCAACATTTAATTATGGGCAGCGTTGCCGCCCCATTAAGGTACAGGGATCCAACGTTGTGATACAAAATAAACAAGATAATCAAGCTCCACACCCAACAATAATATAGAGAAAGGGAGAAATAAGGTAGCCTTGTCTGAGGCCTCTAGAGCTTTGAAAAAATTTTCCTAACCTTCCATTCATTAATAGGGAAATCCAAGGCCCTTGGATACAAGATTTTATAATGTCAATGAAGTCAAGGGCAAAACCAAAATTTTGGAGGACAGCTATGAGGAAGGGATGGCTAACTCTATCAAAGGCATTAGCCATTTCGAGCTTCAAGTTGAAGCCTTGCTCTTTCCTGGATAGCCTGGAATGAAAAGCTTCTTTAACGAGCAGATTATTGTCGATCATTTGTTTATTTGGAACAAAAACTCCATGATTTTCAGAAATCAAGAGAGGGAGGAGGCTTTTGAGTCCATTTTCTAATATCTTAGTTATGATATTGTAAGATGAATTGCACAAAGATATTGGTCTAAATCGATGAAAAGGGGAAGGTATAGTTTCTTTAGGAATAAGGGCCAAGTAGGTAGAATTGGTATTGCCTCCAATTTTCCTCTTTCGAAAGACTCAATTAATCATTCTTAAAATATCTTTTTTAATGAGCTTCCAAACGAGCGATAGAAGGCTATAGAAAAACCATTTGGTCCTGGATCTTTATCTGGGTGAAGGTTCCATATTTCATTTTGGAGTTCCTCTTCTTCTACTTGCTTAGTAATAGCAGCATTAGCCTCATCCAAAACTAAGTTTGGGATATGTCTAATGAAGTTATCATAATTGGTACTTCCTTATTCAACAGTAAGAAATATTTTGAAATGACGGTGTTCTTCTTTGATATCTTCTTGTCCTTTGATTTCAGATTTCCCTTCACCCATGATTGTCTCAATGTGATTCTTAACACTTCGCATTTTGGTAATGTTATGAAAGAAAGTTGTATTCTTGTCTACAACCTGAATCCAAAAATTCTTGGATTTTAATCTCAAGGATTCCTCCTATCTTCTATTGGCCTTGTAGATTTTCCAGTAGATCTCTATTTCTTTCAGTTGCATTTATTTTGTTACCACTCCAACTTCCATGCTTCCTTGGAGTTGATCTAACTCTAATTGAAGCTCAAGTTTCTTTTGTTTTAGCTCTTTATAGTGTAATATGGCCCACTCTTTTAATTCAGCCCTGAATTTCTTTAGTTTGGTTTCCCAAATGAATCTTGGTGAACCGTTGATGCTTTATTCCCAAGTAGAGGCCACCAACGACCTGACCTCTTCAAAAGAAACCCACAGAGGGTTAAATCGAAAAGGAAGCGGCCCAAAGTTTTCACTTTCCCCAAATTTAAGAGAAATGGGCTTATGATCAGAAGTTGTTGAGGGGATTATTTTTGAGGTCACAAATATAGTGCCAGAAATGAGGCAAACTTGAATTAAAAACTTGTCCAATATGTTAATCAAGGTTGTCATTGATGTCAATAGTTGAGATGGCAAATATTCTTGTGATGTCAATGAACCTCATGCAATCCCTAGGTGCTAAGGATGCCATCAATGAAGAGGTCAACCCATGAAGATGTCAAACCACTAATGAAGAAGTCCTAAGAAGTCCTTGAACTAGCTATAATGTTGCATATGCCTTAATGATCTAGACCTTAACCTTTGATGACATATGGAGTTATACAATAAATGATGTCATACACTAAATGAATGACCACAATTGATTATGGCACTTGATGAAGGTTGAAGGAATAGATGATAACGTGGAAGATATCATTTGAAGGTTGGAAGACTATTTTGAAGTTCTCCTAATGATGCTGCACTATAACATATCACTGCACAATTATGTGATGACATGGATGATACACATTGCTGAACACTATCATGATGACAAGGATGTCTTACATGTTCCTATGATGATGAAGAAGCCAAATAATGGAGAAGACAAACAATGGAGAAGCCAAACAAAGAAGCCATACTATCCTGATCATTTTCTGCACTAAATTATTTAAGGACAGTCACAAAGAAAAATATTTTTTCAAACTTTAGAGGCAATCTTTTAACATGGGGCCTACACCATCTTCAAAAGCATAATTTTAGCTTTCCAACGAGCTATTACTCAGCCCGAAACTCCAAGCGGTTTGAGAGTTATTGAATTTTTAAGTTAATACATAATTTCTGGTCCAATGAGCCGACATCACTTTCTAGGACAAGTCGGCCTACTTAAGGATGCATCTGTTCGGTGAAGGGTCGAAAATTAGGTGTATTTATATGTGATTACTCTCCTTGTTTCAGACCAACCATCAGCAAAGCATTCATTACAGGTTCGAGTTCATATCTCATGAACAAGAAGAATAAAGGTTGCAGATTGGGTGAACAGCTTAGAGGATAATTATGCAAAGTCAAGGGACAACGAAGAATTAAAGTCTGCGTCTAAGACCTGTTTTGAGCCACAGCCCTAGAAGGAGCAGAGATCTCAGCATTGTTGATTATCTATGCTACAGAAAACTGTGGAGAAAAAATACACTTCAGATCTCAGAATTGTTTAGGTGTAATCCTGTAAAAGGTTGAGTTGAAGCTCAGAATGTTATAAGTCCTGTGGGAGTGACTTATGCTTAGATATATCAAGGTGCAGACCTATATATCTCAGACAAGGACAGTCATATTTCATAGCTCAAATTTCTGGAAACAAGAAGTGTGGACAATCCTATAGGTTGCAGATTCTTTGATTACACCTTCGCCTGTAGCCTCAACTTGTGAAGAGTTGCAGATTTATTTAGAGGACTAAAAACAACCCAGAACTTAAGCACATTGGAGCAGCACTCAAGTGGAAGGCAATTCAAGTGGCTAGGAGGCAGTTTGGAGGTTTGAATACCCTGTGAAGGACAGCCTCCAATGAAGAGGACTAATTTGCATCAAACTAGAAGGAGAACAAACCTTGATTTGTTGTATATAGTATATACTAGTCACCTATGGTGCTGTGGTGACTTACCTCAGTCTTGAGAAATAGACTTGGTGGAGCAGCATAATTTTTAGAGCTGGATTTTGATACTATCTTGGACAAAATTTGAGGGCTCTTTAGAGCAGATTTGGGCCTCATGTTTGGAGCAGTTTTCAGGCAACTTTGAAAGATAATGTTATCTCCCTTGAAGACTCGTCCAAAGCACTATTGGAGCAGATTGTAGAGGAGTTTTAGAGAAGTCTTGTTGACCTTGAAGAGTAACCGAGTAATCCCTTGAAGAAGACCCTTGAACAGATGACAAGACATTATTGAAGACACCTTTGAAGGACATTTTATGCAGACATCTTGTTGAGAAGTTTTTAGCTGACCTTGGAGAGTCATCTAGAAGCCTATTGGAGACTATGATGCATCGCTGATGTCATCATGAGGTGACCTTGAAAAGAAGTATTTGGGTAACATGAAGAGCAATGGTGACACCTTCATGGGAAGACCAAGTTGTCATTGATGAGCTAAGTGCTTTGGAGATTGTTTGAGGGCAGTGTTGAAGGTTACATTGTCAAGGCTCGTTGCAGAAGGTAATGGGAGCCATGAAGAATCATCAAATCTATCTTGATGAATTGAAGTTAGAGGTTGGAGCCTCATAGAGACAAGGTTGGTGCCTTGGAAGATAGGGTTGGAGCCCTAGAGGATTGGAGTCCTCAAGAAACCAGGTTGGAGCATGTACCAAAGATAGGGTTGGAGTCCTAGAGGTTGGTGCCTCAAATCAACAAGGTTGGAGCCTTGGAAAGACCAAGTCGGTGCTTGGCACAATACAAGTTGGAGCCTGGAAGATTGGAGTCTTCATCTAGGGTTGGAGCCCTATATCATTATTGTACTTTACTTATTGTAATGAAGAAAATAATAAATGTATCTATTCCATCATTGTTCATTTTGTGTTCTAGATATAAGTAATCTAACTCGTAAAATTAATAATTGAAAAGAAAAATTGATTCACCCCCCTCTCAGTGTTTCCAACACAATATTTCTTTAATGTTACCTAAGTCTATTCTTCTATTGTTCCAGGTGAACTTTCCATTCTTAAGAACAATATCCATTAGACTTTGGACCTTTGTTATGCTCTCAAACTTGTCTCTGAAAGGGTCTGGTTGGAAGTTGCCTCCATGCTTTTCTTCTGCGTTCAGAATCAAGTTAAAATCACCTCCAATTATTATTTTCTGTTGGTTTCAGTGTCTAGCTGATTCGATAATGATTGCCAACATTGGTTCTTATCTTTGAAATGGGAGGGAGCATATAGGTTGAAAATGATGATTTGATTTCCAGAGATTTTTTTTATGAGATATGATTTGATCCAGTGTTGCTCCATCGAAAAAATTAATTCCCAGGAGGTATGATTCCACATTGTACAAATACCTCCAAAAGCTCGTCTTGCATTTGTCGCTATTCCTTCGAAATATTTTATTTTTTGGATTATTTGGTTCATTTCTTGTTCTATTGACATCGTCTCCTAAAGTAAAAGAATGTCAGGGAATTTTGATCTCACAAGATCTATTGCTACATTTACTTTCGAGGGATGCCCAAGACCTCTACAGTTCCAGAAGATCCGATTCATTATTTACTATGAGATGGTGTTGAGGAACGTTTTCTTCTCACTGTTTGATTTAATTTTTCCTTGTATCCTACTCTTTTATCAATGTAGGTATCCATTGGTTGCTGAGTTCCCATGGCCATGTCTTTTTTTGTTGTTTCATCTCGTAGTTCCTTGTTTAATTTCTTTCTAGACATTTTGTGGTTCTCAAGAAGAGCAAGAGAATCTTTGGATTGATTTCTTGTGAGAATCCTTTCAAAAGAGGGAATGAGAGGGCTCAAAGAAGGGTCAGGGGAGATTGGATGAAAAAGAAGGGGAGTGAGAGGGGATGAAGCTAGAGGGGACGAGTGAGGGGAGGCGATAAAGGTTTCAGTGATGAGAGGCACATCCTCACATGTAGTGGGAGAGTCAGGAGGGGACAAAGAAGCAAGCGGGTTGGAATCGGGAGGGTGGGAGAGAGAAGAGGATGGGGGAGAAGATGGCAAGGAGGGGGTTCAAAGAAGGAAGGAATAGAGGACTTTGAAGGTTTGTTTCCAGATTTTTTGTGCTTGACAATTTCCCATGAGTTCCTTGTGTTTCAATTGTTTCGTCTACTTCTCACTTTGGACATCTATTAGCAAAATGACCATATTCACGACATACCTTGCATTTGAAAGGGAGTTGTTCGTAGTCTAGTTGTTGAATGTGAGTCCAGTGGTCAACCTCAATCTTCATAGCTTTTGGTAATCCTTTGCCCGGGTCTACTTCCACACATATTCGAGCACAGGCATGCATTTTTTATTTTGGTTCACTTATGTCAATGTATTTTTCAAAGGCACTGCCTAAAGCTTTTACCAAATTGTCTCCCCAAGAATGAAGAGGAAGGTGAGGGAGACGAACCCAAATCGGTTTTGCATTAGGAACATTGAGCTCAAGATCGAAGTCAAGAGTCCATCTATTTAGGTATAGTCCACTGGTGTCCATGAAGTAAGATCCATTTTTAAAGATGAGGTCTTGGTCTTCCTTGGATTCAAAGTAGAAAGTGAAATAGCCTTTTCCACAAAAAACAATAGAGATTTGGCCTTGAGTTTTGGCAGCCCAGTTCTTTTCCACCCATTTTTGCACTGTTATTGGAGAAGGCCAAAGGCCCGTAAATTGACCAACCAAACCTCTCTCAAGCAGAGAAAGAGCAGCTCTACGAGGAATCGAAGGAGGCAAGTCAATTTCTGTAATGTTTTCCATTCTTTTGACAAACTTGGAGATAGAGGGTCGCTCACAAGGGGCACCAAGAAAGGAAAGAAGGCTTGAAAAAGCCAGAGCAGCAGCATCACGAGGGACCGCAGTTGAAGAGCGAACCCGGTTCGGATCAAACTCCAGAGGGGCCATCAGAGAAGGGAGCAAAGGGATTAGGATGCAGTCTTAGAGGGAGAGCACAATGCGGGAGCAGCAAGTTCCTCTTATAGTCAGAATTATTCAAAGCCTCAATTACTTATATGATAAAACTTATAATGTTTAAGTATTTTTCCCTCAATTTTTATATTATAAAACTTATATTAAATAGCTCATAGAACTTATATTTTAATAAAATTAAGGATACTTTCCCAATCCCAACCATATTAAAATATTTGTTTGTATAATTCGTTTCCAATGGTTTGGATTTTTGTTGATGTATGTTTTACAATACTTTTATAAAATTATTTTTTTTATAATTCATTTCCAATGGTTTGGAGTTTTGTTGATGTATGCTTTATAATATTTTAAGACGGTTTCAGTGGTTTTTTAATGGCCCAATTTCTATTCAAATTTAACTAGATATCAACCCCTAAACAATGACAAATTAATATTAATATTATTTCTACTAAATCAAGATTGATACAAGTTTTCTTCATGATATGAAACCGGTTTCAGTAGCTTTTCAATGGCTCAATTTTTATTCAAATTTATCTCGTATTTTTGAAAATTTCTAATTATAACTTAGTTCTAGTTTGGCATGATATTAACCCCTAAACAATGACAAATTAATATTAATATTATGTCCCCCGGATGTGGGGGTTTAAGAGAGATTGTACAGAGAGAGGCCTGTGGGACGGCGCGTGGCAAGGACACATGGCCACCCACAAGTCTCACCATCGGCATTCGCCAGCATAAATGAACCTTGGCCGCCACCCCAAGTGGCATTTATTCTGCTGCATTCGTCGAGGCTGCCTCCTTCGCATGAAAATGCCGCTCCTTGTTCACTCGTCAGGTTATACTCTCCGGCCCTCTGGCTCTGCCTCTCGGCCCTCTGCGAAGCTCCATCTCCCGTCTGCTGATTCTATGCCACTCCAGTCTTCCCCCTTGCGAAGTTGTTGCTCCCCTGAGGTTGCAGAGCCAAGCTCTCGCACGGCGACTACTCGGCGTTGCAGTCTCAAAGGTTGTATCGAATTTCTTCCAGGCCACCACTACTCTCAGAGTCTCCTTTGCCAATTGCGCTTCTCAGCTTCCTTCGGCCTCAATTTTTCCTCTGCATCTCAGCTGCCTCCCGCCAACCCTGTTTCTTCCACTGCTCAGCGCGTCTTCCACCCCTACTGTGCCAACAAACCCCGACTCAGGCATCGCATGCGATGCCGGTGTGGCAGCAACAGGGGCCGCGCCTCTCGTCCGCTTCCCTCCTCCTTGTCTAGCTCCTCGTCCTCCTCCCTCGAGCACTCTTGGGGCAGATACCCCGACACTCGCAGTGGTCGTGGTCGTTTGTTCAGCTCCTCTATTCGGCCCCCTACCTCTAAGCCTTTGACGCACCCTCCGCCTCGCCTGATCCAGTGTTACACGGGGACTCGCCCCCCCACCTAGGGGTCTAGAATCCTCGCCCCCTCGCGCTCCAGGGTCTTGGGGACTTCTAGAGGACGTTTCCCGATGCCCCCAAAAATCAGGGAATTAAGGGGGACGTCAAAGGGGGCGTTTCCTCAGATTGAGGGGTCGAGGGAGCTTTAGGGAGCGTGAAGGGAGCGTGAGGGGGCATGAGGGGACGAGAGGGGGCGTGAGGGGACGGGAGGGGGCGTGTGGGGCCCACAATTAAAAAAAAAAAAAATTAAAAAAAAAAAAAAAAAAATTTAATAATCGATTGTTTAATTAAATTAATTTTTAGGTTTCATTTGTTTTCATTGTATCATTCGCACTTAGCACTTGCCGCCCAACCCTTGGCACTTGCCGCAGCCGCCAGAAGAAGCCCGCAGTTTGCTGCCCGCTGTTGGAAGAAGTTATGTTTTATGTTTCACTGTTTCAAACATAACTTTAAACTTGTTTGCTTTTAAGTTTTAATATTTATGTTTCAGACTTGAGTTGTAAACTTCAGTTTAAAGTTTATTTTGAATCTTGATATAATATCATATATGTCATGACTCATATGATATCTTAAACTTTATTTTCATTGTACATTGCTAGTAGTTACATTAATGATTATACAGTTACAAAGTTACATATGAATCTATGATGTATGTTTTAACTTTTAACTTTTAAATTTGTTTCAGTTAGATGATTTATCATTCATTTGATTTATAATTTTTAAATTTTATCATTTATGATTTATCTTTCATGATGTAAGTGTATGATGACTATACATACATTTCTTGCAAAAATGAAAAATACAATTGCATTATAAATATTTATTATTAAATTTTCAATGATATATCATATATAATATTATAGTATTATATATATTTTTATATTTTATAATTTTTATGACCCCGACGTCCCCCCACGTTTCCTGAAAATTGGTAGGGGGCTTTTGCATAGGCCGCTCCCGCGCTCCCTCGCCCCCTCGCTCCCACCTCTAGGGGACTTGGTGGAACATTGCACTGATCCCCTCTGCCTCTTCGCAAACCCCCACCATAGCCCAATTTCAATTTCAATGTTCCTTCGACCACCCTCTCGTCGTTGCCACCATCTCGGTCTCCTTTCGCGAGGTGACCGGTGATGGCCCCTGCCCCAATCAGCCCATCCAACCTTTGCACCCTCGCAACGACCTCGACCCCTCTAAAGTGGTGAAGACACATTAGGTTCTGGCCGGGTACAATCCATGCTCGAACAACGGTAGCAGCTCGGGCTACTACAAGGAGCAGTGCAAGCAGGACGGGGGTATAGGTGACGATGCCGCGGCACCTCAACAGGTTGCACTAGGCTCCCCACGTGCTGAAGATGATGAATACAGATGTCTTATTGTCGAAGAACCTCCTCCATCACCTCATGACACTTAGAATTTCAGGTATTTTTCAATTTAAAGATACTAGTTTCTTAGTTTTGTCATCTGCTTACTACTATGTTTGGTACAATTACTCAAGTCTGTATGACACTGGTTTCTTCACTCGAGGCAGCGCTTCAAACTCTTTCTCGGCTGGTTTCCTGTGTGGGCAGCTCCATTTTTGCTGTTTTGATGAAAAAATGCCACTGACACAGGCTAAAACTGCAGAGGCCAGAGCCTCCATGTAACATATGTTTTATTAATAGATCTTACTCACTCTTAGAAAAAAATATATATATTAATATTATGTCTACTAAATCATGATTGATATATTTTTTCTTCTTAGCTATCTAAATAAAATCTAAGTTAATGAAATATGTATATGTTTTATATAAAAAAATTAGAAACAGCAATTTACCATTTTCAAAATTTTATTTTGGAGAGTATTGTTTCCATGCTACACGTGTTCCAAAAACTCACACTTTTCCACGTTTTGTATAACTTAATTTTATACATTTAATTATATATTTCTTCTTTTCTCAAATATCCCCATTGGCATGAAAGAAATGTCATATTCAAGCATCTAATGTATAGCGTGGAAAGGAAGCCAGGAAGTGGGATTTTTGTTGACTTGTCTGCAAGGGAAGCCTTCAACATACTCATTTTCATTTTCAGAAACTAGCTGGATCATAAGTAGTCAGGCTCCAGATCTTGTAAATTATCAAAAAGTGAGTTTTTCATGTATGTAACAACAAATACTTGAGCAAGTATATCTTCTTAGTAACTATGTTCTTCTGTTTTAACCAACTTATGCATTACTTAAAACTCAATTCGTAAATTCAGCCTGCTTATACAAATTGTAAAACAAATTTCCAAGTAAATTCAATAGCATGTGTCTCTAATCTTACCTATAGAGCAAATATCATTAAAACACATAAATACAAGGTACAAAAATTAAATTATCTGCTGTCCAAATTCTTGCACATAAAACCAAGCTGAATTGGAATGAATCTTATATCACCTTAAGCCCTACTGTTAATGCATTATTCTTGCGTAGGGGAATATATATAGAAATATTTATATATTGCCAGTACCATTTCATATGTACAGCAGAATTTACAATATACCTCCTCACATACCACTGTAGTCACTTAAAAACCAAATTCAATACCAACTACAGCAACTTGTTACTCCCACAAGATACAAATGTCCCACTCTTGGAGCATCAACACACCCACTCTTGCAGCATGGTGGCTAATTACATTCAAGAGACTCGCAAGATGAATTGAAAAGAGATAATTGCAAGGCAGAAACAATGCCAGAGAACCAATTCCGGCAAAATTAAAACTTAGGACCAACAAGCCATGCAGTGATCAGCCTTCAGTTGTAGGCATGAAGTTGCTCCTAAAGCCCAATGAAGTACCCGCCATAAAATGCTTTCTTCTCGATCGAATTTTAAAAAATAACTCATTTTAGCCCACATAAAATGACAAAATTTGACACCTTTCGGAACATAAGCTATTTTCTGGAGCTCCAAATCTCCTAGAAGCTGTCTCCTAGACGCCATCACCTAGAGATATACAAAATATTTGGAATGAGCAGAAACATTTAATGCCAAAACAATTTCTACCTATACAGACAAGATTCTGGCAAGAGATTTATCTCAAAATTCCAATTCCACCAATGGAATGCAAGTATCCTATCCACTGTATAAGCTTCAGACCACTATTTACATGTATGCATTTTTTTTAGTATGACCACGGGCACTCTCAAGTGAATGTACCATGATTGATAACGAAAGATAATGACCATAAAATGTGAACACCAACAAAGTGAGTAGCATCAAATTGGCATGTTAAATACTCCCATGACAGAATTGGGAAAGAGAACCCATAACAAGGATGGCCAAGAATAAGTGACAATGCCAGACATACATGGGCAGCTATCAGACAACAAGAACCACAACAATTTTGAGAAACAATTCTTAAAAGCATTGCACAAAACTTTTTTTGAACATGATCAGAAGAAACTCTTTGCAAATTTTCGTTTCTTGCCATGGTCCTCAAACATTAAACGAATAAAGCATGCAGATTGTAAAAATTTCTTTCAAGTATAATTAAATCAAGGCCTTAAAATTCACTGTATTTTTTGCTGCTTAATTTGCAACGGGAAAAACTTAATCTACAACTAGAAGCCAGAAACATAGTACTTAATCACGACATTTTCTTCCTTGCTATGAACAAAGATTCACCAACTTTAATCTTATTTCTGTCCATTGGAGAGGGAACTATAAAGCTTTAACCCATTACATGAAAATTCTCCCCTTGACAAAGGGTCCCATAAGGGCTAGAAGAAAGTATTAGAACCACCCACAATAACACAGGCCACATGGGATAGGAGCTGAAGAGGTCATCATAGACAATACAAGAAGGGATTAGATATAAGGAATTCACCTCTGTGAGAACGAAGAGATGAACATGCACTACAGAGAGCCACCATGTGATTTAAGAGCAAAACCAAAGAGGCTTCACAAATGGGAAAAGAAAGGAGAATTAAAAGGCATTCAATGTGAATGATCCGTACTGAGTCCTATTTGGTATTCAAATCATAAACATCCCACAATTGACAAATTCATAGTTTTCTACAATTTGTTATCATTTAAGCTTGAACTTGCTGCTCTTTCTTGAAACGTGTTTGTACTTTCTTCTGTGACATTAGACATTTTCTTTGTTAGATGTGTAGCAGAATAGATGAAGTGTAGTAATAAGCACCCAGCCTCCTAATCTCTTACATGGTTTAGGATTGACATAACTATGACAAGACATGTTCTAATAGAAAATTAATAGTTAATTATATGGTGCACAACAGATCAAACATGATCATTGGCAGCTTGCCGCCTGTTGTAGCTAAAGTTTATTACTCCAGTGTTTCACCCTTTTTTCAGTAAAGACCATTTCTAAATACCAAGACTAATGAAGAACAAAACAGGGATCGAAGTTGTATCAATTTTCACAAATTGAGAAGATAGATTGAAGACTCGTGGTTGTCACTACCCCTCCAATAATTGTTTCGTATCTAAAAATCTAGTAGCAAACAAGGAATGAAGTTCAAAAGCAAGAAACTAACCCATTTTATAGTCAATATGCACAAAGAAGCTTGCAGAAACTATCAAGTAGCATAGTATTAGCATCAACCCTTTAAAATAGTTTGATGTACCCTCCTGCAACATAACAATAAAGCTCATCAAAATTTATGTTTTCCCCAGATGGGTCCTCGAATAAAAAAACTATACCATGAAAAAGAAAAAAAATGTTATTGCAATTTCATGGAATTCACGAAGTATGGAAAAATCCGAAGTATCTTTCAGAAAGATGCAATCCCATGATACATTTAAACATGTAACATTCACACGATCTTTGACTTTGTCAACTATCATCTGGTCTTGCATAAAATTACAAAGAAATTAAGATGTACTTCTACAAAGATAAATCGTAACAGCTATGTTCACCGTCACCAGTGTTGGTGCAATACCCAAACATATATGACATGTTAACATTCACACAGTGTTTGACTTAAATTGCATGGTATGGGGAAATGGAAACATGTATCTGAAACGGGAAAAAGCTGGAAACATGACCCCCAAAAAGTTAGGAAATGGAGATACACTATATATGTGTGTGTGTGTGTGTGTGTGTGAAAATTATACTCAAGCTTTGAAAGAAAGCATAAGTTTTAGCATTATAATTTAGAATACAGATACATATTCAAGAATAAATGAGCAAAGTGCTCAGTTTTTCCTTGCTCAAGACTCAAACAGTGTGAGGAGAAAATAGGAATAACCTCTTTTATAAGAAATCATTTATCTCTAGAGGCTTCTAGAAATCTCTCAAAAAATATTTCAAAAACATAATAACTAAAAAAAAATATTTTTTAAACAATTAAAAGGAGAAATTGAGCCATATCACCATGCAGGCCCACACACATTGTACGGCTGCTAATACACATTGTACGGCGCTGATACGCACTGTATGCCGCTTGATACGCATTTCAAAAATGTGATATGTGTATCACCCCTCTTGATATGCATATCAAGCACGTTTCATCATAATCATACTGAAACGCACTTGATACCGGGGGGGTCACATAGGTTTGACTTCATTAACTCTCAACTAGGTCTTCAATAAAATTACATTGTACAAAGATATTGTGTTGTGCTTCTACATAGATAAATTGTCACAAACTAACAGCTATGTGCACCATCGCCAGTGCTGGTGGTCTAGCCGACCATCTATGAATATGAAACAGGTACCTGCTCACCCGTTTTGTTTGGCAACCATGTTTTATATGTCTCTCATCTCCATAATGCAAGATGGATGATCTGGGGACAGATCAATACCCATACCTAGCCTTCTTCTAACTTCTGAAGAACACTGCCCTAACTCAAACTAATTAGAAATGCTAAACCTGGTAAAACGCTGACGTCTATTCTTTTCTGTAGACAGCAAATATCTCCACTGATCATCTGCCCATCTTATTCTTCCTTGAAATATTGAATCTCAATCTCTCAAGGACAAGATTAATATTGCCATAATTGAATACCTATATAAGGTATCTGTTCACACATGGATCTAACCTTCAAAGAATCAGCATGCAAATACGATTTATATCAAGACATTTTCCTGCATCTGGTTGATAATATTATTGTCCCCTAGGACTCTTGCACCTTTGCACATCTCAGAGGCTGAGATTTCCCTTAGGCCAGTTCATGTCACCTTGCATTAAATAAAAAAGGGAACACTATATTTACAGAAGACAGGATCTGTATACTCTGCTCCACTGTATTTCAATCAAAAGAGCATTTTATATGTCGATATTCTATCGCTAATTAGATCTGGAGTTAATGCTACTGCCTTTACAGAGATGCCCCATTTCTCCTCAATATTTAAGATGATTAGCAATGTGTCCTGTTACCCCTCCTTTAAGGGCAGTTTGTGACATGGCATTGCCTTCCTCCTTGATCTGGTTGCATTCTGATTTCTGGGTACTTTCATATTTACCAAGGAAGCTCACATTGATCAAGGAATTTCACACATATCGCGGCATTTGTCACACCTCCCAAAGCAATTTTGGGGCTATTCATGGACACCTGGACCTCTCCTACACATGCCATGTGGAAGATCCTTGAACGTTGTCCTATTTGTCACATTACGAGCTGATTTGTACTTATATTGAAGGCCGATTTGTACACACTGCACTTGTCGGGTTTTATTTCAGCCTTTCGATTACTTGGAAGGACTATATAGATGATGTGTCACTCTCTTAGTGTGCTAGGGATGATGTGGATGTAGCTTGGGCAAATCATCTTAGAGAATATTGATGTGGAATGAGGATTAATCTCTCTATAATTTTTTGTCACTTTATTATTTGGGGTTTTATGACCCAAATTTTGACCTAAAAAGTCACTTGCTTCCTTGGGTCCCCAATTGGGATATTTGTTGGAGGCCTCAAGTCATTATTTCACTTAATTTTGGAGCTGTTAACATGATGCCACCCCCTTGATAGAGTATTGGCACACTTTCTTGAGGTCATTGCACTAAAAGAAGGAGAACGTTGGAGCCCTTTGACTTGGGAAGACACTTTACCATTGATGATGGATTATCTACATTAACTTTGAACCATTTCAGAGGCTAGGCATTGGCATCTTGGACTATTTATCTCTTCTTGGGCGGATCAACCCCTCAATTGAGGGCATTTACTCATCAAATCACTGTACATGTGGCTTGACCACTTTATTTTTATGTTCTGATAATTTACTTGATTTTACAAGTTAGTTAAATTTAGTCTTCTTAGGATAGATCTGGGGAATTAAATCAAATAATGATATTTTATTTTGAAGGAAGTTAGATCTCACTCTATAAATAGAGGAGAGCTTCCTCATTTGTACTCATGGTTGGATTGTTAGAGCACTCCTCTCCTTGGAGCTTAATGGAAATGTCTTTGTGGGAGCATTTATGTTGTTAAGGGCTTATCTTTGTGGTGAATGTTTTTGAATTAGAAGCTATTCTTTCTTGGTTATTCCTTCTACATTATTAAATGCATTAATGTGATTGTTCAAGACTGCCATAAGGATACAAATATCGATCCATTTGAAGGGAAACTTTCCCACATGGAGGGAGGACATCTAGAGGTTCTTCTCACACTCTCTTTTGTTAGTTCTGGGGAAGTTTAATCCTCCTTGCTAGGCCATACACCAAAGTTCCTTAGTAAGGATTTTTCACTTTATTTCATGCCATATTTAATTTTGTGGTTGGAGGATTTTTCTTTGGAGGGACCCCTTCTAGTGGGGCCGTGACTTCATGAATTTCTTTGATTAACCAAGGGATTAATTCTAGCCTATTGCCCTAATCCAGAAGCACCAGATAATTGACTTAAGAAGGTTTTCTTCTAGATATCATCTTGGCATCTGATTCCTCTTGACTCCATAACCCTAATAGGATACTAGAAATGATCTTCATATCTCTTCATCAACTTCTTCCCCTTTTTTACAAAAATCCCTAAAAAATATCTCCGGAAAATATGTTCCACTAGGGCTACCATTGACATCACCTTGTGCTTGATTGAATATGCCTTAATGATCCTAGTAGGCAAGCCCCCATTGAGTTGGAGGAGAGTCAGCCTAAAGTAAAAGGACAGGTTGTTGAGGTGATAGTGGGTGACCTTCCTAAAGGTTCCCTTCAGATTGTGCATTGTGGACTAGGGATTTTATCACGCATATACAATTTGAGTGGTAACATGTCACACTACTTTTATGGGAATTCTTCCTATAGTTGAAAAACTTACAAATAAGCATTTTCATCAAAACCAGCTATACAGAAGATGATAATGTCATTTCTTTAGACCCATTTCACTGTTGAAAATGGTATAGATTTCACTTTCAGCCACAATGAACCTTATATTGTAGTCCTTATTGTATTTCTAGGTTCGATTAAGGCCAATCGTGTACACATGGGTTAATCCATGAAGCTAGGTTGCACATTTTGGCAAGTTGCGTGTGTGGAAATGGTCTTTGTAGGCTCTCAATTGAGGTGTATCTATAGACCCTTGATTGAGGTTTTAAGCCCTCCGTTGGTTTTAAGCCCTTTATCAAGGGCTTAGAACCATGATTGATGTTTTAAGTCAAAAATGACCTCAATTGAGGGTTTCTATATGCCCTTGATTGAGGCATTTTAGAACACTTGATTGAGAGTTTAAAAATCCAAAATCCTTGCCTATTTTCGCAGGGTTTCATGGAGTTGCAACTTCCAAGAGGTGAAATACTTTCATCTCTTCCATGGAAGGTGGCAGGCTTGGTGCCTATAGATTCTTCATTGAATCCTCTATCCAAATTTCCAATGGCATATAATTTTCTCACTTTCAACTTCATAATATATTTTAAATTTAATTTTTCTATACTTACACAAGAAAATTCTCCCTAGTAATGAAAAAAACCCCATGATAAAATAAGTATCTTAAAAATTACACAACCAAAAAACTAGAAAAATATTTGGGATACCCATGGATGTTTACTCTTCAAAATGGCATTCCTATTTTTTGGTTATACATAAATAGTAGAAAAAAATGCGTTGAGAACACAAAGATGTATAAAATGTAGTTCAAATATTGATTAGTAACCTTAGTAAAATGATAAAAAATACAAATTTCCAAAAAGAAAATGGTGGGATAGCATTTTGTTCCAGTTCTGCACATAATATTATTTTTAATATTATACATTTAACAAAGAATTAGTTGTTGGGAACAAAAGTCACTTTTAAATTTTCTGAAAATTTGCAAGGACAAACACAATTAAATGCAAATTTGACACATTAAATGACATTACTCTTTTTTTGAAAAAATTGTTGTTAGAAAGATAACACAATTCCCTACAAATTATTTTTTACTGCACATCAAAATTCACAAGGCATATATGAGTTTTGAGGGCTTCAATTTAAAAAGTACATAAAATGTCAAAATTTCATCACCATATTTGACAAGAAAGTGGGACATATCTTCATGGACTCAGCCACATCTAATGTTGTACACAGACTCATAACCCCTCTTGGGGAAAGTGCCTTACTCTTAAATTGTATATATATACACAACCTCCATTTGTTATTGATCCTCATGTGATCATTCATTCTACTTAATAAAGGGTTTCACCTAAAGGCTCCCTCAAGTGCTACTCTCTCTTTTGTTCATGGGTTTCTTTCTCTCGCTAGCACACTTCTACAAGAGTTATCTCGCTCTCTATGGTTGCTTCCCTCTTTGCTGTTTTCTCTTCAAGAGTTGGGCTACCCTGGTAGTGGTTTATTCTCCTTAATGCAGAGTTAGAATTTTCTGTTTGGTTCCATTCGATCCTCTCTTCTCTTGTGAATCTCAACATTCCCCTGCCTCAGGGTTCACAACAACCATGACACTTCTTCATCCTAAAGAGAGACACTATATACGAATTGTCTTCTAGTATCCTCATCCACATCATTATCTCTTGTTTGAGGTCAATTTCAACAAATGTTCCCATGACTGTTCTCCAGCCTTGCTTTCTTAACTACGTCTACATTCCACCAAACAGTATTTTTTTTATAGGGCTCTTCTTGTTGCTGCTCTCCAACCAAATTTCCTTACTACTGTCTAAGTTCTTTTGTAGTACATAGAAAATGCTGCTAAATGGCAAATGCATATGTGTTTAACATGTGAACCAGCAAACAAACAAAATACCCTAACCCTGCTTAATATTTTCAGCAACAGTTAGCCCAAGTCAACTCAGTCAGAATTTGAAAAAACTGATCAGGGCAGCAAGGGAAAAATGGAGAGAGACAATGCCACGCATAGAATCCTTCCAAAATTCACAACCTGCTGCTCTGTTACCACGTTCTCAAAGTACCAGAAATAGGTAAGTGCAAGAACAGAAAGAGTAAATCAAAATGAGAAAGCTTGTATCAAAGGAAGAGAATCAAAAATCCTTTAAGGATAGTATAAATAGAAATAGAAAGATCAATATGACATTTTCTTTCATTTTCCCGCTTGACACTCCATACATGTAAAGTTTCTAACTTACCAAACTGAAAATACACAGGCATACCTTATTTATTTACAATATCTATTTACATTGCATTAGACCATTACATCCAACATGAACCACATTGCAAGTCAAATTATTTTACTAAACTAGAAGTAGCGGCAAACTATGAGCATATAAGTAATACACTGATGAAACCAGTGATCATAAATAGAAAGCAATATAACTGCTATCATAATAATTGAGAGGGCTTGACCAGTGCCTGACACGTCGGGTGCAAATGTGTGTTGTTTGAATGTGTCAAGCAAGAGCTAACAAACTTGATGAAGGTAAGCATAAACCTGAAGCATGAATGCTACCACAAGAACTGTGATAAAGAGTGTGGCAGTCTCAAAGAGCTGAAAGTTCAGATCCATAGGTTTTCCCATGATCCAGCCAACAACAACACAAAATGGAATCTGCATCAGAAAAACATGTTTTCAGTTATATTTACAAATAAGAAATGTTCTTTGGTAAATACATTCCCAAAATAAAGAAAACATTTTAATACAATGATTACAACAAAAATATATTTGGCACAAGAATGTAGGTTAATTATGCTTAATGATTTTGCAAAGGAACCTCCATCTCGGCTCAATAACCTTGCATTGATCATGACTGACATCCATATCTTGACTTTCATGACATTGAATTTTTTGTAGTTCTTGCATCAATGATCAGACAAACAAAACATATTCAATGATAATTACCGGTGTTACACGGGGACTCGCCCCCCCACCTAGGGGTCTAGAATCCTCGCCCCCTCGCGCTCCGGGGTCTTGGGGACTTCTAGAGGACGTTTCCCGATGCCCCCAAAAATCAGGAAATTAAGGGGGACGTCAAAGGGGACGTTTCCTCAGATTGAGGGGTCGAGGGAGCTTTAGGGAGCGTGAAGGGAGCGTGAGGGGGCATGAGGGGGCGTGAGGGGACGGGAGGGGGCGTGTGGAGCCCACAATTAAAAAAAAAAAAAAAAAAATATTTAATAATCGATTGTTTAATTAAATTAATTTTTAGGTTTCATTTGTTTTCATTGTATCATCCGCACTTAGCACTTGCCGCCCAACCCTTGGCACTTGCCGCAGCCGCCAGAAGAAGCCCGCAGCTTGCTGCCCGCTGTGGGAAGAAGTTATGTTTTATGTTTCACTGTTTCAGACATAACTTTAAGCTTGTTTGCTTTTAAGTTTTAATATTTATGTTTCAGACTTGAGTTGTAAACTTCAGTTTAAAGTTTATTTTGAATCTTGATATAATATCATATATGTCATGACTCATGATATCTTAAACTTTATTTTCATTGTACATTGTTAGTAGTTACATTAATGATTATACAGTTACAAAGTTACATATGAATCTATGATGTATGTTTTAACTTTTAACTTTTAAATTTGTTTCAGTTAGATGATTTATCATTCATTTGATTTATAATTTTTAAATTTTATCATTTATGATTTATCTTTCATGATGTAAGTGTATGATGACTATACATACATTTCTTGCAAAAATGAAAAATACAATTGCATTATAAATATTTATTATTAAATTTTCAATGATATATCATATATAATATTATAGTATTATATATATTTTTATATTTTATAATTTTTATGACCCCGACGTCCCCCCACGTTTCCTGAAAATTGGTAGGGGGCTTTTGCATAGACCGCTCCCGCACTCCCTCGCCCCCTCGCTCCCACCTCCAGGGGACTTGGTGGAACATTGATAATTACAAACAAGAGAAACACTTTAGGAATATATTTGCCACAGCAAAGGCAATTTTTAATAAAATAATACCACAAAGATATATCTCGTCCAAGTATGTAGGTTAATTACACATAATGATTTCACAACTGAATCAACATCTTAGCTCAAGAATCCTGCATTGATCATGACTAGAATCCATTTCATCACTTTCATGACTAGCACCCACTTCTTGCATCCATAAAAGAACAATCGCTAAAATTGAGACCATATTTGAATATGAGAATGAAGACAATATCCATATACTATTTTTTTTAAATCGATAAATATTTTAGTTGATTCACTTCATATGAATTCTGAACCCCATGACAGCCATAAAAAGAAAATATTTCATGAGTAGCAAGTAGTTCATGAAGTGAAACTATAATCAATGAAAGAAAATGTCTCAATCACTAAGATTTGCAACGTAGGTGCCTGACATAAAATTTGAATCCATACAGCATCAATTTGGTGAGGTTTGGAGGAAAATTAAAACATAGAGAAGCATACATAACCAATCCAACCTGCTCTTACCATAAACATTGATATTTGTGTTGAGGATCCAATTGCAACACCCAAAGAAATGTCCTGTAATAAGTGAAGAAACAGTCAAATTAAAACAGATAAAACATGATGAAAAAAATAGATGATACAAGTGTATCCTAACTAGATAAACAATTATTCTTAGGTCAATTAGGTCTCGCTCGAGTGGTAGAGAGAAGAATTTGTTATCCTCCTCCCACAAGTTCAAATCTCACTTGCGGCATGTTTCTTCTTTGTGAGCTGATTGTTGATTGGGGCTCTTCGTCAGATTATTCTTGATTGGGGCTGGCAAGGTACTAGCAATCTCATTCTTGCCTACAGGCCGGAAGGTGGGGAGCTTGGCAACATGGAAAAATAAAATAACAACAAACAAACAAAAGAAATTATTGCTTACCAGTTTATCTTTCATGGCAAACATTACTGCACTTGCATGCTCTGCAGCATTCCCAACTAATGGAAGCATAATAACGCTCATAAAGGAAACTGACACTTTCCAGTTCTCAGATGCCCCCTGTTTAAGGCATAGACATTTTAAATTAGCCCTTGCACTGATCAGAATGGATTGTGCTACAAATCTATAAGACAATATATAAGAAGTTAACACAAAGTTCAAATTATCGTGGGATCAATCATAAGTTATAACCTAGATATAACTTCGGTGAATAAAGTCTAATCTGTTACATAGTACATAAAATTTCATTTTGATTTTAAAGCAAAAGTCAGAAAACAAACAGACACCAAAATGAATGTGATAGAAGGGAAGATCAATGAGTTAAGATTGTGTATTGAATAAATGAAATTGGTTTAGAAGTACAAACTTGAAACTGAGTAAAAAAGCTATATCAGCATTGTTCAGTCACAAAAATCAGTTTACAGGACCAATCAGATATCACAAGAGAGCCTAAAGAGAAACAAAATACTAAAATGATGTACATGGATAAAAGATTGCCCCTTATGGAACTAGGGAAGCAAGTACAATAAGGAAAAAGAAGCATACATTGAATTGAACAGCTGACAATAGACATTTATGATTTGTTTAAGTGTAAAGAATGTTGTCATTATGGCCACCTGGTCTCAACTTCTCAAATGAAGGGTTTCCAAAATGTCATCTACTGAAGTCTTTCAAAAAATCAATAAAAAGAGAAACATCTCTGCTCGGACAAGGAAACCTCAGCTAAATCTTACCTCGAGCTTAATCCTTTAATGGATATCAAATAGAGTAAAAGTGTGGACTTAGGCAAAGGAAGCAGCCATATGAAGGAAAATGGAACATTAAATTAAACGAAAAGTCAAGGCTCAAGTCAGATAAAAGAATATTTGCATTAAGCCCGGTGCACTAGCTTGAGTGGCCGAGTGACTTGAGCTTCATGCAGGAGATCTCGGAGTTGATTCCTACACTGCTGCCTCCATTGTGTGCCTCACTCAATGTCCCTGCCAGGTCAGGTGTCATGATCAGCATTGAAGGGTTTGCATTGGTTACCATACATAAATGCAAGGAAGTGCCCAAGAGTTTACCTACGAGGTTTTGATAGAGAATACAATGCATCTTACACCACCCACCCTGAGTAGTTCCCATCCCCCCCCCCTCCATTTCCCACTACAAGTCATTGATCACAGCCATAGCCAAATATGAGATACTTTCCTCCATCCTTGTGGAAGCAGCTCTCAAACCCCCACTCTACTCAATGTCATACCCATAAACCTACCACTGGTTTTTGTCCCATGAACCGGTGGTTTGATGAGGAATGCAAATCCCTCCATCAACAGATATGTCTCACCCACACACATGACCCATCTTCCTCACATCACCTCATTAAAACCTACCATAACCTCATTCGTCGTAAAAAAAGCATTTTTCTCCCAGAGGAGATGGGAACCTTTGTAATGCCCTCTGCCACTCCCCGAAAGCCTTTTGGCACGTCCTTTTTCCTCAATCCCATATCATTTCGCCCAATCTTGACCCCTAGACCATGCTCTCCCACACCACTTCCTTTTACATTATTCCTGAGCAACCTCCTCCCCACATCTCCTCCCCATCCCCATCTCCAATTGCCACCTTTTCTCAGAGTGGGGCATTAGGAGAGTAGTTAGAGCTATGTGTACCACAATAGTAGCTAATGAGGAAGGGCTTCAAGCCAAATTCCTTAAGCATGGTGTCTAGTTCCTTGATTCCCATATTGTTGGTTTATTTAATCATGTGGTATGCTCGAGCTTCCCCACATCCTATACCAAATGCATTATCCATATGATCCACAAATCAGGGAGCAATTCTAATCCAAACAACTACCAGACTATCATGGTGGGTCATACATTCTCCAAGCTTTACACCACAGTTCTACACCAATGGCTCTTTGAGGAGGTGGAGAGTTGTCATCTCAGGGCCAAAGGACAAGCAATTTTCCACCCCAACTACGAATCGATTGATCACATCTTAACACTTTGAACCATTATTAAGGAGGCCCAACATCACTCTTTGAAGGTTTACAACTACTTTGTAGACTTTCATAAGCGTTTGACACAATACCAAGAGAGGCATTATTCCAAATACTTTGCGATATTGACATAACTGAGACCCTGCTAGCAGCTATCATGAGACTATATGACTTAGATTTGTGATGCCTCAAGATAGTATATGGTCTTTCCAACTTCATCTAAAGCACCATCGAGGTAAACAAGGGTGCCCCCTCTCACCGACCCGCTTTGGGATCTATATCGATGAGTTGAAGTCTTTCCTCCATGAGCGTATCCAAGAGGGGGATGGTTGTCTTCTACATCAAGTTTTGAATCTTGATTTCTTTGCTCCTATTTTCCCATGACTTGGTCTTGTTGGCCTCTACTCTCAAGGTTGTACAAAGACAAATCGATGCACTAGCTAGTTTTTGTGGCCTCAGACAAATGATAGTCAACTTGGGTAAAACCAAGGTTCTAATCTACAATATGTCGAAAATCTCCACTACAAACTTACATTTCTACTACCAAGGGGCATAGATTGAGATCACCACAGCTTAATTTACCTAGGAGTCCAGTTCACAAGACCTCCCTTTGGGTTGCAGCAGGCCCACCATCCTTGACTCAATAAAGGATCTGGTTCCCTGGCCCTCACTAAGAGATAGTGCTTCCAAGGGAAATTTCAAGACATCTCGACTAAACTCTACCTCATGGAGGAAATTATCAAACTTACAATTCGTTATGGCTATGAGTACTAGGGACTGAACTTGTTGCAGACAGCCTGGACTAGGATGGAGAGAGTATAGACCTTGCTTCTCAGGCACATCATCGGACATAAGTAGATGGTTCCACAACCCATCATCCACGTAGCGTTTAACATCCACCCTCTTTGCCTCAAGATCATTTTTCGTTTGGTTTATTTCCTTCATATAGTCTGATCTCTCAGAGACTCTGCCACCAAGAGAGAGAGGTATCGCTACCCTGCACTTTGCTCCCTGAAGGCTCTTGCTTCAAATCCTCCCTCAGGTCGAGCATGAGGTTGGTTCTCAAAGGCAACTTGGCTTCTCTAGTCAATTATTCTCTCCTCAAAGCACCTGCTCTATTTGGATTCTCCCTTGATGCATCAAGCCATCTATTGCCAACTGGACAGGTACTAAAACAAGCCATCAGAGAAGACATCTATAGATTGTACACTCAGGTCACCTGAACCACACCTCCGACAAGCCCAGGCTTAAAGATGTCCTTCTATCTAGAGCACTTTTTGGAGCTGCCTGATGGCATCATCGTCCACCCCCTTATACACGCAGGCATTGGATGCAGTCACTTATGATCCCATTGGGATAGCTTCAAATTGGGTCCCATCGACTCTAGATAAAGATAGATCACCATATACCTTGATCTAATACGATCTACAATGTGTGCCAACCTCATGAACCGGAGACAAAGATGCACCTTATTTTTTGGTGTCCCCTATAATATCAAATCAGAGGACACTATCATTGCCTTTATAGGGACATGGGAGGCTCCCTCTCTACTTTTGGTATCAAAACCAGAGATGCTTAGCCCTCTTCATCAAGGAAATCTTCCGCCACATATCTCAACTCTTGCATGTCGTGCCTTGCCCTGAGATGCCCAAAACAATCACCTCACACTTCTCTGTTGATCCATCAAATCAAAGCAACAAATGATAGGAAAAGTTCCAAAGTGCACCAAAAAGCCGAATGGTAAGACCCCAAGTTTCTCCTCAGCATCCCCCTTAGGGAGGCCAACCAATCTTATCAAGACCAACTTGTTGATACTGGTCCATACATCAAGCAACATGTTCTCAGTGTGCTAGAGAGATCAGCTCCAGACAATCTCAAAGTAGAGTACCTCCCACCCATCAGACTGCCTCCTAGTCCCAGAGTAGTAACCAAAGATCCATTCGGAGTTTCCTTCTTCTGACCGTAGATGTTAGGAGTATCCCTTGCTTGTACATTTCCCCGAGATCATATAGATGGACCCCCAATGGTTCAAAAGGACTCTGAAAGCAATCCAATGCCCTGTTCAACCCCTTCGCTCTCAACCATCAATGTCAGGAGTTCTTCACATCATCGGCCTCATTGTCCAATCTCTCTCTCTCTCTCTCTCTCTTGACAAGTTCTTGAGTTGCCAAAAATCGATTGGTATTTTGTAATACCATGCCTCTGTCATGGTTTATATATTTATACATGTGTTCCGAGTCACACCTATGTATGTTTCTTTCTTTATATTATTTTCAACATTTTAAGGAGTTGTGATTGCAGTCCCACATTGTATTCAAACTGGTTGTACTCTTCAATCCCATTGACCTACTTTTTTTGTCATTCTTCAGTCATTAATATAATTATCTTATATTATCTTATGATGCAAGATTTAGATTCAAAACCAAGTTGATATAATGATTGTAGCGTAGCATAAGTATAAAGAAAAAATGTTTATGAAAACGAATTTACTAGCTTTAAATGTCAGAAGTCTACAATGGCCTTATTTAGAAATAAGACCACTCCATTTGTGAGGAGAATGTGCAATTAATGAGAGAGAACTGTGTCACTATTATAGAGACTCAACTGCATTGTTATGAGCATTTCTTGCAGTACTAGGGAATATGGGAACAACTTCATTTAATTCTTGCATTAAAAAAACTGCATTTAATTGCTACAATGAATGCTGCAGATGATGTATTTATTATGAGAAATACCAAATGATGATGGAGAAAAAGGAAGCATGTTCCCTCTACTTACAGTAGCACATATCCCAATGTGTTAGGCCATCCCAGTCGCTACAGGGTGGCTTGCATATATTGCAGGACAGCTGCTGAATTTAATGCAGGCTGATCTTGCAATAAGTGTATGGTTGCACTGAGTTTAAAATTAGGTCAGGTATCCTAAAGTAGGTTGTGCTTATTCAACAAATTAAAGTTTTCCTCCTTACAGAAATATTTCATTTATTTTCCTCAATGAAGTTGTCCTCTAACTGTGAAAGAAGCATTTTGCTGTTTCATTCTTTAAATTAATTTTTCTCTACAACACCATAACAATAGTTTCTTAACTGATAAAATGTAGTCAGCTGGACTGAAAGACACATTATCATTACTAAAGCATCTTCTAAATGACTTATATCTAAGCCAAAAGCTAAGAAACCGGATTCGACAATATGGGGCCACGTGTCCCGAATCCGTCGTGTCCGACACGACACGTACCGATTCGAATCCGAAAAGCCGGATTTGATCGTGTCCATACAGGGCACATCGAATCCCAATCGTGTCCTATACGAACACGATCGAATCCAATTCTGCCGGACACGAAACCCGCAAAAGTGCGTCTAGAAAGTTATAAAGGTCCGCTTTCCCTCATTCTTTCTCACCATTGTTTGTATGTGAGTTGAGCATAGAGCAAGGATTAGCAAGGAGAAAGGGAGTGTTTTCAAAGAGATTTGAGCATCCGGTAAGTGCATTGTCTCTCTATATTTTTGCATTTAGTTTGTTGTTATTGTTTGCATGTGCATATGTTTTACATATTTGGTCATTTTTGTTTATTTTTTATAGTATTTATGGATCAACAAAGGGCAGCAAGGCAGGGGAAAAGAAAGGGGAAGAATGTCCTCATTGGAGATGCCCCTCCTGTATCTATTTCACCAGGGTCTGCAAGTATTCCATCTATTGGAAGTGGGGTTGCAACAGCAACTTCAAATGTTCAGTGAAAACAAACTCAAGACCCCAAATACCCATTGTGGAAATATGTGACAAGAGAGGCAGGGCCAGGCAGCAAGGCGAAGGGAAGAAGCAATGTTGCATGGAAATGTTGTTTTTGCCACAGCCATTTCATGAGCACATATTACTGTGTGAAAACTCATTTGTTGGCTTTTCCAAGTGTGGCATTTCAGCTTGTACAATAATTCCATCGGCAAGGAGGAAGGAATTGGAGAAAGAGGCATTTGTTGGTGTGGCAACTGTGGCATCAAAATCAAAACAAAACAAGAATGATGACCCCCTTCCATTGTTGAGAAAAAGCAGCAACAAGTTCCCTTTTGAGAGTTTTAGTGGGGGACAAGCAGCAAAAAGAAAGGCAACTGCACTTGGTCCAATGGACAAGATTTTCCAAAAAGAGAAGAGGGAAGAGTTGGATCTCACCATTGCATTTTTTTCTATCAAAACTTCATATCCTTTAATGTTGCACAGTCACCTCTATTTATTGAGATGTGCCGAGCTCTAAGTGAAGGGGCTCCATGCAAGAACTTTAAGCATAAATACCAAAGGGGTTACAATAACTCCATCGCCAAATGTAGGAAACGTATGTAATTTCTTCCCTGATAGTAGCATTGATGTCAACCATAAAAACAATGAAAATAGTAGCACTGAAAGAGAAACTAGTGGGGAGCAAATGCTTTTTGGATATGCTTACTCTCTACAGAAAAGGAAGAGATCGTTGCATACTAAAAAATTTCTAGTCGACATCGTCTAGGGGAATGGCCTAGAAAAGCAAAATGCTAAGTACCTACCTAGATCTTTCTCAAAAAAGAATCTATCTTCCACAGAGGGAATTCTGCCACCAACCATACCCTGTTAACATAAGAGACAACTAAAGCTAGTGGATGAATAGTACGCTAAGCTAGTGGATGTACTCCAAAATCTATTTAGGTGATATTTGTGAGTATAACATGCTCACAAATTACAATGGATGATAGGAAAAAATCATGAGTGCAGTCTCTTTAAGCACACTGTTATGGAGACCTGGTCCCCATACTGTGGATCAATGAAGAACTATAGGTTAAATAAAAGTATCGAATAGTCATGGAATTGAGGAAGCATCCTTAAAAAACCGTACAAGAATTATTTATTTAGAAGAATCAAGGAATCACAGCTTTCCTGAAGCCTAAACTCTATTGTTAGGGCACAACTTGAGTGATGGTCTAGCAAAATTGCATGCCAATGCAGACTTAAGAGTTAGCTATCACCACTGGCTGAGTCTAAAGCTAAAAGTGAGGTATCTTTTCATTATATTACTTCACTAAAGGTATTTGTTACCCTAAAATTTTCATTACTATAATTGATGTAGGTCATGTAATAAGAGTGATGATGTATTATGAGGATCATGCAATAATTACGAGGCATGTTGCCATGTAGTACTTAGTACACATGTACGTGACATTAGTGTACAAGTGTGTTGTGTCATGTACGTCGGAGAAGCTAACCATTCCCAATATAGCATCAGAGTGTGTCATTTAATGGGTACAAGAGGCCCCCCAAAAACTAAAATGTATCATCGCCATGATGTGAAACATATGAACATTATGTTGAGTACATTTCCTGGCATTACATTGTAATCAATGTGTATGAGTGAGATACGAATGTCACTTGAACAAATACCTTATAAATGACTCTATTCTTGTTTTACCAAACCACGCAACCTGCTTGGAGAAATTAAGTAGAATGGTATTTATGATCATGTTAGAAAATTAAATATTACAGAGCAATGAAACACATAAAATATGCGGAAAATAAAAGCACACAAAACACATAAAACCAGAGAGACACAGATATACGTGGTTCACCCAGTTTGGGCTACGTCCACCCCGAACAACGAGTCCTTCCTTTCTATTATCCAGCAAAAATGAAGAGACAAAACCTACAGCAGATCCGCTGTAATATCCTTTGTTCTCTCTCACAGTCTCCCTCTCTGTTTCTCGCTCTGAGAATACACACATAATACACAGCCACAATACAATGCCCTCATATATACAAGGAGGTTGCCTTCTAGGGCAAAAATAATCTAAACATAACTTCTACCATCAGATCCCCCGTGGCTCCCACGGCGGCGGTGGTCGGAAAAATAGTTGCCGCCCTTTTGGAATACGGGGGTCCGTCTTTGTGATACAAAGTAAACAAGATAATGGGGCTCACACCCAACAATCTCTCTCAGTGAGGCGGGTGTAGCAACTCCACTTATGCTTTATTTCTTTGGACAATGACTCCTCTTTGGACACCGGTGACTCTCATCTTCATCGTCATCGCCAGAAGACCAATTGAAACTGAGCACATTCTCAGTTTCTCACTGGTTACAACTTTTGTTAGCATATCTGCAGGATTCTGGCTAGTGTGTATCTTTTCCAGCTTCAACTCTCCATCTTCCAATACTGACCGTATGAAATGGTACTTGAGATGTATGTGTTTAGTCCTGAAATGAAATGCCGAGTTCTTTGCAAGATGAATAGCACTTTGGCTATCACTGTATAGTGTGCCCATATCATGCTTCTTACCCAATTCATCCATAAACCTTTGTAACCAAATCATTTCTTTACTAGCCTCTGTAGCAGCAACATACTCGGCTTCTTTTGTTGAAAGTGCAACAACACTTTGGATTTTTGAAACCCAACTGATAGCTGTTCCACCTACAGTAAATACATATCCTGTAGTGCTCCTCCTGTTATCTCTGTCACCTGCCATATCTGCATCAACATATCTCTGTAGAGCAATGTTTGAACCACCAAAGCATAATGCTTGATTTGTGGTACCTCTCAAATATCTGAGAATCCATTTTACTGCCATCCAATGTTCTTTTCTTGGATTGTTCATATACCTGCTTACAACTCCCACTGCATGTGCAATATCAGGCCTTGTGCAGACCATTGCATACATTAAGCTTCCAACTGCTGATGCATATGGAACTTTAGACATATAATCCATGTCTTCTTGGGTCTTTGGGCACATCCCCTTACTAAGTTTGAAATGGCTAGCAAAAGGTGTACTAACTGGTTTTGCATTCTGCATATTAAATCTTTTCAACACCTTTTCTATGTACTCATTCTGAGACAGTGTTAATTTGCAATTTTTCTTGTCTCTAGTTATCCTCATACCAAGGATTTGTTTTGCAGCTCCCAAATCCTTCATTGCAAATGAATTTGCCAATTTTCTTTTAAGCACATTTATTTCCTGCATGTTAGACCCTGCAACAAGCATGTCATCTACATACAATAACAGTATAATATAGCTGCCATCATTTTGCCTTTTCAAATAAACACAATGATCAGAGTGACATCTAGTATAACCTTGTTCAGACATAAACTTGTCAAATTTTAGATACCACTGTCTTGGGGCCTATTTTAAGCCATACAAGCTCTTCTTTAACCTGCACACCAATTTTTCTTTCCCTTTTACTTCATATCCTTCTGGTTGCTGCATGTATATCTCTTCCTCCAAATCTCCATGGAGAAATGTTGTCTTTACATCTAACTGTTCAAGATGTAAATCTTCCACTGCTACAAGACTTAAGATAGTTCTGATTGAATTCATCTTAACAACGGGAGAAAATATTTCATCAAAATCAATACCTTTCTTCTGTGCAAACCCCTTCACCACAAGTCTAGCTTTGTACCTCTGTTTTCCTCCATCTTCTTCCTTCAACCTGTAAACCCATTTATTCTGCAATGTAGTTTTACCTACAGGAAACCTAACTAAGTCCCAAGTTTGGTTATGCATTAAGGAGTCCATCTCTTCTTCCATGGCTAGCTCTCACTTCTTCCTGCTTTCAACTTGCATTGCTTCTTCATAACATTCAGGTTCACCAGAATCAGTCAGCAATAAATAATATAATGAAGGAGAGTATCGTTCGGGGGGTCTACTTATCCTGGTAGATCTTCTAACACCACTTTCAGGTGTTTGAGGTGCCTATTGCTCTTGTGGTGGTTGCTGCTGCTGTGGTTGTTGATTATTATTATTTTCAGGCACCTTTACTTTTTCAGTTATCTCATCAAGAACTGTGTATTCCTTGCTTTCTTTTTCCTGTTTCTTTTCCTGCAACCGATTCTTATACAAGACCTTTTCATCGGGCCATCTCTGCTCCTAATGATTTTGTGATTTTCATAATCATATAAGCGATAACCAAAATCATTAACACCATATCCAATAAAGTTACATTTCTTTGATTTTGCCTCAAGCTTTGTTCTTTTTTCTTTATTAATATGGAAAAAGGCCTCACAACCAAAAGGATTTAAAAAAGAGTAGTTTACCTTTTTACATGTCCATGCTTCCTGTGGAATACCACCATCCAAGGAACTTGAAGGCCCTATGTTTATTAGATAAACAACATTATCTACATCATCTTCCCAAAACTGTAAAGGTAATCCTGCATGCCATCTCATGCACCTTGCACGCTCCATGATTGTTATGTTCATCCTTTCCGACACACCATTTTCTTGCTGTTGTTCTTGGGCATGTCTTCTCTCTACGAATTCCATGCTGCGAACGATTACTATCAAACTCTTTGCGCAATATTCACCTCCATTATACCGATACGAGACACTAACTTCTTTCTGTCTCAGTAAGCCAAAGCTTTCATTTCTTGAAAAGTATCAAAAACATCAGTTTATTCGAATACATAAAATCCATGTTTTTCTAGTTGCATCATCAATAAAGTAACATAATAACGAGAGCCACCGAGAGATGATACCTGAGCAGGTCCCCATACATCTGTATGCACAAGCTCCAATTTTTCGCTCTTCTTTTCTTTCCCAACTCTGAGAAATCTGACTCTCTTTTGTTTTCCATAAATGCAATTCTCACAGAAATCCAAATCAACATTCTTCAAAC
Source organism: Pinus albicaulis (assembly GCA_034641835.2). Classification (NCBI taxonomy): domain Eukaryota; kingdom Viridiplantae; phylum Streptophyta; class Pinopsida; order Pinales; family Pinaceae; genus Pinus; species Pinus albicaulis. Next base: position 1,394,526,718 of record CM076580.1, read on the forward strand.
CTGGCAACAAATTTATTGAGTGAAGAATCTTCATTCCCTTCTCACTCATGTGTCCGAGCCTATGATGCCATAATGCTGCATCTACTCCTTTGGAAGTTAAAGCATTAACAAAGTTAGTAATACCATTGCATAAATACAATGTACCAACCTTTTCACCTTTTGCTATTACCAGGGCTCCTTTGGTGACCTTCCAAGTTTTATCTGTGAAAGTTGTCACACAACCTTCACCGCCTAACTGTCCTGTTGAAATTAGATTTTTCTTCAGATCTGGAACATGCCTTACCTCCTTTAGTAGCCATTGGTTTCCATTCTGTTGTTTTACAAGAACTTTACCCATTCCAACAATTTTACAGGGTTTATTATCACCCAAACGAACTTTTCCAAAATCTCCTTGAACATAGTCATGAAAATATTTCTTATCAGGTGTGGCATGGAATGAAGCCCTTGAATCTACAACCCAAGAATCAGTAACATTTTCGAAAGAAAGAATCAAAGCATCTTGTAACACATCACCTGTCACATTTGCTTCATGATTGTTTTCTTGCTGTGTGTCTCCTTCTTTTCCCTTCCGAGATCTACAGTGTTTCTTTAGGTGTCCTTTCTTTCCGCAATCATCACCCAAACGAACTTTTCCAAAATCTCCTTGAACATAGTCATGAAAATATTTCTTATCAGGTGTGGCATGGAATGAAGCCCTTGAATCTACAACCCAAGAATCAGTAACATTTTCGAAAGAAAGAATCAAAGCATCTTGTAACACATCACCTGTCACATTTGCTTCATGATTGTTTTCTTGCTGTGTGTCTCCTTCTTTTCCCTTCCGAGATCTACAGTGTTTCTTTAGGTGTCCTTTCTTTCCGCAATTCCAGCACACTATCCCTGATCTAGACTTGGATCTGTCTTTCCTTGATTTACTGCGATATCCCGAGCTCTTTCCTCTTTCCATTCTTCTTCCCCTAGACTCTGCACTCAAAGCATTACCTGATGTCTCACCGGAGCTTTTCTGTCGCATTTCCTCGCTAAGGATAGCACCAACAACATCATCAAACTTTAAAGTACTAGATGCAGAGACAGAGTTACTAATGGCCATTACTAAACCATTCCAACTCTCTGGCAATGAGCACAAGAATAACAGAGCTCTAACTTCATCATCAAAGTTTACCCCTACAGAACTTAACTGACTGGTAACTGTATTAAATTCATTTAAATGATCTGCAACAGATCCACCTTCCGACATCTTCATATTAAATAGTCGTTTCATAAGAAATACCTTGTTTGAGGCCGAGGGCTTTTCATACAGTTTCGCCAACGTCTGCATCAAACCCTCTGTTGTTGTTTCCTTCGAAATATTGATGGCGACTGACGCCGCAAGACACAACCGTACTGTTCCGAGTGCCTTTCTATCGAGAATGTTCCATTCCACGTCTGTCATGGTCGCCGGCTTCTTTGTTTTTCCGCTCAATGGTAGGTACAGATCTTTCTGATACAGATAATCTTCCATCTGCATCTTCCACAGCGCAAAGTTTTGGCCATTAAATTTCTCGACCCTAAACTTACCATCGTCTGCCATTGCTCCCACTCGAACCAGGAACCCTTCTTTCCTGCGAGTTTATCAGCCAAATAGACCTTCGGCTCCGATACCAATTGTTAGAAAATTAAATATTACAGAGCAATGAAACACATAAAATATGCGGAAAATACAAGCACACAAAACACATAAAACCAGAGAGACACAGATATACGTGGTTCACCCAGTTTGGGCTACGTCCACCTCAAACAGCCAGTCCTTCCTTTCTATTATCCAGCAAAAATAAAGAGACAAAACCTACAGCAGATCCGCTGTAATATCCTTTGTTCTCTCTCACAGTCTCCCTCTCTGTTTCTCGCTCTGAGAATACACACATAATACACAGCGACAATACAATGCCCTCATATATACAAGGGGGTTGCCTTCTAGGGCAAAAAACCCTAATCTAAACATAACTTCTACCGTCAGATCATTTTCCTAATGAACGGCCCAGATTGACTAGAAATTACTATACTTTTACAAGGCAATTTTACATCTATTTTTAGCTTCGGGGGCTCCGAAAAGCGCTGCCGCCCCCCCTGGACCCCCCACGGCAGCGATTAATTTCGGGCAGCGTTGCCGCCCCTTTTTAAGGTACAGGGGTCCAATGCTGTGATACAAAGTAAACAAGATAATCAGGCTCCACACCCAACAGATCATAACCTTGTGTTTTCTAATCTTAACTTCTAATTAAATGGACTCGCGAAGGTAGTAAAGCATCCAGCTATCATTGTAGCCAACATCAGTGTTCTTAGTATTCTCATACATATGCTGCTCCTGCTCATAAATATATAAAGCCAAAGAGGAATGAGGGACAAAGGACATACTTATTTGATCACAATCGTTGGCAACTTGCACTTGGATAAAAATGTTTTAGCATTAGAAGAAAGGCCCCCAAAAAAAATTTCCTAGGACCTGCAAAGTCTAATATATAGATATCTTTAAACACCTGACTTAGAGATATAAATATTTGTGACATCAATACCTACTGTAGCAACTTCAATCACTTATACCGTCTACAAGCAAGGATGGGGAAATCTATCTACAAAATGGAAAAATCCAATGCAATATTTTCTCTACGATTGAATGTTGTGTTTAATGCCACATGGAATCTAGAGAGTGTAGGTCCCACCAAATTAGGCATTGTCATTGAGAATACAGTAATTGCTGACCAAAGTAGTAGAACTAGAAAATATCAGATAACAAACTGATTAAAGATGATATGTGGATTTTGAATATTGAAATAATTGAAGATAGGTCAGCAACATGGAAGAAATAACAGGGAGAAAAGTAACAAAACAAAAAGTTATCAAATGGAAGCACAGGGCATACAGAACTACTGAGATTAAGAAAATCCTTTTTCTCTCAATTGCATAAGATTGATGGAAAAATCTGTAATCATATACGAAGAGAGGACAAGGAAAGGACTATTAGGCGAATAAGGTGCAAAAAAATGAACAATGTGTGGCAAAAATCTGACTGCAAGCACAGTGTGGATCAACAAATGGTACTACTTTTATTGATTTAAAAAAATATGCTACTTAGACAAGAAAAGAAAAGAAAAAAAATCACCATGAAGAGAACACTAACAGAAAACATTAACTCACCAACTAGCAAAGAGAAACTAGCCCAAGGGATTTGATCAATCAATTGTCACAAATGTTGCTAGGCATTTAGCTAGTTCCATGCCAGCAAGTGCCCAGCTCAAATCCCCCAAGGTGAGATGCACCACTCTATTCTGACGGGTTACAAGGGATGCCATCTAATAATGTGGGGAAGCATACCTTGGGTTTCCCCAGAAGGTTTTCTTTGGAAAAAAAAGATAGAAAAGATAAACTGAGAACAGAGAAAGTAGCTTCCATATGAAGTTAACAAAAAAAACAAGGGGTGGGTATTTATAGTAACACCCCAAAATGAAGCTCCACAAACTTATCTACAACAACTACCATAATAATGAAACTTGTCATCCACTAGTCCAATGAAAAGCCACTAAGACTTAGGACTAACTTAAAGTGTCACAAACCATTCTCATGATATACCATTAAGCTTTAGGAAATCGAGACAAATGAAAGGGGGACATTAAAGAGCACAACAAGCAAAAACATTTTAGGGGATGCTGCCCTGGATATAGATAAGGCCAAATATGATTTGCTCCAAAAAGAATTGCTTCAAGTTATTCGAAGATGAATTTAAGTTGGGAGTCTTTTCAAGCTAGTATTTACACCCAACTCCAATGTTGACCTGTTGACCTGTATCATAAAACCATGCAATTTCTAGCACACGATAACATTGAAGGATGGCCAAAGGCAATCAAATATTTTGGAACTTAGCTTATACTCAAAAGGTGCACATTGATCACAAAAGTGGAAAAAGAGGTTATAGTTGTAGCTGAAAATAGTTAGTATAAATGGTCACTTTTTGGCTCAATAAATTTTTGTCATTGTTCTACAAAGTGAGAAAAATTATGTAGCAAATATTTGTTTGGAGCATTTACTTAGGGATATTTTCTCTTAGAAATTGGGCATGGATATTGAATATTCAATATACTATTGATAAGAGGTTGATCCCTTCTTTCTAGGTTGATAAAGATGTACAAGTCAAGCTGACCAAATGGAATCAAGATGCCCCCGTCACACTATAGTCTAGTGACAACGGGGCGATGTTGCCACAATGACCCAAGTTCAAATCCTAGAGGGCATCCCCCATCACACTATAGTCTAGTGACAACGGGGCGATGTTGCCACAATGACCCAAGTTCAAATCCTAGAGGGCATGCTCCTACCCTGCATGGTGTATTGTTGTTTGTGGCATATTAATGGTGTTGATTGCTAATAGTGTCATGAGTCAGTGAGATACCAACATCCTCTTTCTTGTATTGAGTTGTAAGAGAAAGAAACATTCACCTACAATTTTTCAGTCCATTTGGTTGTTTCCCATTTGAAAAAAAAGGAATTAACATGTGACATGCTTGCAAGATTAGATTTATTTTCAAGGCCAATCCCATTAAAATATAATTGCCAAAATTTATTGATATCCTTCCTTTTTCAGCTAATTGGTAATTTTAGGATATGGAAAACAATGAAGGAGACAACCTTAGGAACACCTTAGATCAATAAAGAGAGAGTGAATAAGTAGACAATGTTGAATGATTAGCTTTGACATTAATAAAAGCAAAGTTTTACAATTTATTGAACAGACAAATAATGAAAGAAGTAATTATTAAAGTCTGCAAATGACCAAAATGGGTCAGTGGAACATGACAGCACAGCCAATGCATGTCCGCCAAGCAGATTTATTAGGACAACATTTAATTCACTCGTAAATTAGACAAGGAACATGATTCCACTAGCACCAAATATGAGGCAAACACCACTTTTGACATATCGCAGAGAAAGATGTTTCGAGTTAATCATATATATGATTCTAAAGAAGACTATTCTTTTGAACTGGTACTGTTATCACAACATTTGGAGAGGTTATCCATGGTACCACAAGTTCGTTATCAAAGGTTTTGCCTTATACATTTTCCTCTAGGAACAACAATAATATATATTCAATGATGAAACAATTTGAGTAGTAGCACCAATGATATTAAATTAAGGCAATAATAATTACATGTTTTAACATAGCACTTTAACAATTAAATGAGCTTAAGAATCAATAATTATCAAAATCTTTGTAATGACAAGAGAGGAAGAAGCATGATTGACACTTAACAGAGGACATGAGAAACTAGTCCACTGTTGAAGAATCCACTACAGCAACAAAGTATGGACGTCCAACCCCAACCCCCTCCCGCCAAAAAAAAGGTAATTTTGTTATTAATCATGTTGGAATTCTCATTTTGATAAAGAACAATGAATATTGTACATAATTATTTTTCTTCTACTGAACAAAGATAGGAATTAGAGCTCTTTAACCAAACTTTTCTCATTAAATAAAATGAGAATGAAACTTTGAATAAACACACAAGAAAAAATATTTGAGCCTATAAGAAACACAATATCCATAAGACATTTATTGTTTCTTTTCTATACACGATAAGAAGAATACTAGTCTTAGATAAATGTGGAAAATTTACAGTAATTGATGAAGGAAGAAATTATTGCTATCTATTGATGCTAATAGGACCCCTGCAAAATGAATTAGTGCCCTTTAAATCTCTAACAAGTTCAGGTTGGTTATCAACTAAAATCCTTGACTGGATTCTCTAGCATCACAACTAGTCCTTGTTACTACAAAATCTAGCACCTTAGTGTAAAGCCTCACTAAGCAATCCAGATTAAAAACAACAATGGGATTAGTCACCCCACTGAAACCTTAGCATTGAGCATCTATTTCTCTACTATTCTAAGGTTGAATATTATCCCCACAAAGGAGACTTCCTTGACAGATCTTAGGGATTAAGTAACCCAATAATTTGGGCTGAATATCCCCTAAGGGTTCTATTACAAGATTCAGCCATGGATAAATGTACAAAGATTAGGGTTTTATGTGATTTAATGTATAATTCGTAGACTGCAAGTTCAAAAGATCTTGTAGCTAAATCTAGAGGGCTTAGTAAGTCCTACAGAAGCTCAAGTAGGTTCCCAAACACATGCAATCCGAAAATTACAGTGTTAAACTAGGGTTTTAATTAGCAAAATTACAGCATGCAAATATTTATAACAGCAACAATAAAACAGCCCTATAATCTATGATAAACAAGTAAAAAATTAAAGCTATTCAATGAGTAAACAAAGAATTAAGTTACAACAATTTTAAATGGCTGAAAACACATAACATAGCTATAGAAACCCTAGACGTCATCCCTAATTAATGGCTGAAAAAAACATGTAAAATAATATTTCACTTTACCAATTTGGTGCATGCAAAGTCTAACCCTAATTTATCCTTGAAAACATAAAAAGAAAAATTTAGGGTCTTTTATATTTTGTGGGATTGACACGAGAATGGGCAGTGTCTTTCTCAATCAAGGGCTAATGGAATCTAAGGTCAAATATCTATGGAAGAAGATCAATGGAAGCAATTCAATGAGAGAGAAAAAGCTACACTTAGGTTTCTCAATTCCTTAAACCCTAGTGTCCTATATTCTTTGGAGATAAAAATGAGAGGAAGCTACACTAGGTTCCTCAAGAGAAATTTGATGACAATCTTGTCAAGGAGATGTTAGAGACATAAAATATGCAACAACACTCTGTGAAAATTTCATTAAAACCCTCATTCTACAAGTACAAGATGGAAAAGAATACATGCAATAAATTAGCACAAGACCATCATATAATCACCATTCATTATCCAAGAGAGGGAACCCTCAAATCAAAAAATCGTCCCCAAGACATTCACTCATTAGTGTTCCATAGCAATGGAAAGGGACAAGACAAGCTAGTGCGCACTACTCTCGAAGTGTGTGTCACAATGATCCAAAACTAAATCAACTTCCTTCTAATTATATGAGGGAAACCAAGTCTATTTAGTCCAAAATTAGAATAAAAACCCTAAAAATAATATAAAATGTGATTACATGTTGGATAGGTCACAAGCTGACATCCAAAGATAGGTAACTCAATAACAAAACATAGAAACAAGCCTCTTTAAAATGCCTCCAAGGGTGAGGTCAACTTCCAAAAGTTGTCTCTAATCAAAATGTGCCATGGATGACTCAAGGAGATGCATCTCATCCCCAACGTCGCATCTTCTTGAGTGTCAAGATCATCAAGCCACATGAAGGGGACGTCATAGAGCTAGGGCATGATGTCATCATGCAAAACAATGTACCATCCCCTATAAATGGGTCTCAAATCATCGTCATCAATTCATCTCAAAAACAAGGTTACGTCCATCAAGAAATTGTAATACCAACCTTGGGGCATCTTATCATCTCTGGGTACATCAACTCTCTAAGCAATGCCCTAACTTAGATGTGCAGTGTTTCAAGTCTTGGAGGGAGAGGAGGCTATCATCAATTATGTTGAATACATCCCAAGGTCAACCCTCCTCAAAAAGAAGTCAATGCCTTGACTTTGGTGCCCAGTGGATTCATCGAGTGGGGCTAGACATCCTCTCTAAAGTGTTGGAGAAGCACAATACAATCCCTCCAAGGATGGTAGTTGTACCTAGGAGCTAGCATCTAACACATGCTCATAGAATCAAGTTAGATCAACATCGTAGGTACAAGTGCCAAGAACCATAAGAGTATTAGAGTGGACCACACTTAAAGCAAAAGGAACCAAAGTATTTCACACAACCATCATCTTTAAATGTCTTTCTAGCTTATGATTCGTAAACAAGTTACCATGCTTAGATTTGGGAGTTTTATCAAAAGGCCCTATTAGGTGCTTCCAACCATAAGGGGAGGAACAGTTCCTAGGTTGACCCATCAATGAGCAGGTGCAAGTGATCAATGATATGCTATGGATTTTACATCATGGAGGATGCCATGGTGTTGTACCAACTATGAAATTCCAACATCCTTGACCACTATAATGTGAAGAGGGGGCAATCATGGGGCCTGAGTTACCCCTTTCCTCAGCATATTTTTACCACCCTAAAACAGTGACAATCAAGGTACAGTGGAAAGCACCTCCTAATCACCCTCTAAAACAAATCCATCTAGGAAATATTTCTTAGGCATACATATGGGATCTATGTTTCTGGCATGAAACAAGCCAAAGAAACACCCTTTTGGTATGTCCCACAACCCCTACCAATAAAAAAACAAAACCCTTGGCCCTAAAATCATTAGTTTGTTACATTGGAATATTTTAGTTGTTACTATAACAAATTTGTTTTTTACCGATAATTTTCTCTTTAAATAAATCGTACACAACATTTGTTTCACACCATTGAGTGTAGCAATGCATTTGGGAGTGTATAGCTTGATGATCTTGACACGTAGTGTCTTTCTTTTAGTCATTGGCTATGCCCTAATGTTCTCTATCTTATTATCTTATAAATGAAAATTTTCATTTTTCTACTCGTATTGTCAATTATGTATGAATTTTTATGGTGCAGTAATGATGATATGCATTTGGGTTATAATTTTTTGTAGTTTTACTCTAATTTTTGCATCTTTTCTATTATTTGCTAAAAATTTTAAAAAAGTATACATAATTTTTACTTTCTTAATACCTATGTTTCCTTGTTTCCTAAGATTTTGAAATTGTTGTTTCGAAACTATTACCTGTTGAAACTTTTCTTGTTCTCCCATTGTGCATGTTACAACAAAATCTTACTCTTCTAGAGATAAAGTCCAAAAGCTCAAGTGCAAGACCCAATGCACCTTAGAGGGGGCCATTCTCACTTATAGCCAACTCTATTCTAACTCAAGGGGGCTTCTCCTTGTAGATCTGAGAGCTCTAATGGCTCGGTCAAACCAAGTCAAATGCTCTCTAAAGCTTCAACTTCACCCTCCAATCAAATGATTTGATCAATTAGGGATTAGGTGGAAGATAGGATTACTAGGTTTCATCAAGGATAGACTTCAAAGGAAATGTCCCCAAACATCATAACTACAAGATTTCTCGAGTGGAATCCTTGTAAAATGGTTTTTATGATTTACAAAAAGGTGTAAAGTGATGAAGAATGAAGGATCAATACTTTGGTTTATCAATGAACTTTTGGGCATATGGAGTCACACAAGGAGTAAGTTTATGGTTGAGACATAATTGAAGCGATTTAAGAGAGAAAATTCTCTCCATCAAAACCCTAGTGATTTTCAATTGATTGAAGATCTAAGGTCAACGAATGCTATACTACGTTTCCTTATGGATGCTTGGTGATAAAATGGACAAAGATGCTCACAATAAAATAGCACAATTCACCATGGAATCACTACATCAATCCAAGAAAAAATCCCTCCAAACAAAATATCCTCCCCAATACAATTTGTTCAACTTGAAATATCCCTAGCCAAATTTTACAAGAGAGAAATCACTAAAAATTTCAAATTAGTTATGGGATTTATCCCCCAAAACTCCATGAGAAAATAAGAGGAAGTGCACCTCTATTTATAGAGGAGATGCTCAACTTCCATTATAATAATATAATAATTTTCTAAGCTAAAATCCCCTAAATAAGCCTAAGGAGGGGCATAAAGCCCTCTCTACAAATTAATTAATCTAAATTAATATCAAATGGGGCTTCTAATGCCACATGTACAAAAATTAGGAGCTCAAGCCCTCAAAAGATGACCCTTCTCCATAGAAGAAGGGTAAAATGAGGGTTTTGATGTAGCATCCAGCCTACAAAGGCCCTTCAACCACATAACTTATCCAAGAAGACTTCAAATCTCTCTATCCAAAACCTCTAAAGAGGGCCCGCAACCCCAAAATTCATTTTCAAGGTGAGCAAGTAGTCTCCAAGATGCATGACCATCCCCAAAAGTCTTAAAATAAAGGATCTTCTCTTCCTTCAAAGGTGTTACCATAGGATATCCACAACAATCATAAACAAGCAAAATCCATGTCTCCCTAATGTGTGGACATGTGAGCTTCCAAGTGTGCATGCTTAGACTCCCAAGTTTCTTCAAGGGAGTGCCTCCTTCTATGAATTACACTAGCTGGACCATCAAGTCTTTCCTACATGGGGACATGGGTTCTCAAAAATATGGACCAGAAATCATACAAAGAAGAAACCCCACAACTTCCTTTGAAATTGTATGCATGGGTTTCAATCCATATCTAGGTCGGCCCTCCATATATAATATTCTTCTTTGTCAGAAATTTGTCCTCAAACAGAGGTTGGCTCCATGAATTTATCATTTAAAATCAATCCATCGCCTTAAAACTTGAGGTTGGCTCACCTAAATCTGATTTTATAGGTTGGCCATGTTTTGATGGAGGTCACTACAACTCTCTCTCTCTCTCTCTCTCTATATATATATATATATATACATATAGCCAACTCAACTTTTACTAATAACCAAAGCTACAACTTCATTTGTATAGGCATTTCTGAGACTGTAAGTGGATTAGGAAGGTTGTAATATTCTGTCACAGGAGTTCATTATTATAATCCTGCAATGGAAAAGGTATTCACTCCATCATGAGATAAAGAGAAAAGCCTTGTCTCATCGTTCACTAATATCATCACACTCACTACCAGGGTCAACCATCCTATTAGGTTATGCTTGCAGGCTAACTCTTTAATTGTAATCCAACACCTGTTGAACAACTCTGCTGCCCAATCTCCAGTTGACTGTAATAAACCTCTCTGACCCCAAACGCTGTTTTCCAGGGGTAAACTGAAGTTCATTATATGTAGATAATAACATATTTAATTAGAAAGCATATTCAGCAAAAACAACGTGCCATCCAATCTCTGAAGATTTGTAGTTGACAATCGTACAACAAACCCTTGATCAGTTATATCAATGATTCGGTCCACTAAACCATTCCTTCCCTGTCCTGAGATAAAATTCTCCACATCGACTTGGAACAAGGGACTTTCCAATTTCTGAAAATTTATCCTACAATTCACGTCCTACAAATATGTTGATTCTTGACTCTGCATATTTGGATCCAGGATTTCATGAGCACCTTCAAAGGTTGCCAAAGGAGACACCCAAATTATTTGAGGGAGCAGATCCATCACGATGATTATACAGTGGTGTCATTACTGAATCCATTTGATCCCTGTCCTTTGGAATATAGATAACCATGGGCATAAGTGTAACTACTTACGTCAAACAAATGACCAAATCTGGGGCGTACACTATCAAGGATCCTGTATATGCTGAGTACAAGGAATTTAACTATCCCTCATGTTGGAACACCTAATCCTACATGGGTAGGTGTGGAATGCGAAAAGTCACAATGGAGTCCAAGTGACCTTGGAATGTGAAACCAAGAGTCACACCATTGTATTATAAATGTACATCATGTATAATGGAAAAAAAAGAAAGCCTCACGCTTATCTTTCATTGTGTGTTTAGTCTCTTGTGTGTGTGTTCATCTTCCTCATACACCATGTGTGTATTTCAACATGGTGTTTAACATGGTATCAAAGCGGGCGATTGCTGGCCCTGCTCCAAATTGAGTGAGCCATTTGTGTTTATGGCCTGTGCATATCTGCAAAAATTTCGATAATTTTTGCAGCACTCAAAGATTTCTGCAGCAGTCATTTTGCCACATTCAGAAATTTGTTTTGAAGAAAGAGCTGCATTCAAAATCCATGGCAGCACTCAGAAATTGGTTTTGAAGAGAAGCAGCATTGTACATCTGAAGGTTTTCTCACTGCTTATTTTTCCTGCAATTTCTGCCCATTAAATTTTGCATTTTGGAGAGCTGTTTAAAGTTGGTTTCTGAGTTTTTCAAGTAAAATTTCTGAGTTTTTCATTGAAAATTTTCCTGCTGCTGGGCTACTGGAGAGATTTCTAAATTTTCACTGAAAGATTTTTGAGTTTTCTGCAAATTTCTAACTCTGCAAATTCTCCAATTTTCTGCTGCTATATGGCCCTTTGCAATTTTTTGAAGAAAAATTCTGGGTTTTTTTAAGTAAAGACTTCTGAGCTTTCTCTGCAATTTCTGAAAATTCTGCTACTGTTTTAAGGTTAATTCCCTACTCTCTGCTATTTTTAAAAATAAAAAAATAAAAAAAATAAAAAAATAAAAACTCTGCAATTCCAGGCCTTTCGGCCCCCTCAATTTGCAATCGAAGAAAAAAAAAAAAACAACTCTGCAATCCGCCCTCTGCACTACGCTCTGCCAGCACCTCTACTTACCCTCTCGATCTGCACACTCGAGCTCCCCCTTTGCGCTATCCCTCAACACACAGACCCCACCTACGCTCTACCCTTCCCAACGCTCTACCGCTGCATCATCCCTTACGCTCCTGCCCTACGCAACCGGTCCCCCACACTCTACTACCTCACGGCCCTCGCGCTCACTCTCCCATCACTCCTCACCGCAAAACCCCCTTCTCCCTGGGCTCACGGCCCACCCTCTCGCAGCATCTGCTCCTCCGTTACCCAACCCTCCCCCTGGCACACTCTGCTCCCTGCAACAGCGCTCCATACGCTCACACCTTATCACTCCTCCACTCCCCCTCTACCCACGAGCTCCCTCTCTTTTAAATTCCCCCTTTCATATGATACCCCTCCCTTTTAATTTTAATATACGCCCCTTTCATATAATACCCCTCCCTTTTAAATTCCCCCTCCCTTTTTAATTTCCCTCCCTTTCCACTAAAATTAATTCCCATTTTTAATAATCCCTTTTAATTAATCCTTTTTTAATAAAAACTTTTTAATATGCCCCCCTCCAATATAAATTTCCTCCCTTCCCTTTTTAATTAATCCAATTTTTTAATTAATTTCCTTTAGTTTGCTTTGCCCCTCCATTTCTAATTAATTCCCATTAATTTATTTTTTAATTAATTTTTAGTTAAAAGAAAAAAAAAAAAAAACAACAACAACAACAGAGAGAGAGAGGAAAGAGAGAATATGAACAGCGGAAATGAAGGAAATGACATGTGAGCAAATGGACTGAACACAGAGAAAATTGCAGATTTGACATTTTGTGATTTGTGGCATAAGGGTGATTTTTTGAAGAAATTGACATTTGAAGACAAGTTTGCCATCAGTTTTTAAACAGCTCTTTGAAGAAAAAATTCAGCTTCTTGCACAAGTGTTTTTGCTGCACATTCAAATATTTTGCAGAGATATTGACATTGTATTGTGAGTGGAATTTGCATCTTCTTCATAGTTGCAATCAGTACTTGAGTTGTTGAAAAATTGTTGATTGCCGTCCATCATTTGAGCAGATTTTGTACTTTGAGATTTCCATAGTTGGAAATTCTTTGGAGTCATTTGTATTTGTTGTTGAATCACATTGTAAACGGGTGCATTTTCGGTTGAAGCCGACACCCTTTCATTTTTTAGCCTAAGTTGTTGAAAATGGCCAAAATCAATGAGGCGTTAGAGTTGTTGAGTAACCTCATTCATTCAAATGTTGATGATGTGATAAAAATGAGCAAGAATGCTCTTTGTAACATTCAAAGTTGTTTGCAAGATGCACAAAAAAAGATTGAGTTTTTGCAGTTGGAAACTCAGCTTCAGCAAGACGAACTTCAGCAAAAGAGTCACCATTCTAAACCTGTTTTTGTTCAGAAGATTGAGAAGGACTCTCATCAGAAGAAAGAATATAAAGTTGTAGTCAATTCACATTCATTTCCTTGTACAATAGCAGATTTACATGCAGATGCAGCAGCTAAACCTGCACTTCCTAATCCCATCATCAGACCTTGGGAAGAGCTTGTCCACAACAAGCACCGCACTAGTCTTGGATATGACAAGGATGTGTCCTTTCATATTCCAAACTACACCAAGCCCATCGTATTTCAGAGTGCCGGATTCTTGTACGACAGTTCACCTGCAGCTGTTCCAGATCCTGCTCCACAACAACAACATCAGATTGTAAAATGCCAACACTGTGATCGAGTTGGCCACATGAAAGATCACTGTTTTGATCTTCATCCATGCAAGCATTGTGGTCGTCACAACCATTCTTCACACAGATGCTTCAGACACAAGCCTCCTGCAAGAACCAAGATTCATCTTGGATGGATCGCTTCTTGGCAATGGGCATTAGCAGCCAAGAAGATGTTTAAGTCGCATGTCAGAACATGTTCACAGATATTGAACAAACTTGCAGTTGAGTTTTCGCCATCATCTCACCTTGTCCCTGACAGGGGGGAAAATGGTGGTCATGTACAAGCTTCGACGACAGATCAAGCGAGCCTGAGCCACAATCTCTCATTCCATGTTCAGAGTTGTAGCCAGCAGTTCAAGCGAGCCTGAGCCACAATTCGTCATTCCAGAGTCAGAGATGTAGCCAGAGACACAGATGCCCATGAGCATGCCTTCGGTTGGTGGACAACCTTAAACCATCATCTTTGGTTGGTGGACAACCTAAAACCACCACGGGTAGTAGACCTCCCTTCTTTTAGGTCGAAGGTCTCCCTTTCATATATGAGGAACACTTCCTCTAGCGAAGCCTTCAGCTTAGCCCGGCATTAGTTGAGTTCCAGGAAATGCTTCAAAGCATTCCCGAGTTGTTGGTAATCCTAAAACCATCACAGGTAGTAGACCTCCCTTCTTTTAGGTTGAAGGTCTCCCTTTTTTATGAGGGACAATTCCTCTAGCAGAAGCCTTCAGCTTCTTGCCAGTTTTGGAAGAGTTCTGGGAACTGCAACAAGTTTTGCGTTCCAGTGTTGGTGGTCATCCTTAAACCATCTATTTTTTCCAACATTTCAGAGAGTTGATTCAGCCCAAGTGCTGCCATGCATACTTTGCAGACTTGTATTACAACTCTTTTCTTGGACTCACACATACCCCTTCGGATTAAGGGGGGATGTTGGAACACCTAATCCTACATGGGTAGGTGTGGAATGCGAAAAGTCACAATGGAGTCCAAGTGACCTTGGAATGTGAAACAAGAGTCACACCATTGTATTATAAATGTACATCATGTATAATGGAAAAAAAAGAAAGCTGGTAAATTTGGACAACTAGGTCCAAACTCCATACTAAGATGCTCAGATTAAGAGGCTAATATTTTTGTTGGATTCCTCTTTGTGAGAGGTGTAAAATCCATATAAAATATGTCTTAATCCGATGAGCAGAACTTATATTTTGAATTTATTATTTTCAATAAATTATATGTGCAAGGTCAGCCAGTTTTGTAATGTAGGCTCGCATGCCCAACAGATGTGTCACACACCCTCATGATGGATATATATACAGGAAAAGTTGGAGATATTTTCATCATCATCACAACTCACATCTTCCTCTCTCATCTTAGAGTACGAGCTACCAAGAAGGACGCAGTTTCAAATTTCCATCCGTGTGAAGGACGAGAGGACAAACTCGTACGGTCAAGCTGAAGTACGGATTTGCTGCTGCTAGGGTTTCGCAGTAACTTTGACCAGCGTTGACTTTGGTCAACGCTTGGTCCAAACAAGCTGAAAATTGGTGGAAGGTTCGATTTATGAAGGCCGTACTACCTGGCACAAAAATCGAGGTCAAAGGGTTGACCGTTTTGCTGCTGCGTTGACTTTTAGCTTGCTGCCCCTGCGTTGACTTTTGCAGAGTTGACTTGGGTTGACTCATCTACAGATTGAAGGGTTGTTGTGACACATGCTGGGCTGGCTGACCAAAGGAGACTTTGCTGGTTGAAGCATCCCGTTGACCGCCGAAACGAACATACACATTTTTCCTGTTTCTGATTTGTCTTCTGTAAGATCTACTTATATGTTCTATCTGCATTTTGCTTAACTACTTGTATGATTGCTGAAAGAAAAGTGAAATTGCTACTAGCATAGAACATCTACAAAACTTGACATGGTATCGGAGCTGAGGTGAAGACAAACTCAATCTATAGCAATCATCATCGAAGGAAATGGGTTCCATTAGTCTTGAATTCAAGGAGAATGACAAGCTGACTGGAAGTGATGACTTCCATCCCTGGAAGATGATATTAGATCTCAAATTAGAAGATCATGATCTCCTGGATCATGTAACAGGGAGGATTCAAGAACCTCCATCCAATGCCTCTGCTGCTGTTAGAAACAAGTATAAGAAGGGAGAAATCAAAGCAAAGCTGCTGATCAGGGAATCCATAAATAAGAGTTTGGTTGCCTACATATCTGAACTAGGCACATCCAAGGAGATGTATGACAAATTGATACTTATGTTTCAAGTAAACAATGTGAACCAAGTGCTATTCCTCAAGAACAAGTTGAAGAATATGAAGAAGGGCCGAGATGAGTCTGTTCAAACTTTCTTTCTGAAGTTGACCGAAACCAGGAACAATCTGCTAGCTATTGGGGAGATAATAGCCGATCGTGAGATGGTTCTCACCGCACTTGGAGGACTTCCATATGAATGGCAAGTATTCACAACTACTATTCTCAACAATAATACCATTCCTAACTTTGATGAGCTTCTGTCAAGATGTATGCAAGAAGAAACAAGGATGAAGGAATTTGATAATGAAAGAAATGCCGCCTATGGTGCTCATTCCCGAAAGAAGAACTCTGGTGGTTCTAAGGACAAAAGAAGGACAAAGACTCAAGAGAAGAAGGGTAAATGTTTCACCTGCCATAGGCCTGGACACTATGCTAGAGAATGCCCCTTCAAGAAGGATTCTCCCGATAGTGACGATAACAACAACAACCGAAGAAATGGAAATCGAAGAAATGACAAATCCAAAGGAAAGAGGAAGGCTCACTTTGATGGAAACAATCAACCTTCTAAGAGGTCCAGAAATACCAGGTATGAGGAGTCTAATGTTGTTGATAAAAGAAATGAGTATATTCTGGTATCTGCTCTCTCAGCTGCATCTCCGCCCGACACTATGGATGTCTGGCTAATTGATAGTGGTGCCTCAAGACACATCACCTGATTCAAGGAAGCACTTTCTGACATGGTTGAAAGGGATACTAATCTAGAAATTATCCTTGGGGATAATGCCACTTATCCTGTGAAAGGGACAGGGACTGTGACCCTCCACTTGTCCCAAGGACAAGTCCTCCGTTTGCAAGATGTACTCTATGTACCCAAATTGAAGAAAAACCTTGTGTCTGTATCTGCCATGGAAGACAAAGGATTCAATGTTACTTTCTCTAATGGAAAGGTGCTCATGTGGAAGAAGAGCTTCAAGGAAGCTATCTCAATTGGTTTTAGGGTTGGTACACTCTATCAAGTTGGAGGGAGTCCGTTGGGAGCTATGACTTGTGATACTATCCAACAAACCGAACTATGGCACCGAAGATTTGGACACCTTCATTACAAAGCCCTTCCCGAAGCAAGGAAGGTGGTGACAGGGATGCCTGATTTTGGAAATAATCATGAAGGTGTATGTAAGGGTTGTGCTGAAGGAAAACATACAAGGGGACCTTTCCCCTCAAGTGTCACAAAGACATCCGAGATATTGCAACTGGTTCATTCTGATCTTTCCGGTATGTTGCCTGTAACATCCCTGGGGGGATGTTCTTACTATATGACATTTACTGATGACTTCTCTCGCAAAACCTAGATATACTTCTTGAAGAAGAAGGATGAGGCTTTCATGTGGTTCCGTACCTTCAAAGCCTTTGTGGAAAATATGACCGGAAAGAAGATCAAGATTTTGAGGATCGACAATGGCACTGAATATGAGTCAAATGAGTTCAAAGACTTTTGCAGAGAAGCTGGCATTAAGAGGGAGACTACCACTGCATATACTCCTGAGCAGAATGGTGTTGCCGAACGCAAGAATAGGACTATTGTGGAAGCTGCCCGTGCCATGCTATGTGACCAGGGTCTACCAAAGTTTCTGTGGGGAGAAGCTGCAAATACTGCCGTGTACATTCAAAACCGATGCCCTCATTCCGCTTTGGACTCCAAAACTCCCGAAGAGGTTTTCTCTGGTAAGAAACCTGATGTCTCACATTTTAGAATTTTTGGATGTCCTGTCTATTTTCATGTGCCGAAAGAAAAGAGAAGTAAGCCGGATGCTACCGGGAAGAAAGGAATGTTTGTGGGCTACAGTGAGACTTCTAAGGCATATAGAGTCTATGTACCTGGTCAAAGGGAAGTAGAGATAAGCCATGATGTCACTTTTGACGAAGATGCTTCCCTGAAGAAAGTAGTAGATCTTCCTAGATCCGAAGAAATTCATGAAGAAAGGCCTGGAAATCTGGAAGAACCCCAGGATGAGACTATACCTGATATTGAAGGGCCAATGGACCCTATTGATCCACCCCCTTCACTAGGAAAGAGACCATCATGGCTCAGGGACACCCTCGAAGATGCCGAGGGTCATGCTGCCCCAAGGGGGACATTCCGAGAAAGCAAGAAGCCGTGTAGATACCAAGGGTATCTAGCTGCCATGAGTACTATTGTACAATCTGAACCTGGATCTTTTGAGGAAGCCATCAAGCATCAAGTTTGGAAGGATGCTATGCATGAAGAATATGAGTCTATTATGAAGAATGATGTCTGGGATGTGGTCCCGAGACCGAAGGACAAATCCGTTGTCACCGCTAAATGGCTCTACAAGATCAAACATGGATCTGATGGGAGTGCTAAAAAGTTTAAGGCAAGGTTTGTTGCCCGTGGCTTCTCTCAAAAGGAAGGAATTGACTATGACGATATATTTGCACCTGTGGCACGATATACCACCATCCGATCAATCATAGCCCTTGCTGCTACGCAAGGATGGAGTCTTCATCAGATGGATGTCAAGACCGTTTTTCTGCATGGTGCAATAAAGGAAGAGGTGTATGTAGAACAACCTCTGGGATTTGAAGTTCAAGATCGAGACACTTATGTCTGCAGGTTGAAGAAATCCCTCTATGGGTTAAAGCAAGCACCCAGAGCTTGGTACGAGAGGATGGATAGTTACTTGATGAAGCCGGGCTTCACTCGAAGCAATGCTGATCCGAACCTATACTTCAAGGTTGTGAAAGAGAAGCCTCTCATTCTAGTGCTGTAGGTGGATGACCTCTTCCTGACTGGTGATGACCCTCTCATTCATCAATGTAAGAGGGAGCTTGCTGCTGAATTCGAGATGAAGGACCTAGGACTGATGCACTATTTCCTAGGCCTGGAGGTCTGGCAGAGACCTGGAGAGATTTTCCTTTCTCAAGGAAAATATATTGTGAAGCTTCTAGAAAGATTTGGAATGGTGGACTGTAAGTCCGTGTCGACACCGATGGAACTCAACTTTAAGAAGTTGAGTGGCAGCGCTGCTGGGCCTATCTTGGCCAATCCTACCGAGTATCGTCAACTCATAGGAGCTTTGATGTTCTTAGTGAACACCCGTCCGGACATATGTTTTGCAGTGAACACTTTGAGTCAACAGATGGTTGAGCCTCATCATTATCACTGGGTTGGTGCCAAGAATCTTTTAAGATATCTTCGGGGCACGATAAACCATGGGCTGAGATACACTGCCGGGAGTGTGATACTCCGTGGATATACTGATGCCGATTGGGCTGGCAGTGTGGTGGATCGTAAAAGCACAGCTGGATGCTGCTTCAATCTTGGTTCTGCTTCGATCTCATGGATGAGCAGGAAGCAGAAGTCGGTGGCTTTGAGCACCGCGGAGGCCGAATACATTGCCGCTAGTATGGCCTGTTGTGAAGCAGTTTGGTTGCGGAAGCTCTTTAGTGAGCTGTTTGGACATGTGCTAGATACCACTGTGATACTCTGTGATAATCAGAGTGGGATTCGTATGACTGAGAATCCCGTGTTCCACGACCGATCCAAGCATATTGATATCAGGTACCACTTTATCCGGGATATGGTACAGCGAGGCGCCGTAAGGCTCGATCATATAGGAACTGATGAGCAGGTCGCGGATATTCTCACTAAGCCCCCGGGGAAGGTCAAGTTCCTAACCTTTCGTGAGAGTCTTGGTGTCGTGGAAAGACCCTATGATGTGGGTCCTGTTGGACGATGAGCTCTGGGAGCTTTGGGGGGCTTTGGGGAGAGCTTCTTGGAGCTATGGGCAACCACAAGGCTAGGCTTGCCAACCTTGGTGGTGTGCTTGGACCCCACCGTTGTGATTTTGAGTTGGTTCACCTCTCATTTTCTGTGCCCCGTATGCATCCTACCCATCGAGTTCAGGGCTCATGGGAAGTACCTCTCATTTGGCCAATGAGGTGTGGAAAAGTTAGAGACTATTAGCAAAGACTGATGGACGCATCAGAGATTGCCGTACTCTCTATCTAGGATGGCACGGTCCAACCACTTGATCCGGGATCAAGATTTGTGAGGTCTGGGACCTCTGGACTGATTATGTCAGTCGGGGGATGATGTCTTTGTGACTGACCCACTTCTGTTCTGAAATAAAGAAGCCAGCAAAGCAAGTTTCGGCGGGATGATGCACGATGTTGATTGCACTAATAGATGGAGTTCTCCCTAGTTGAGAGGGAGTGTTAAATTTGGACAACTAGGTCCAAACTCCATATTAAGATGCTCAGATTAAGAGGCTAATATTTTTGTTGGATTCCTCTTTCTGAGAGGTGTAAAATCCATATAAAATATGACTTAATCCGATGAGCAGAACTTATATTTTGAATTTATTATTTTTAATAAATTATATGTGCAAGGTCGGCCAGTTTTGTAATGTAGGCTCGCATGCCCAACAGATGTGTCACACACCCTCTTGATGGATATATATACAGGAAAAGTTGGAGAGATTTTCATCATCATCACAACTCACATATTCCTCTCTCATCTTAGAGTACGAGCTACCAAGAAGGACGAGTTTCAGCCACACGTGTGAAGGACGAAGAGGACAAACTGTACGGCTAAGCTGAAGTACGGATTTGCTGCTGCTAGGGTTTCGCAGAAACTTTGACCAGTGTTGACTTTGGTCAACGCTTGGTCCAAACAAGCTGAAATTTGGTGGAAGGTTCGATTTATGAAGGCCGTACTACCTGACACAAAAATCGAGGTCAAAGGGTTCACCGTTTTGCTGCTGCGTTGACTTTTAGCTTGCTGCCCCTGCGTTGACTTTTCAGGACAGCGTTGACTTTTGCAGAGTTGACTTGGGTTGACTCATCTACAGATTGAAGGGTTGTTGTGACACATGCTGGGCTGGCCGACCAAAGGAGACTTTGCTGGTTGAAGCATCCTGTTGACCGCCGAAACGAACATACACATTTTTCCTGTTTCTGATTTGTCTTCTGTAAGATCTACTTATATGTTCTATCTGCATTTTGCTTAACTACTTGTATGATTGCAGAAAGAAATGTGAAATTGCTACTAGCATAGAACATCTACAAAACTTTTCACTCACGCTTATCTTTCATTGTGTGTTTAGTCTCTTGTGTGTGTGTTCATCTTCCTCATACACCATGTGTGTGTTTCAACATGGTGTTTAACACCTCAAATGCTGAGAATCTCCCAAAAACTCTGCATGACCTTTGCATGCTGTTATCATTATTGGTTTGAATTTTCTGCTATAATAATTTTCACAAGATCAGTGAGAGTATTAGCATCATAACAACCTGTACAGACTTGGTAACATGTCCAACACATCATGCAAACCCTGTGGACCTCTTCATAAGAATGTTCTTAAGCTTCAAAATAACTTCAAGACCCCTTTCATGGTTACCCAACAAGATTGTGGGTAACAGTGCACAAAACAGTCGAAAACACATTGTCTAGTTTTAACTTTTGACAATGCAGCGCCAACTTTTGTCAATGTTTAGGAAGAAAGCATGAGGTCCATGATCAAGGATGAGTACTAAGTCAGAGAAGAAAATTGTTTAAAATAGGTAACTTAAGGAAAACTTGATAATGTAGCCAAATAATGTAGTTGTGGAGGTTTTTCAAGAGAGGCATCATTCTTGACATGTCAGAAAAATTCACACATAAGACATTAAATGGGTTGATAGGAGCCTATATTGAAGATCTACCAAAATTAGGCTAGAATTAAAATGAGTTCAAGTATAATCAAAAACATATCTAGCCCAGTGGACTTGCTTGAGTGGCTGAGAGACGTGAATAACACATAGGAGGTGTTGAGCTCAAGTCCCCAGGCTCGCTGCCTTTGCCTAAGTAGGACTCACTCAATGTCCCTGTCAAGCTAGGCACCAAAAATACGTCGAGCCAGTTAACCCTAGGTACCATCCTTCGAATGAGGGGGAAAGCCTAGCGGTTTCCTTGGGGATCTACCTTCCAAGGAAATAAAAATAAAAAATAAAAGCATATATCAGAGTTTGAGAAGTTGTCTCTCGTGGCCAAGAGAAGGCTGTTTGGGAGTAAATTTAAAAGAATGTGCATCTTGTATAGTTATGACAAAGATGAAGGGAATCCTCTAAAGACTTTACAAGCTACAAATGATATAAAGTACTATGTCATCATAATCCTTATAAGCGACCCACTATGACTTTCTAGTCAAAATCCCTACGTACGTGTGCGTCTTGTATGGTTATGACATAGATGAAGAGAATCCTTTAAAAATTCACAAGCTACAATGATATAAGATACTCTCACCATAATCCTTATGAGTAACCCACTATGACTTTCTAGTAGAAATCCCTACTCTAGAAAACCTGCATACGTTTTAAAGCTTCACTTATCTACATGTATCCATATTCATAATATTATTTTTTATGATCCAAATAAGGGCAAGCAAAAATCTACAGATTAATTGTGTTGTAATTTGTAAGACCCAACATGAACACCTCACCTACTAGTTCCTTATACATTCTTCTCAGATCATATGCATATGAATACCAACCAACATGTTGCTTTCTTTGTAACAAAAGCAGATATCTAACACTCTTATCTTCAGCGAGGCTTCCAGTTGTTAAATAAAATGTAAACTCGTGGTTAGCAACAACTCAGATCAGGACTAATAATATTGGACATGACTCCTTGGACAGTATATGTTGAAGGTTATAGCTTACCTCGATTGCATTAACAAGATAACTGGAAAGAAAAGAAACAAATGCAGTCACTATAGCTAGCCATAACATTGCTTCCCACAATGTTAGCTCTGGAAGATCATCTTCCTCTGACCCTCCATCATTTCTCTCACCCTGCAACCATATACCATGCTAACATCAAAAAACAAGATAATAAAAGCACCTTATTTATCCATTTTCTAAGATGATGAGGGAAAGGAAGACTAATATTCAGAAGCAATCATATGCTAAATATTTTAATTACAATAGTTACCAGAAAATAACAAGAAACACATACCATCTCATAACAAAAAAGTATCTAAGATTATAGGCACATCTAAATGAAGAAAAGTAAATACCAAGAAACACATAACTTCTCATAACAATAGGTAACTAAGATTACAAGAACATCTACAGGAGAAAACGAAGCCATCTAATCACAATAGATGATCATATGATAGTTGAAGTTGTAACTTTACTTTTGTTTGGACAAGCACCAGTGTAACTTCAAAAAAAATAATCAAAAAATTTTATCAGTATTCAGATAAGCACTCTCTTCAAAACCATCTAAAATATTGCTTTGATTATCATATTTTAAAATTATTTTATTTGCAAGTATTTAACTATATTTTATATTACTATTGATATTATTTTATTATCGGCAGTGAGGCATTGGACACCTTGGTTTGACTAATATTTGCACTTATAGCATAATTTTAGCAGCTAAATGGGTTATGAGCCATGGGCAAGAACGCACCTTGGCAGATTCTAGCCCACCATCTTCTGCAAAGTGCTACTCATGTAATGTAAATCGCATAGCAGGCAGCATATGTGACATAGTTGGTGCAACCAACACTTCCAAAATCACCGGCTCAGGTGTTCTTAAGAGGATTTGGCAAATATGGTAGTTGGTTTTAAAACAATTATTGGATTTGACTTTTGGTAGATTACTGAAGTGCGGCAGCTTGGGTTTCTTTTCTTGCAAGAAAAAGGATGAAGAGGAAAGGCTTTTACACAAGAAGATATGTGTTACAAAGCCCTGGGTACATGGTCGTCTTGGAAAACTCTCAACTGTAGTCAAAAGCTCTGGGCTCTACACCAGCCTATACACTTTCCAATATAATTACAGCTGACAATTTGTTTATGTTAAATTTGGATGATCGCAGCCCCATTTGGAAGGAATGGAAATGGTCTTATGGAAAGTCCTGCATGGATTACCAAATCAGGAAATATATTGAAAAACTCTGACCAAATTATCCCCTCAGTCATTGTCTTAACAGGAAACAGACCATTCAAGACGAGGAATCAAGATGGCTTCAAAGGTGTCAGTGTCAAGGTATCTGAAAGTCCCACTCCACTTTTAAGACCAGCAAAACAACAAATGTATTTGATAAACGTCGATAGGTAAACTTGTTTGCTAATAAAGGTACAGCAGGAGCTTCCCCAGTCAGAGAGGCTTCTAGAGAATATATGTCCTCAAATCCTGAAAGAAGTTCAATCTAATTTCTGGAAGAGAAAACATCAAGGAAGATTTACCCAGAAATCAAAGAGAAAACAGCTGGGAAGATTTCTCAAGAAATTGAAGAGAAAATGTTGGGCTAAAAAATTAACATGTAGTCAATCAGTTATACCATTAACATGTTAGTAATGGTGTAAAATGAGTGTTTTAAAAAACCAGCCAAACCGATTCGTAATCGGCTGAGCTGGACCCCTGCCCGGGGTGGCTTGGTACAAAAACCGGTCTGGTGGCTGGTCCGTTACCGAACCAGCCAAGCCAGACACTGATTCGGCCGGTTCGGTAACGGACCGGCCGGCTCGGCCGAGCTAGTCTGCGGGGAAAAAAGGTGGCAACTCGGACTTCAAACTCATATTTTTGGTTTTTTTTCTTAATGCCTCTACCCCTCTCCCAAGCCTATAAAAGGGACCCAACCCCCTCACATTTACTCACAGCGATCTCACTGCATTTGTGTGAGCATTTGTGAGGAGTTTGTGAAGAGTTGGAGTTGGTTTTTGGAGCAGTAATGAAGAGGAGCCATGGGTTTCCCCATCTAACTCTGATTCAAAGTCTGAGCCAGATGATCTTGCCTTGTTTAGCAGTAGTGACTAGTGATGTTTTGTTGTAGTGACTATTCTGATCTCTATATATTACATGTATTGGACAGTGCACTGGGTGCCATTTTGATATAATAGATATATTCATGATCATACTTTGATCATATGTTGTCTTCTCTCTATATTCTAATGTTTTGAGTTTCGAAACATGAATGAAAATATTTAAAAATATGTTTTTTCATAAAAAATAAAAAATAAAAATATTTAATGTATTTTTTATAACGACCAAGTCATTGAAATCAACTAGGCTGAGTCGATACCGAGTCGGAGTCAGTGTCGACCCTCGCCTGGTTCCAAATCCGAGTCGGAGTTTTAAAACTATGGACTAAAATCATAACTGTCGATTTCTTAAGCAAACTAAGAGAAACAACTTTGGCCATTTCTTCATTTTGGAGTCTTGGACAACAATTGAAGCAATTAGATCTGTTGGTGTATGATATTTCATTAAAAATGACATTATTCCATGCCAAACCATAGAGAAAAGTATGCCTTTTGGTCTAACTAGAGTACTTGTGGCCTTTGGGCATGGGTGGTTGCCTCCCTTATTTTAAAAGAGATTTTGCGACAAATAAATTGTTAGACAAGTGAGCATAAGAATTGGCACTGTTTTTTTATTTTCATAAAAACAACGGTGTTGGGCAACCTTCATGCACTGGCTACTCTGTTTCATTTGGGCAAACTTACAATGTTTAATCATAGTTGGCTACATAGATTTCTACCCAGATCGGCATTTCTAGATGAGATGTAGATTCTATTCAGATTGGAACCAAAGTAAAAATGCTAGCTTTCCTTGCTTACATAGAAAGACAACTTATAAGCAATTGTACGTTGGATCCATGATCTACTGAATTACTTGACATAATTATATGAACATCCAGCTGCTGGAAATGGCAATATCTAAAAGACCGGATCAGACTATGCATTTCCAGTTACATGCATGTTGTAAAACAACCAAAATCACTGCAGCTAGGTAAACAAGAATAAAGGACAATCACAAACCTCAGTACCACAACCATAAAGATGTGGATGACTCTTCAATTGAAAGACAAGATAAGATGCATATGCTACAAGCATGACACAGCTTGTAAACCTTGAAAGAGCTAACTCTGATTGACCAGTATGGAGTTCCGTATGAGTAAAGTGTAGCACAGCTGGGAAAAGCAGGCCCATAACAGCCATCAGTAATAATCCCGAATTAACAACAGCAGTTGCCTGTAGAAAACATATCAACCATGCTAGTATTATTTAAGTGCATGTCATATGAATTGCAAAATCTTCAGAAAGCCTGCATTCATGTAAGTCTAGCAATGATGAACACCCAAGACTTCAGTGCACCTTGTTAAAAGTTTGATCTTTCTTATTGTGTACAATACCACCAGTTAAAAAGGCAGTTCCGAGCACAAGCAACATATTTGACAGTATGGAACCCAGCAATGATTGTTGTACAACACGAATCATCCCATTCCTTAGGGCATAAATTGAAATGATCATCTCAGTGGCATTTCCAAAAGTAGCATTTAAAAGACCTCCAACTGCAAAGAGAAAAATTATAAAAAATCTTCAGCAAACATGATGGGAAAAAAACCCTTCAAAATAGAGGTAACGAAGAATAATGTGGATCAGATGAGGGAAAATAACAGTATTTTAAAAAGATATGGAGAATCACGATACAGGCTAATGTGCCACGCATTCTGCGAGGAAATAGGCACTACATTTACAAAAAGGCCTATACAGAAAATTGTTGAAGGATGTGCACCATATGTTGTGTCAGTGTTTTAGTTCAGTTACAGTGGATGGGAAATAGGAACTGATATTAATTTCAATCATTTAGAGCCAACCAGATATATCATCAAACATAATCCTGAACAGAGACTTCAAACCACCCATGCTTTACTTGCCATATATCAAACAAAGGAACAAGAAACCCAAAGAGAAACACACCTGTAGGGCCAGAGTAAAATGATAGCTGCCTGTATGACACAAACATTAGAAAGTATATAAGGCGGTGCCATCACCAATCTTGGTATGTTGTAAAAATCATAAAGAATTCAGAACCTCAATTAACAGAATCTAATACTCATACTAAAACGATATGGTCACCAGCTCTTACTCTGTTAGAAAACCAAGTCGTTCGGCCAAAGGAGTTATGCCTAACAGGCTGAACAGAAACACCCAACCCTACAGTAAGCAGTAGTAACAGGCATTAGCATAGAAACTAAAATCATAGCCACAAGATATAAATGAGAAGAGAAGCATCCCGTCATTGATTTCTGGTTTTTACTGCATAAAATGTATTAGAGCCTTCTGACACCTGAATGAAATAAGGCTGAAAACATTTTGCACAGTAAAAACCAGAAATTCAATGACAATAGAAGCATCATTCTAGGAACCTTCAAGGTAAATTTATATCCCTATCTTTTGAGTTCCCTTGAGCAAGGAAAATTTTTCTGGCATAAAGATAATTTAAAACATTTTAGGCCTTACTGGCCCCATAAGCACACAACTCTCTGCAAACAAGGTGACTGAAGCAACGACAAAACAATTCAATTATCAGTAACAAAAGTAAAACCAAGAAGCATTGATCACTTACATGTTTCACATTGCATGCAGCCGCAATAGCAGCAACAGGCCCGAAAGGCAACAACAAGTTAATCTTGTTGTGGAGTAAGACCACAGCTATGCTCCTCCATACACGACATCTTAGCCCGGCAAAAATTGAGCAGTGGTGCACATCATCCAGTGATGCATGAACAGTACTCTTTAATTTATGAGCTTTGTTAGCGACAGTACGCACAAGCCTTTCAGCCTCACATTCATTTTCTACAGAATCCATATCAACCATCTGCAGAAACAACCAAGCAAAATGAATAATCCATAAAACACCAAAACCAAGTTCACTAGATCAATGAAACATGGTTTATGTCAACACAGTTCCTTAAGTCTCAAATCTTAAGTCGGAGAAGTTTAAAGGGAACTACTCTAGGCACCTAAAAGGCATAATCTCTACTCCAAACTAGGGAAGAGTAAAATTGAATCCTACTCCAAACTAGGAAAGTGTAAAATTTGAATCAAATTGCACTTTTAATTTCTATGTTATTAAAAGGCTACTGTGCATTATTCTTTATTTTGATTTTTGAATGCTAAGGGTTCAAACATAGAGTCATGTCTAAGTTTACTGGGCACTGATGTTCTTTACATGGCTTGGATTAAGGTATGTGTCAGTTGGTTGCAAATAAAACATGTAAATATAATAAATTGGAATAAACTATATTCTGGTGACGGTGTAAATGTTATGAAAGGGGGCTGTGATCGAGAAGCAACTTGAGCTGCTGCCATTGCAATGGCCCAGTTTCAAATCCTAGCGGGCGTGTTCCATATGCCTGGGTGCTTGGCACTGCAGTTTCAAATGTTGGCAGGCGTGCTCCATATGCCTGGATGTTTGGCATTTCCGCCATATTCATGTAATGGCCTTGACCTAGATGCATTTGTGATATAGCTTGACGAATAAATAATGGTTCAGAATCCTGTTAATGGTAATAGAGGAAAGTGCTAACTTTTCCAATGGAAAAAAATTGTAATGGAGAGCAGGAAGAAATTGAATACTCTTCAGGCGCATAAATAACTAAAAGTGGTATTCTGCAAACCTAACGCACAGAATATGGCAGTTCTAGCAAAACAACCGGTGTGTTAAAAATTGTCCATAGCTAAATTGCCCATCTGTCCACTGGAAGCACATGTACCAACACACCTGTTAACAGTATATACAATAAGCAGTCTCTAAAGCATCTTCAATTTAGGTGGATAGTTGAAACAGGTATGAACAGTAAGCAAAATCTAATTTATGAATCCCGCTGGTCCTAACCTGGAAACCTGGTAAGAATAAGAGCAGAAACTCAAAAACTAAATTACCCAAATTTAGCACTCTAAGTCCTTGGCTTCCTGAAACAATTCAACATTTAAACAGACAACTCTATCCTTCTCGTTAAACTGGTTATAGAAAGGGGGCAAAAAAAAAAAAAAAAAAAAAGAGGCCCAAGATTATTTACTTCATATTGATTTCGATCTCCATTTGCATGTGTTGACTCTGGAACATCGGCCATTTGTACAGAACTCTTAGCTGGCAGCCCCTCCCAACTGTCGATCATACCCTGCCAGAAAAGCCAAGAAAATTGTCAAGAACTGTACACATGTAAAAATACCAATATCATGAAGTCACTCGCTATCGATAGAATCCATGCAGGTATTGGAGATGCCACTAGATCTCTATAATCAAACACGAATGCTATTTTTGGGCCGAACATCCAGAATGGGATTCAGTTTCTCACACACAAAAATAGCAGAGAATGAAAATCCCAGAGAAGTCTACCGTGATTAATGTTATCGATGACCAGAATTCTGATCAGAATTAACCTTAAAAACCTTGTACCTGCAAAGAATATCGGTCCAACTGACACATGAAGTAATCAGAGCAGAGATCCTCTCACAAACTAGTCCTGCCGAGAATTGCAGTTGTGCCGGTGAATCAATAGTTGCAGAACATGGAGCATTCATCAAAAGGCCAATTCAACGACACAAGACAGATACATAAAAAATTAGATGAACCCACATGCCTTCCATACCCCGTGTTCCTGTTAAATGGTGACCCAGGTTCCATATTCAAACTCTGGGTCTCAGAATATAAGAATGGGAAAGAATTCAAGAAGGGAAGGAGGGAGGAAGCTTCGTGCAGGAAGAAGATTCAACACGTCCCCTTCTCCAAGTTTTTTATTTTTATTTTGGTG
Source organism: Pinus albicaulis (assembly GCA_034641835.2). Taxonomy (NCBI): domain Eukaryota; kingdom Viridiplantae; phylum Streptophyta; class Pinopsida; order Pinales; family Pinaceae; genus Pinus; species Pinus albicaulis. The sequence continues at coordinate 1,394,556,583 of CM076580.1, forward strand.
CAAACGTCTGGCCAACAACTAAGCCAAAAATAATGCAATCTCGTTTCATGCTTTATACCCATCGTTGGACCGAAAAGCATTTGGGTGGCATGTTACAGACCTTTTGCCGAGAGATCCTCTGGGCTGGTTTGGTCTTGCGATCATGAAGTGATGATTTTTGATGATGTTTGCTAATAATAGCATGACTTGGGAACCGGAAAGGAGGTAACATATATCAGTCGTTATTATGTTCTCATTAATGTCGATGGGTATTTTTATATTTCTGGTTATTATTGTGTTACGTTTTCCATCATTTATACAAGCCATTTTTATGCTACACGCTGGATGTGAAAATAGATGTATAATTTCCTTTTAAGTTTGGTCGCTTTGGTTTTTTTTTGTGGTTGAAATTTAGTTATATAATTTTGGATGAATTTGTATTATCTGGTTTATGAAATTAAATTAAATTAAATTAAATTTTAACGTTTATGAAACTAAAAATAGTTTATAGGACAATGAGTTTCTTGTTTTTTGTCTTTTGCATTTCAGTGTTTTTCTTATTCAAATTGATGATGTTTACTAAACTTCTCCATAACAAAAGTCTTTAACTCCTTGTTATTTGTGAGACAAGCATTGAGGTAGATATTCCATTTGTGCATCTTTATGTAGTTTTGTCTCATCCATGTTTTCTTTCTTTCACTCGTGCTTTTTTGCTTATTATATAATTCAAAAATTAATTTTAATTTTTTTTAATTTTAAAGAAAATTGACTAAAAAAATTATTAAAAAAACTTATAATATTTATTATTTATTTTTTTATTTAGAAAGAAGCTATTATTTTATTAAATATAATTAATCCTTGGGTGTCCAATCACTAGGTCAAGTGGGAGGTGGGCAGTTAAGGCTCACCGGGTCCCAGCCACGTGTCCGCCGACTCACCACCCTCCCACGCGCGAGCGGTAAAGGGCGGCCTCAGGGCAGATGTTCCTACGGCAGGTAAGATGAATGTTAAGAGTGGGATGGACGTCACTCGGGGCATTTGGTTTCTGCAGGCGATGGTGAAGGTTGATGCTTTGGACTGTGCAACAGAGCAACCACTGGCTCTCAAGCCCGAACTTGAGCTCTGCCAGCTTGAGATGAGGAGGGTGACAGGTTCGTCGGATAGCAGTGGCGCAAGGTTGGTAGTCAGGAGGCATCCTGGCAACGGCACGGGAACGAGCACGCTACCATATGCACCATTAGGATCGTCTCTTCGCGACCCCTCTGCCTGGCCCCCTGCACCCACCCCCATGATGATAGTTTCAGTATGTTTTTTTGTAATTTTGTGTGGCAAATAACCAAGAGCTTCGAATGCCTTGGCAAGCACCCAAGTTCTTACAGGCAATGTATATCTTTTGGGTTGACTTAATGTAATACAGCCAGCATGGCTCCTACTGTAAATTTTGTCTTTGATGTGATAATATAATACAGCCTTTGACCAACAAAAACAAATATATATATATATATATATATATATATATATATATATATATATATATAAACATTACTTAAAAATAAATGATCATATTGTAAGAGTCTTTATAGACTTAGCAATATAGACAATAGCTTTCTTATGACTTATTTAAGTCATAAGAAAGCTATTGTCTATATTGCTAAGTCTATAAAGATTCTTACAATATGATCATTTATTTTTAAGTAATGTTTAATCTTTGTAAGAAAGCAATTGTGTATATTGTTGTTCATAGAGACTCTTACAATATTGCTAAGTCTATAAAGACTCCATTTAATTTTAAGTAATGTTTAATCTTAATTATATTTAATAAATTAACTAACTTTTTTCTAATTAAACAGTTATTTTTAGTTTTGGAGTAAGATTTTAAATTGTTTAGTAATTTTTAATGGCTTGGTCTAACTTATAAGGAAGTTGTCTTTTTCAAGATTAATCAAAATATGACATAGATTTTATTTTTTTTAATTTCGTAGTGTCTTTCTATTTTCAATTTTTTAAAGAGCAAGTTGCTATACATATTCTATCGTATACAATAGCCTCAACCTGCCTGGAGGAAACCAGGTATGTTGGCCACCGCAGAGAGTTAAAAACTAACCAAAACTGATATTGTTTTTTCCTTCTACTTACTGCTTTTACCACTTTATGATGTCCATAACATTTGCAATTGAAACAGAAACTATAACTATTATCCGCCGAAAACATGAAAAAAACTATAGACTAAGAAGATTATCCATCGGAAGAATCCACGGGTGTTGGATCCTTTGCAGAGGACCCTGGCATTTCCATTTGCATGCTTTGAAGCTGACGCTCAATCTTCCCAATTCGAGACGTTGCTTGGATCTGTGCCTTGGCCATCTCACGAATGTCTTGTTTTATCTGTTGAAGTTCAAAAAGCACTGATGAATTGCCTTCCCTTTCTTGCATGCTCGACATTGCCTTTGCTAGTACACATTTCAATTTCCAATAAGTCTTAACTGATTGCTGAAACAGAGATACTCGACCTCTTGTATTTCCTGGGTCAGAGATAAAATCCATTTTAGCCTCCTGCTCTTTGAGGTCGTCATCTTCATCATCACTTTGTCTCTCCCAACCCTGAATAGTATTTCGAATATGAATTGGATTTCCTAAATCATATAGGTCAACAATGTTTTCCAGAATTTTCTTATTACTCTTTCTGCCTCTTTTTCTTGGTCCCGCTGTCTGATTTGTTTGTTGTTTCTGGCCACTACTTGTGTCTTTTCGTTTACATGTTTGTCCTTTTGCCATTATGGCCTAACAAAGAAGGTCTCCTATAGAACTGAATAGGAACATTGTATAGAGAGAGGAATCAGTAACGTGAACCTTATAAACGCTAATGAGTGCCGCAGGAATCACCAGTATCAGAACGAGCAGGGTTTTCTTGCTAGAATCGAAATTAGTATAGAGAACAGGTTTTCTGGACTTGTCCCCGACAGTAATCCACAATTGAATTAACAAAAACAGGGACTGAAAAGAAAGACTATTCCGCCCACGAGAATTGTTTGGCAACCATTTACAGATAATGACCCGATTGCAAACCTTGCCCCAACTACAAATATTAACCCATTGGTATTGTGACAGAAGCAGAGAATGAAGTAAAATCCAACTATTTACGCATTCATTCTTACACAACCCATTCCATAGATTGACCCTCAGGTATTTAATTGAAAACAGGGTTTGACGGCAAACACGGTACTGCATACGGCTAGACCTACCATTACCATTCCAAGCCAACTAACTATTCAAAGAATACATGCAGGCCTGAGTATCCTTATAATTTTGCAGATATGAAGAGCCATTATCGAGCCTTTCATGAAAGCCAAAGAGAAATACCAAAACAAACAAACATGCAAATTATGAAGGCTCATAGTAAACCAAGTCAATTTATAAGTACAGAGATTACGACGACTAGATAAGGGAGGGCTACGGAAATAGGGATCTATATCCAGACCTACAACCTCTACCATTGCATAAAAACCAGACGAACAAACGAATACAAAATGAGGCCAATTCTGATCATAGAAAACAGAGAACTTTGCAGGAACTCATGTAGGACCTTCATCCTTTTTTTTTTTCTTTTTTTTTCTTTTTTTTTTTGTTGTCGGAATGGGAACTGGAAAATCGAATTGGGAGGTGAGGGCCACAAAAATCATAACATACCAATTTATTTGCCACCAGCGTTGTCGAATTCCTTCCCACTGCAATCCCTCCTTCGTAGCGTGAATCTGATTTCGCTGCACTCCTGTATGAGTTGCAATAACCTTACAACAATAGAAACTTACCTTATTCATTTTACCTCGCCGCTACCAGCGTACTTTCCAAGTTCCGCCTGACACAGTTTGATGAGTTCGGATGGAATTCTTCAAGCGCATTAAATGATGATCATGGGAAGGTCCTCCACCTCCTTCCATTTATCCTTATGCATGATGGCCCATCAGACGTCCACCACCGTGTGGCACTGTCTAACTCCCACCCTCCTCTTCATGGCACCCCGATCAGGGTTGAGATTGATCTTTTTCTAAGATAATCTATAATGAATGTAGTTCTACATTCCATGCATGGTGATGTTGATTTATATCCAACTGCCGACTTTCATTCTTACAGCCCCAATTAGCCTAATAGTCAGTCGCCTCGTTACCTTCTCTACGCACATGTTTGGGGATTACATAACCTATTTGGGGAAGAAGTTGTCCAATTTCTTGAATTAGTCTGGTTGTGCGCCAACTTTGACTGATTTTATCCCAATGAGTACCTTGCTGAAGTTTTTGTAATATCCCTGTTGTCATTGCCGAGTCACCTTCTACTATGACTCTTTGGTAATTTTCTCGAACCGCTATTATAAGTCCCTGTTTGACCGCCATTAATTCAGCTTCATTATTTGTAGCAAATCCAATCGGTATTGAATATATTCTTTAAACAACACCTTGAGAGTTTCTGAATATGCCACCTATCCCTGCTTGTCCAGGATTTCCTTTAGAGGCGCCATCATAATTTAATTTTAAAAAACTCACCAGTGGTGGCTAGAAAGTTTTTAATATATTATGTTGATGGGGCTTAAACTTCCATAATGATAATGCTAGCATTTGGGGTTTTAAGTTCAATTTTGCTAGAATTCTATCCTCCCTAGCATTCCCTGCCCAATCATCATCCATCCAATGTTCTACCAATATTGATTCTCAGATATTTTCCACTATCACCTTCCATATCTGAGCTACATTCCTCTCTTCTCCTCTAAAAATTCTATGGTTTCGTTCTTTCCATATCCCCCAAAGTATAAATCATATAGATAATCTCCAAGCACAATTGAGGACTTCACTTTTATACCCTACTTTCCGCCATTTACAGATAGTTTCATTGATGCTTGTACTGTCTCTATCCATTTGTTCAAAAATCATTTCATTGTGCTGCCAAATATCCTTTGCCAATTTGCATGTATTAAATAAATGTTCAATAGTTTCCTCCTCTTTTTTACACATCATATAGAGCAATGGTCCCTGAATCCCTCTGTGATGCAAATGCTCCCAAGTCAAAGTCTTCTTATGGCTTAATAACCATAGGAAATATTTTACTTTAGGCCAAAATTTCGCTCTCCAGATTTTATTCCAAATTGGTACTATAATATCCTGGTGATTATTTTATTTTAGATAGTAGCCTTCTTCTATTGTAAACATACCTTTGGATATATAACCCCGTCTTAAAATGTCTTCTCCATTTGTAGCTACCAATGTTCTGGTTTTCAATTCTCTATCAAATTGTGTCATATCTGGGGCATTTCTCCATTACCCTTTTCCTTTCCATTTTCGCCATTGGCCTTCCTCCTCTCTACTCCAGTAATTGGATATTGATCTTTGGTTGGGGAGATTTGTAAACAGGAAAATTTCACCTAGATCCAGCCGGCTCAAAAGTTTCTCTCTCTACTACTGTAGTGGTGGATTTGTCACACGGGTGTACGAAATCGCACTAGTTTAAAGAGTGTGGTCTACTCTGTAAACTATTGGTAACAGGCAGAAAGTGGTGGAGCTCAAAAGCATAAAATTTAGTGGAAACAATATGCTAAAGTATGCTCTGGTTAAACTAAAACTAAAACACAAATATACATAAGCTATCAAAGAGAGTCAAAATGATAATAATACCAACGACGGCTCAAAGACCTCTTCTTATTAAACGTTTGAAATGGAGAAGAAATTTTACCCACTTGCCAAAGGGAACCTAGGCAGTGGCTCTAGGTCCTGATGCAAGGATGTTGCCTTCCAAGCTCTGCCTCTGATGCAGTCTCCCTCTCTCTCTCTGGCGTGGTGGACTAGGGTTGTTGGGTGGCTAACGATCGAGTCCTCTTCAGCTCCAACTTCGGGTCACACACTGCCGCTGTTGCTTGGTCAACTTTGGCCAGCATAACAATGTGATCACCATTTCTTCATCTCTTGGTGGCTTTATATAGGGGATTTTCAAATCCTCCTTCCCTCCCTTGGTACATGATGGATGGTGACCCAAGGGAGAGGTATGATTCCATTGTGGGCTTCACATATTCCTTTGTGTGCTCACATGATGTTTAGGGAGGCGTTGGTGGCTATCCTTAGGCGGCTTCATATAAGGAGTAACTGTCCTTTGCTTGGTGTGGTCCCGGAAAGTGGCATTTTCCATTTCCAATAATGTGCACTTATCGGGCAAAAAGGTGCTCTTCTTGAAGGATTAAGCGCGCAATCCAGCATTTATGACTAGTTCAAATCTGATTTCTCAAAACCTTAGATATTTTAAATACTTTCTTGATTCCATAATGTGTTCCTGCCCTGTAAATCCTTAGGTTTAACATTAATTAATGCCATCTTCTGCTGTACGATTTTCCATTGTTAACAGTTGCCCCCTAATGTGTGAGATCTAGGAAGAACTGTATAGCTGAAATACACTATAGTTTCTTTTATGTATCGTGCGCAGAGAGAGAGAGAGAGGCCTGCGTGAATCTTGGAATTGACAACACCTTGCACCGTTTCCTAAATGACCATGGCCTAAGGGGCCCCTGCAACCAAATAAAATATACAACATATATACAAAATTTCAACGAGGCGGGCATGTCCCATGCTCGTGATGCTATGGCTAGTTAAACAAAATTGACAGATACATGTGTTGTTGGTGCCACTACTGTGGTAGTGATGCTAGCGTTTGTTGACGATGACTGATGATGCCCTCAAGGGAGTTTTTTCTTTGACGATAGGTGGAATGTGGTACCCATATGCGTAAACTGCATATGTACTGGTTGGGACCTTCCCGTGTAAGCATTGTTAACAGAGACGCTTATGGAGGCATGGGTCTTCGATGGATCTTATCAAAGTGAAATGGTTGAATGGTATGATACCATCGTGACATGAAAGCTTTTGTTATAGTCAAATGTCAGGAGGATAGATGACATCTATGGACAATGATGTCTCCCACAGTGCCACCTGAGGATACCCCTTTGCATGGGCAGGGGTGATCCAAGGTACCGCTTCCTTTTTGGAAAAGACGTGTCGAGGTCGACAAAAAGGAAGCCTTAATCGAACCATGGGTTGCCGACCTGAGGGGTCTGGGACCTAGATGTGATGGATTTAACATAGGCCTGTTGGTGAGAGATGACTGAAAACATGTGATGGGGATTCAGTGGCCCGAGGTTGTAGTATACTTTAGCAGCTTGGCGGCAGTCATAGGTATTTCTGAAGGGGAAATTCCTGGAGTCGGTAGGACTTCCAGGGCGGGTGTGAACTGGCTATGAATGTCGTGATGGTGCATGCGTGGGGGTAAAATACTCTGACCAAGGGGAATGAGGGACTGCTGCCATGGGGGAAAAGATGATATATGAGGGCGAAGAGGCGAAGGGCATCATTGGCGGTCTTTGTACACTTACCAAAAGAATAAAATAATGAGGTTTGGTTTGTACAAAACACAGAGACGGGTACCCCAAAACATGAAAGGTTTCACTCACTGTTGGTGTGAGGACGGTGTTTTTCTGGGGGTGCGGGTCCCATTGGTTGGTCTCATGTGCGGGGTTGATGAAGCGGATGAAGAAGTGTCACAGATGGGATCATGTTGATGAAGGTATGGTGGGCTAAATGCGATGCGCGGAGGTGCGCTTTTCAATCTGCTTTTACAACCTGATCGTCCGGGAAGGGGGTTTGAGTTTGAATGGTAAACTTGACCTTATGCATGGCGAATGGATGGGCACGAGGCACTTCCCAGACTGAAATGGTATGGTCATGGTGTCACTTGAGATGTGATATATGGTCTACTTTGGGTAACGAGCACCATGGAGGGGAGGCTCTACCGACCAATGTGGACATTTATCATGTGCAAGGTGAGGTGATGATAAACGCGGTCGGGTACGAGGACCCTATGGTTTATTTCTGATGGATAAATGATGTCAGGATATGCAGAGATTTATGGGACTCTATCATGCTGGGGGTAGAATGATACATGCTCCGAGATTTTCAGCGGATGGTGTTGTAAGTGGGCTGCAGGTTCTTCCTACAAAAACAACTACCTCAATTGAAAGCATCTTCTTTTTGTCAAATATTATTTGAAAGACATGAGATTTTTTTAAAAAGAAGATGGGAGAGGGCATACCTGCCGGCGCTGAAAAAAAAAATTTCTTGGAAAGCGAATGTGTGGCATCGCTTTCGTTCATCATGGCATACTGATGATGGTGCAACTTATGGTTTGCGGAATGGACCTTCTGATCTCCTATTATGGACCTCCAAAGTTCTGGAAAAGGGCAATAAATATGGCCCTAATCCTGTTCATTTGTACTTGTTGAGTTTTGGGAGATCAGAGGTGCTTGCATTGCCTTTCTTGCCGTTGCGGTTAGCTTGTGTACCAGGGATTAGCGATACTATGCCAAGGTAACTTTCATGATGTCCTGCAATGTAATTTCTTCATTTTGATGGTGCCGGGGGCCGTACAAATTAGGTTTGTACGACCTCTGAGCAACTTTTTCCCTAGATTGCGCGGGTGATCTAGGCAAAAGCGCGCCTTTCTTACGCGCAATTTTGAGGGACAGGCATGCGAGGGCGCGTTGTTCCCTACTTTTTGCATGCAAAGGCGCACCTGTAAAGGAAACAGGTGCACGAGGGCGCGCCTATCTAAGGGACAAATGCACAAAGGCCATAGTGACAGGAAATTTTGGTTTCTTGTCTGTTTTTGATGTTTTTCTCTGTACTGATGGGTGCCTATGTTGCTTGGCAAGTTAGTGTAGAGAGAGCGAGATTGGCCCGAGATCTGGACTGCTCTAGCTGCTGATGCTGGGATGCGTCATCATTTGGCCGCATGGGGCCTTCTGAAGTTCGCTGAGAATGAGTTCCTTCAATCTCAGGACCGACTACTGAGTTACCTTATACAACACTGGCGTCAGAGGTGCAATATGTTCGTACTGTGGGGGATGAGTCTGGTGATCTGTCCTGAGACAGATATTTACTTTGTGATCGGGTTACTGCCTCAGGGTGAGGCTCTAAGGTACCCACTCTCTGTTGGGAGAGTGAACCTAGACAGATTCTGGAGGCGGCATTACGGTGGTGCGCCTCTTACTGAGGGGTGCATCAACATTGCATCAGTGACAGACGTGGCAGAGCGGTGTGCTCTGGCAGTTATTGTGCGACTGGCAGGGTCGTTTGCTCCACATCAGGCATCTGGCCCGCAGGTTGGAGTTTTACGCCGATTGAGGGGCGGGCACTTTTTCGATTTTGCACACTTTTGTTTTGATGGGATGGTGTCGCAATTGAACAAGGTCCAACATGGATCTAAGTCATTTGCATACGCTAGCATGCTGTGTAGTATTATGTACGAGAGGGTGGTTCTGCTGAGGCCGGTGGTGGCGGTGCCCATTAGGGGGCCACGGGAGCCACGGATGAGGAGGTGGGCTCCAGTGATGCTGCAGGGCTGTGGTGGCATGGTGGGGCGTTATTGGAACACCACGACAGAGGCCTGGTTTGAGGCCAACCCACTAATGTTCTTGCCGTACCCGTATGCGGGGATGGACTTCCAAGGTGACCCAGACATGGGTCTCCCTTTTGGTTATGTTTGGGGACCTGTAGGTATGTGTTATATTTCTTCTGCATTTGTGCGAGTATTTATGTTCTTACGTGTTTTGTTCTTGACACTAACATTATTTTGGTTACTCGTGCAGATGTTGGCGAGGTAGGTCGCCCAGTGGCCCGACTGGTGGGTCACGACCCTCTACTATGACCTCAAGGTGGTCAAGGCGGAGGTGATGTAGGTGGATTGGGTGGTGGTGCTGATGGACCTGGTGGAGATGGTGCTGGCCCTTCTAGTGAGGGCAGCAGCTTGGCTGCAGCAGAGGTTGCGGCCGAGCGAGCTCGTGCAAATGCGGTTGAGGCGCGCATTGCAGTACTTACGGCTCAAGTGACTGCTCGTGAGGACTTTCGGGGTCGAGTGGATCGCTTGACCCAAGGCATGCCTGCTTGAGGTTTTATGGATGACGTTGAGGAGGTTTGGTTAGAGACAGTGATGGCTCGTGAGAGGGATTATCGGCCCACTCTACGTCAGGTCGCGATTGCAATGGCGACAGCAGCTCCGGTGGTGGGTCCAGGTGCTCCTCTTGAGGGGCACCCCCATAGAGTAGTTTTTTGTACACAGGGAAAGCACCCGTTATGAGGATGCTTTCCTTATTTTTGACGACTTTTGTATCTTCGGGCTGGCCAGTGGGCCAGCGATACTGTTTTTTGTACTCAGATACACATATTTTTTGATATATATATGAGAGATATTTTTGCGGCTCTACATGGTGTGCTGTTTATTTCAGTTTATATATTTTGTGTTATGCTGATGGATATCTATGTTTTTGTTTTTTATGGATGATGGTTTATTCGAGATACATTCTAGTCTAGGATATTGTTAGCTATGCGATCATTTGTTTGGTTTTAATCCCTTGATACATGTGAAAATGTGTTGTGATCAAATTGTCTGCTTAATCTTTTGGCATGTAAATATTTTCTAAACAGGTGTGTGTCTCTGGTCTCAAATGTTCGGTTTAGCTACGATACCACTAATTGGGAATCGAGGTAGATATGCATACTGTGAATGCCCCAATGGAGGGCGTCTCACATAAGTCCAATGACGACATCATATTCTGCCTGATTGTTTGTTGTTGATCCAATGCACACGCCGTTTGAACACAGCGGTGATCGATCGGGGTGGTAGATGACCCAGGCGGCTACAGCTAAGTTTTGAGACCATTGCGATGCTCCATCATCAAATCCGAAGTATGGTTCATTTTGGTGATCCATGTTGGCACTTTGAGCGTGTTTTCGGGTCAAAAATATTTTGGTGATTGGGTTTTGTGTACTTTCACTCTAGGGGGGAGGGCCTTTGGGGCCCTTATGGATAGAACTTCTTGAGGTAAAGGCCGTTGACCGGGTTAGTGAGGCCAGTCCCGTCCGGTTCTGTCAAGATGTATGCCCCCTGTCGGAGGCAATGTTTGATGATGTAAGGTCCTTTCCACAGGGTTTTGAAATTTCCTGGTCCTAAGGCCTCTTTTGCAACATTGTAGCGAAGGACTAATTCTCCCTCGGTAAATGAGCAAGGGTTGATGTGGCGGTCAAATGATGCTTTCACCCTTTTCTTATGGGCCTCATTGTGTTGCAGCGATTGTCGCTGACTTTCATCAACTAGCTCTAGTTGTACTAGGCGTTGTTCTAGAGGCTGGGTGTCATCAAGGAGTTCGATGGCGGCATGCAGGTTTTGGATTTTGCAGAAATCGATGTAAAAGCGCAAGGTGCCTTGGTTTTTTGTGACAGGATTATGATGGAAATTTTGGGGCAAGGTTGAGGCAATAATCCTTTCACCAATATGAGCGGATACAAATCGTACATGGTGGATTGTATCATCGGCGTTTGGTGGGGGAAGAATCTCCATAATGGGATTTTGTATGGGCTCAAAGTTAGGTTCCCCCCTAGGATAGTCAATTTCTGGTAGGTGGAAATTGTGCTTGCCACATAGGTGCCTAAATGTTTCTATTAACGGGCATGTCTCCGGTGCGTGATTCAGTCCAGTGCAGATGGTGCATGGTGTTACTAAGCCAACAGAGTAGATAGTGTGTGATTCTATGCTACTCGTTGTTCCTGATGTGGATGCTTGGAAAGGGTTAGACGTAGATGAGGTTGTCTCCTGTCTCCATTTCCATATCGTTGGCTTAGACTTGTCTTCCTCTTTAGTGGAGTGTAGACTCAATGCAGCTCGTGCCACTCTCAGCTTGGGGAGATGTATACACTTAAACGTATGGTGAAAGTGTGAGAAAATTCGACAATAAGTGTGTGTGATCTTCTCTTGATTGGAGAGAATTTTGTGGGGGAGAGAAGAGACTATGTGGAGACTGTTTGCTAGGGGCTTGAGTTCTCTACATTGGTTGACTCGGTGGTCATTTAGATCACATAGGTTGCATTTTATCCTAGGCTTGGCCTGGGTTACCCTTTGGTGGTGTGTTGTCTTATTCGGCTAGACACACCATTGCGGGGGTGGGGACATTGATCCGGCGATGTACTTTTTATGCCATTCTTGGATATCGTCTTTTCTCTTCTCTATGGAATTAATCATGTCAATAGTGGGACGATTCTACGAGGCATAAGTACAATATCACTCGTAATGATTACCCTGACAAATCAGGTAGAATATCCTTGATATGAAAGTTCCGTCGACTTTAGTTCGAGGTCTGATGGGGAACCAACGCCGGAAGGCTGCTAAATCGAGGCAATGGACGACTACATGGTCTATGTTTTTCATAATGCACATGCTGGTCGTTGCTGTGAAGTGCCATTGGGGGTAACGAGTGGTTCCTTGTTAGGCTGTTCTTCGGTTGTCAAGAACATAATAGATCCGTTCATCTCATATGCTTGGGTCATGGAGCTGCCGGTGGACTCGGCATCCATATCGTCTTCTTAGGAAAGGCAGACTATGGTTGAGCGGAGGCTAGCAAGGGCTAGCCGAAAGCGAGGTATGTAGTGACAATCCTCCAAAAGATGATTGTCAGCGCATAACGGACATGTGAATTGCGTCGTCCGTAGCCATACGTAGTAAACCCTTTCGATTGGATACCATCTGTGGATTAGTTCCAAAGCTACGCACTCTTCGAGGTAGTGGCCACGTTCATCGCATAGCATACAACGTATAATGGGCATTACTGGGGGTCGTTCTACAACCCTATGTTCCTCTTGTAAGTATAGGATGGTGCAAGGTTCATCGTTAACCGACTGGGTCAAGGGATCCTCTTGATAAGATCGCTCGACTACATGTAAGGTGTCCCTATACTGTTGTATCTCTGGACAATGATGGGTATAGTGCCCATAGGTGCCACAGAGAGAGCATGTGTGATTGGTACGCAACGACTTGTCTTTACCTTTTGAGATAGGTTCCTTTTTATGAGAACGTGGCATCAAGACGTCTGCTTCGGAGTCGAGGAGTGGTTTTAACTCGTCCAGCTTCGGACATATGTGGGTCGGATGGCCTATGACATCGCATATGGCGTAGACTGGTTATTCCCTTTGAATGGTGGGGGTCACCATCTTCTTTCCTCTGTTTGTAGTTTTCTTGGTTGTGATAACCGATTTCGTAATGGGAAATTCCTTTGCGGGGGTGGTCTCGACCGTTTCCTGGGTTGGTTGGGGCTCCTCGGGGCTGAGGGGCTTTAACCCTACAGTAGTAACATTGGTGGCTCCTATTCCAGAAGGGGGAACCAGGTACCAAACTGGGAACGCCAACGATATGTTGGGTAATACCAATGTTTCCAAAACCTGTTTGGAGACGAAGCTAGCTAGGGGGTAGAGGAAAGGGGTTTGGGAGGCGGCGTAGGCTAGAGAGGCTGCCGTGACCGATGCCTCAGTGTCGTTACTGCTTGAGTCTGTATCCTGACTGACCTCGGTGCTTGATGTGGACATCATGCACACCGGGGTCCCTGTGGCATCAGGTGACACCTCATGGATAATGGGAGGATCTCCTAGGAATGACCCTAGGACAGACAACAATTTGAATTGTCCAGGCCATATTCTTGGTACCGTGAGAGACCATCTGCGGTTGTATCTACATAGGGTATAATTAAATCCGTGTTGGTTAGAGGACGCTTCTCGCTGTGTGTCAGCTAGTTTACAGTAATGATGTGATCCTCGTGGGGGAACATCATAATGCGAAAGATGGAGGAGGCTATGGTGGACATGGCGTACATATAACTCCTCCCAAGAAGTATATTTTAATCCAAGTGAGCGTCCAAGACTTCAATGTCTATGTAGACCGTCTTGCCGGCTAAATAGACTGGGATATTTTGGTAGAGGCTGGCGGGGGTCGAGGGACGACCATTGTAGGCTCGAAGCGTTATGACCGAGGGTTTTAGTTCGTGACAACCCAAATTCTGCCAAACATTTTTCGACATGATGCATGTCGATGCACCCTCATCTATGACACATCGGTGAATAGTGATATTCTGTACCGATACTGGTATCTGGAATGCGACCATGGAAGGAATCTTAGGGGTAGATTTGTCTAAGTCAAAAGCCATCATGCGCGTATCGGCAAGGTCGATAACACCTAATGCGGAAAGTAGGGCTTTCCGTTGCTTTGGGCACGACTGCAGTACCTCCAATGTGGACATAGCAGCAGGTGATTGAGCTAAATCGTCCATGATGCTATAATTATGGGTTGTTTTGGAGTAGTTACCTGTTCGCCTATTAGGTCCCTTTGCCATCTTTGACAACGGTTCTATAGGCATCTTTGCAATGGTCAAAGGTGTAGTCGGCGCACTAGTACTAGACCCTGACGTAGTGGAGTTTGGTGGGGTGTCGTAACTGCGATTCCGTGTTTGGAAAAAACATTTCTTCTCCGTCATGTAGATTTCATGGTTGTTTTTCTGGGAATCGTCTCGGTTTTGCTGCTGAGTGTTGACCGTCCCTTGGTGGGGGAAAGGTTCTTACATAAAAGCCGGTTGTTGGGAAGCTCCTCCTTGTCCTCGATTACTCTGAAGCTTTTTTAGCTAGGGAGATTGGGACAGTGGTGAGTATAGTGCCCGTACTCACCACATATTGAACAAGAATGGTTTGTTCGCAGAGGTGGCCTTTTGCCTTGTCGTTGGGCATTGCTCGGCTCCTGGTTTAGATTCCTGCTAGAGTTGTCTCTAGGCTGGGATCGCGTTGGGTGCTGTTGGTTGTTGCCCCCCTGTCTAGGGATCCCTTTAGGCTTGTTTTTTTATTTTTTCTTAATCATGTTAGGAGGGTAGTTCTCCTAGTTATACTGGCATAGATGATTCTGGGACGGCTGCACAACGTTCACCTGTGCATTGGTTTGCGTGGGTGTGTCATGTGCTTGGGACTGAGCATAACGTTGTCCCTTGTTTGCACCTCGCTGTTGGGGGGGAGCTCTTCCGTCAGTGTTTCTTCCAGCGTACTGGGTCCTCTCAGCCGGAGGATAGGGTCCTCCCTGGTGATACGCTTGCACCCTACTAGTCAAATCTTGCTGAGGCATGTGATGACTTTGAAATCTGGGTTGGGACATGTTCTGGGTAGAATTATGTGCGTAACCGGGATTGGAACTACTGTTGCCTAGGTACCCTTGGGTCATTGACCCAATTAGTCCATCTGCAGAGTTCGAAGCGCCTTGCAATTCTTGATAAGTTTGCAGGCGCGGGGCGTTAGGCAGGATATTGTAAATGTATCCTGACTGCGTATAAATCAGTTCAAGCTTATGGGCTTTACTGATTGCGTCCTCTTCGGATGTGGGGTATTGCTGCGCCACATCCCTTGAATCTCCGCCATTAGAGTTTTCAAGAATAAATTTAAGAGGACCCGATCGTCGAGTTTAGCTTTGCATAAACTGCGATGCCGCCTCCACTCATGAATATGGTCAGAGATATGGATGGCGGGGGTTTGTCTGAAATGAGTTAGTAACTCCATTCCCGAATCATGGTGAATGGGTATCTAAAAATAAGTGAGAAATGCAGTAGCGAGGGCGTTAAAGGTTCCATGTGAATTAGGAGGTTGCTCCACGTACCATTTCGCAGCCACTCCCGTAAGAGTCTATTGAAATAGCCTCAATCGAATAATGGATCATCGATGATACTATTCGATTAGCACCACAGGTGAAAGGTAATTATATGATTACTTGGGTCTTCCGCTTGCTTGCCTTCGAACTTTGGTATATCCGAAGGGAGCTTCGTGGGCATGGGAGGCCATGAAGGATCATGTGCGATGGGGTCATTTGTGAGCTTGGTTAAATCAGGTAGATTCAACGCAGCTAAGAAGGGTGACTGGGAGGTTGACACCATGGCAACGTGTGAAGACACGAAGTTCTGGTTAGAACGAGGGTTAGTCTGTGACGTACCCTGATGTGTGTTCAGCTGGCTTTCCGAATGGGACGCGCTCCTCTGCCCCTTAGGGGTCGAGGGGGGTGTGGTGTGCGGTGTGGTGTTGGGAGACTGACTAGGGTTCCCAACTATGGTTTCTCCAATGACGGTGGCATCGTTCCATCTTTTACGCCTAAATGGCAAAAGACCTGGAACCCCTCCCTGTAATGTGGGGAGGTCCAAAAGACGCCTAGATCGACGAGGTTCCGTTGGGACTGTTTGGGTGTTGACTGGGTTAGGTTTTGGAAAAATTTGAGGGGAAAGAGTCTAGGTCAAAGAAAAATTATGGCCACATACATAAAACAAAGCGAAAATAAAATGATTTTCCCTTTAACTTTAATCTATGTGATCAATCAAGAAAAAATATGGTTTTTGTTCGTTTTGTGCATGAGACTCAAAATCCTAGAAGACTTATGTGTCCTCACACACTCAAAAGTAACTGGGCCTTGAGAATATTTCTTGCGAGTGCTGGCACAACGTCCCGTAAGAGCTGGCGACGCCCCTAGTTAGCCGAAGAGAATCCACCAAGGTAAGGGTAGAGGGTTTGGTGCTTTCCTGCACCGTCACCTATAGGGTAAAGGATGCCCTAGTTTTTGGCCACTAAGAACCACCGTCCCATGTGAGCGTTCGAGCCTTGGGCTTCTTGGTAGTCAGCTAACAGTACCGAGTATCAGCTGGGTCAGGTAGCCCCAACTGATACCGCACGCACTGCGCTTAAGCCTAACCCCCTCTGAATCGAGTCTCTGTCGCGCTCGAGTTTTCTTTTCCGTGAGCTGATAGGTGGATTTTGAAGCTCCCTAAATACACAAATTCTATGTTTCAATATGAAGTGTGATCAAGGTGGCTTATTGGATGCCTACCCCCTTAATCCTAACTTAGTCTATAAATTCTCTTGTGGCCCCTGTAGGGAGAATTTAGTAATGGTTTAAGTTAGTTTTAGGTGGCTTTCTTTTCTTAGTGGGTGAGTGTGTGTGAGCATAAGGTGAACAAGCTCATAGTTTAAACATTTGAATATCGGTGATCCTTTACAAAAAACCCCTAGTTAAACTACGTTATCTTGTTCCTGGCTCAAAATGGAAAACGTGTGCGGATAATGGGCCGCTTTCAAATCTTCCTAGTCAATCTATGTGACTAACTAAAGGGAGATGGTGAATCGTAAAAATAGAGCATTCATATGCTTGCCTAGGATCACCGAAGGGTGAAAAGGCAGCAGAGATTACTTGCTCTAATCGGCGATTCAAACCTAGTCCCGCAATTTCCCAAATGCAAAAATTGAATTAAGCTAAACAATTTCTACACTAGAAAATAAAACTAGCTTACTTGGACTAGTTAATCTAAGTGTGCATACCAAAATTTTCAAAACATAAATCGTTCGGAAAGCAATGGTTAATTTTCCCCCTACTTAAACTAAGTGAAGATTTTTTGCAAAAAACTAACTTAAATGAAAACTAACTCTATGCCTACAGAAAGCAGCAAAAAGAGAGTTCTCAGAAGCTGTGGGGTATCAACACAGGTGATGGCAGATACATTAGGGGTTGCCCAGCACACTTACAAGCAGAAAAATGCAGAATATAGAGAAAAAAATTCTTATACTGTAATTTGCGTGGAAAAAGCTCTGACAGGTGCGCTTTCTTGCGTGCGGGTCAGTCCTGAACGTGCGCACTGTGCATCTGTGAGAAGAAACTGCGCGCAAAACTCCTGCAAGTAAGAAAAAATTAGGAGCTTCCTTCTTCAGTCTGTCACTCCAGTGAATTTAGGGACTGTAAGATGGATTAGAGGACTTTCAACTCCACTCCAGCATAGACAAAGGGTCTCCTGCAAAAGATGGCACAACCACATAAACTTGGAACACATCAGTGGAGTCGCCAATCCCGTAGTGGTGGATTTGTCGCACAGGTGTACGAAATCGCACCAGTTTAAAGAGTGTGGTCTACTCTTTAAACTATTGGTAACAGGTAGAAAGTGGTGGAGGTTAAAAGCATAACATTTAGTGAAAACAGTATGCTAAAGTATGCTCTGGTTAAACTAAAACTAAAACACAAATATAAAGAAGTTATCAAAGAGAGTCGAAACGATAATAATACCAACGACGGCTCAAAGGCCTCTTCTTATTAAACGTTTGAAATGGAGAAGAAATTTTACCCACTTGCCAAAGGGCACCTAGGCAGTGGCTCTAGGTCCCGATGCAAGGATGTTGCCTTCCAAGCTCTGCCTCTGATGCAGTCTCCCTCTCTCTCTCTAGCGTGGTGGACTAGGATTGTTGGGTGGCCAACGATTGAGTCCTCTTCAGCTCTAGCTTTAGGTCACACACTGTTGGTGTTGCTTGGGCAACTTTGGCCAGCATAACAATGTGATCACCATTTCTTCATCTCTTGGTGGCTTTATATAGGGGAGTTTCAAATCCTCCTTCCCTCCCTTGGTACATGATGGATGGTGACCCAAGGGAGAGGTATGATTCCATTGTGGGCTTCACATATTCCTTTGTGTGCTCACATGATGTCTGGGGAGGCGCTGGTGGTTGTCCTTAGGCGACTTCATATAAGGAGTAACTGTTCTTTGCTTGGTGTGGTCCCAGAAAGCAAAATTTTTCCATTTCCAGGAATGCGCGCTTATCGAGAAAACAAGCGCGTAGAAGGCGCTCTTCTCGAAGGATTAAGCGCGCAATCCAGCATTTATGACTAGTTCAAATATGATTTTCTCAAAACCTTAGAGATTTTAAATACTTTCTTGATTCCATAATGTGTTCCTACCCTATAAATCCTTAGGCTTGACATTAATTAATTCCATCTTCTGTTGTACGATTTTCCAGTGTTAACAGGTGCCACGAGTCCTCCCAGAAAAGCGTTGTTCTTCCTCCTTGTATTTCCCAAAAACTATGTTGTCTTATTAATTCTCTATTACTGGCTGCTAGATTCCATATATTTGATCCTTTGGGGGTAACATCTACTTTCAGTTTTGCCACAATTGTTCTTAGCATTTCATATTTTTTTTCCCAAATAAGTTTCCAAAGATTAGTGCCTCCTTGTATCCATCTCCACCATAACTTGGCTCCCATTACTTGATTGAGGACATAAGGGTCTCGAAGGCCTAATCCCCCCATCTTTTTTGTTTTTATGACTTTCTCCCATGATAGGAGAGTCCATTTCCTCATATCTTGATCTCCTTGCCAAATAAATTTTTTAAATATTTTAACCATATTATTGCAAACTGTTTTCGGTGCCGCTCTGCCTGACAATTGATATATTGGAATTGCTTGAAGAAGAGATCTAAGCAGAATAACTTGACTTGGGGCATTAAGCACTCTGAAAGCCCAATTCTAAAGACGTTTGTGGAGACTATTGAGCAGATCCACCCATCCTGCAACCTTGAGGGAGGACTGATTCAATGGAAATCCCAGGTATTTCATTGGAAAGGTTCCAATTTTAAATCCCAGAGTCCTTGCAAGAGTCGTTGAGTCGCATTATTGGTGTTAAAAAAGTAAACATTGGATTTATCATTATTGATCAGGGTTCTTGATGCTTCCATAAATTTTTTTAGGATTTCCATAATAGCTTTTGTTTCTCTTAGCGAGGTTTGACAAAATAACATAATATCATCAACGAATTGCTAGTGCGAAAGAGTGAGATTCCCAGCCCATAAATTCAGACCTTTCAGACAATTTGCAGTTATTTGGGCTTTTATAAGATGACTGAGACCTTCAGCTGCTATGATAAAAAGAAAAGTTGAAATAGGATCACCTTGACGTAAGCCTCGAGTTGCATTAAAAGGCTGGCTAGGAGCTCCATTCACAATGATAGAAAAATCCGGGGACGAAATAAACGACATTAACCATTGGGTCCATCTTGAGTCAAAACCAAAAGCTAACAATATTTCCTTCAAGTAAGACCAATTTAAATGATCATAAGCTTTTGAAAGGTCCAATTTAATCAACATACCTTTGATTTTTTGAGTTTTCAGAGAGTGCATTGCTTCTTGTACCGTCACTATCCCATCCAATATTTGCCTTCCCTTTACAAATCCAGTTTGTTCAGGTGAAATAATGTTGAGGAGAATTGGTTTTAATCGGTTTACCATTATCGTTGAAAGGATCTTATAAATAACATTGCATAAAGCTATAGGATGGAAACCCGCTGGAGTATCTGTATGAGAATGTTTAGGTATTAAAGTGATAATCGTTGAATTCAAAGCTGGATATACATTCTTTGTTCGCCTAGATTCTTCTACCATCTCCCAGATTTCTTTCCCCATGAATGGACATGTAGCTTGGTAAAATCTCGCTGTAAACCCATCTTGTCCTGGGGCCTTGTGTTTTGGAAGACTTTTGACTACCTCTTCCACCTCCTCCAAGGTAATTTCTCACATTGGGGCTAAGTTTTGTTCCCTACTAACTTTAGACGGAATATGAGTAGTGATTCTCTGAATATCTGCTTCTCTATTAAGGTTAGGTTCAGTGACCATGTCCTTAAAATGCCTTACTAACATGTCTTCCATTTCATTATGCTGGTAAACTCTATTTCCATTCTCATCTTTCAATGAAAAAATCCTATTGTGTTGCCTTATTTGTATCAAGGATTTGTGAAAAAAAATGCACTCGTGACTCCTATTTCCATAATATTTCTTCATATTTTCTCCACTCCTCTAATTCATTGAGTATATTTCCTTCTTGTATCGCAAGTTCTTCTGTGTGTCCGTGTAAAATCATTTGTTGTTGGTTTTGTTTCATTCTGTCTTGAAGGCGATGCATTGTTGACTGAATATTGCCAAATTCAGCTTTATTCCAGATTTTGTTTTTTTTTTTTTAAGTGTTTCAGACGCATCTGAAATGTATGCATTCTGTTCCTCACCTGTATATTTGTAGATTGCCACCATTGCTTAACTTTTTCCAGAAAAGTCAGATCCCTTAGCCAAAATAATTCAAATCGAAAGGGCCTGTTTTTTAGAGCTTCTTTAATATCTATTTCCAATCGGATAGGCCAATGGTCTAATCCTAAAGAAGGTAATATTGCCGCTTCATAGTAAACATCTAAGCTTACCAAGTCCTCTGAAACTAAAAATATGTCAAGTCTAGATGCTATCTGTTGAGTTTCCCCCCTTCTATTGTTCGATGTAAAAACTCCATTTACAGTTAGGATGTCTACTAGTTTAAGGTCCGTTAAAAGATCCCTAAAAGCCTCCATTTCTGGTTCCTCTCTTCTTAGACCCCCTTTCTTTTTTGTGTGATTCAATATCATATTAAAATCTCCACCTATTAGCCAATATTTCTCTTTGTGCAAAGATCTCAGAGTTCTGATAATATTTAAAAAAATTTCTCTCTCTCCTTGGATATGAGATCCATAAACTATCGATATCAGTAACTTCTCCTTAGTTCCCACATGTCTAAACGGTCCAAAGAGGCTACGAGGCAATCCTATCCAGTCGTCTGCTACTACTTCAACATGATTCCATATGATTGCTATACCACCTACTGTGCCTCTAGCATCTATAGCCATTACTTCATAATGTGGTTTAAAAGACTGTAATATTGATTCTAGTTTAGTTGCTAAGACCTTAGTTTCTTGAATTAGCATTATTTGCGGTTTTTCAATTTTTAATTTTTCCTTTAGATATCTCTGTTTACCTTGGTTGTTTAGGCCTCTTATATTCCAAGAGGGTATTTTCATTGGAAAACTTTTGGTGTTTGTTGGAATACAGTTGTTAACGGTATTATCTTCCTTGTATTTACCAACATTTCGCCCACTAATTGAATTGAATCATGTAAAGTTCTTCTACCTTTTTTCTTGCCTGGTTTTGTTTGAGGATTTGATGATTTATTACAATTAGATTCTAGAGTACTTACTTGTTTTTTTGTCTACACAGTCAGATAGTGCTCAAAATTTTCTTTGTATAATATCTTCTGATCTTCTAGAATAAATCTATCATCCAAGTTTCTCCATTCATACAATAAACGTTTCATTACCTGTTCCTCTGCACTTAAGTCTTCTTTCTGTGATTCTATCTCCATTGCCGTTTGTTCCTCTCCTATTATCTCCTCTGTTTCTGTTTGATCAAGAGATGCTTTTCTCTTTACTGCCATATTTTTCTGTTGAATGACTTCCTCGCTTGGGATAGTCATATCTTCCATTTCTTTTGATGATTCCCCTTCTTCTTGCAAAATCTCATAACGATTTTGGGTCGGTCGTTATTTATTACTAGTGGACTGATTCATCTGCGGCCTGTTAGTTTTCTTCTTGCTACTGACATTTACAAAGCCCTCCTTTATTTCTTGACCTACATATTCACTTGTTGGGACCTTTCCTGTTTGTTTTCCTGCAATATTCTGAGGACAGGTCTTATACAGATGGCCATATTCATGGCACCGTTGGCAATGAAATGGAATATGCTCATAGTCAAGGTTTTGTTGCCAGATATTTCCTTCATATTCAAGCTCTATTGATTCTGGGAGTGGTTAAAAAATGTTCATATAAACACAAATACGAGCAAAGGATGTATATCTTCCACGACAAGTTGTCTCTGCAATTTTCACAAAGCTTTCTAAGGAATTCTCGATCCCTTCTAAAATATCTGGGTCCCAAAAATCCATGGGTAAAGCAAACAGTCTAACCCAGACCGGTGCAACCAAAAATTGTTCTTCATCAAGGTTATAACATTCTTCCCATTGCCTAAGAATGAGACCCGCACTATTTAAAAAATATGGCCCCCCTTCAAATATTCGTTCTTTATCTAATAAATTTGTAAAAATAACCGTAAAAAATCCTCTTGGGCCAAACTTGAGGTCCAAATGTCCTTTTGGTTGCCATTTTGCCTGAATCCACTTCAATAAGTCCTTTTCAGTTGGTCAGATGCCAATAAATTTACATATTAGTGCATGATATTTCATATAACCTCTGTATTCATCCATTTGTTTGGCAGAATGACAAATCTGGGTTTCTTCAATGCCTGAGGAAGGCATTGTCCCTTGATTTTTGCTTGCCATTCTGCGCCCAAAACTGGCCCTCCTTTCTGACTTCCTCCTCCCTGCGCATTTTTGGATCTGCTACTGTGCTCTCCCGCCGTTATGTTTCGATAGAAGGGAGTCAACCCCCCTCCCAAGGCAGCTGCCATGCTGCCCGCAGTGCCCAACTGTCTACTGCTGCCTGCAATCATTTTTCCTGGATCAACAAGGCACTGATTCTCCACCCATCTCGACTGTTACGAAGTTCCCGTTGTTTCTTGGAGCTCCCCTTCTCAAACCATTTTCCCAAATAAGGCAGATATTATTTGTCGATCCAACGTTATCGGAGACCGCTAAGACAAAATATGACATAGATTTTTAAAAACTCTAGATTAAATTGTTTAATCTGCATAATTCAAATGCCCCAGGGGTTTTTCACAGTGATGAATAATGTTTAATATTTGTAAGAAAGCTATTTTCTATATTGCTAATTCCATAGAGACTCTTACAATATTATCAAAATATGACATAGATTTTTAAAAACTCGAGTTTAAAATGTTTAATCTGCATAATTCGAGTGCCTCAGGGGTTTTCCACGGTGATGAATACATTTATGCATTCAAAATTGTATTTTAAACAATAAAAAATCTTGAAATTGTACTGACGAATTTTGATGAATTCTGGTGAAAAAATTTATTTCGTCTATAAGTTAGAATATGCCTTTTTTAATAGCATCTTTTTTAAGATAAGAAAATAAGTAACAGCTTAATATTCAAAAATATCTCTTGAGAATGAAAATCTATGTCTTTATATAATAACATAAGATTCAAAGGCATTTAGTGAGAGTGAAAGTCTATATCCTTGTGAACTACCAATAGAGCAGAGAGAGTTGTTACACGTAATTTTTTCACCATGGAAAATGATCGTCAATGTGGATCTTTCGTTATCCATCAATGTGTTCCAAAGCATGCCCTAACAAGGTTAGAAGTTTAACAATCCTAATGATAATGAGAATGAGAATTTCATGGTCTAAAAACCTACTTTTGGTCACCTGCGCATTTTCTTAGCCAACTTTTGTGCATACACAGCTTTGACCATTAAACCCAGTGCAAAAGTGTGCTTTGTCTTCTACTATAAATTGTGCATGTGACTCGACAAAAGTAAAAATAAAAATTGAAATTTAGAAGCTTTGTTGGGCGAATATTTCCCAACTGAAAGCTTCAATGTGATGCTTATTCAAGGAGCTAATTCACATCCTTTATGGAACCCTAATCCCACCATTTGAGGATCTCATCCTTCAGATGAGAATCTCAAACCTCCTCCTCTTGGCCTATAAATCAAACACAGACCAAAGGGTTAGGGAGGACTATTGAAGGTAAAATTATGATGTTGAAATAAGGCTAGAAGGCTAGTCATCCAAGGAGAAGATTGGAGATCATTAGAAGGAGTCATACTTCATCAAGGCTTAGGTTGTGTAAATCCTTTATTCTTGAGATTAATACAAAAGAGTTTTTCTTCCCACTATGTTGTTCAATGGAATTGATATATTGTGCATTTGCTTCCATATTTCCATTAATAATGATATTAGGTACTAGTTTCTTTGATCATTAGTATGATTTGTATTGAATCATTTATCCTTCATGTGCCTATGATCTTTTGTTGTTTCTATATTTGTAGGTTTGGTTTCTAAGCATTGAGGAGTTGCGTCAAACCATAGCAGGGATCGTCATCAGGCATTTTGTTTGAAAGGTATGAATTCCATCTTCTACCATTCTTGTTTATGATTCAATAGAAATAAACTTAGGGAAATATCAATGTGTTTGTATGTTTGTTACTAGAGTCAGGCATTGAATTTAGGAAGATTAATTATGTCCGCATTAGCAATTAGTCCGCCCTAACAAATTGGTGAACGTACTGGGGAACGTCTTGTTCTTCATCATCTCCTTGTTTTGACTTTTGAACCTATTTTGATAGCCTTGTCTAAGTGTTTGCAAGATAGTTAAAATTTGCATTTTGTGAATTGTTTGGTTGAGTTTTTATTTTTTCTAAAATTTTCTCTAATTGCGTGTTTCATCTTTAGCAATAGAGCACAAATTTGCACACTTATATTTTTGCAATAGTGCATATACGCACTAAATTATATTGTTTGCCTGCGAACATGCCTAGAATTTTTGAAAATTTGAGTTTTCCTTTCACTTAGTCCAAAAATGTTGGCTTTTTATGCTTCATTATACTTGTTTACACCTTCAAATAGTCTTTGTTAGTTCAATTGAATGTTGTGAGGGATTCTTCTTGAAAACTTCTTGTTTTCATGAATTAGGGTAAGAGCATCATCTGGTGTTTTGTGGATCCATCAAAAGAAAGATTGGTTGATCTTAATTTACTATCTTCCTGTATTTTTTCTCTCAAACAGATCAGATCTAGTGTTTATTTTGCATGTTGTGAAATATCTTTTTGTTAATGAAAGGTAGAGTTTTTCAAGAATAAGTTTTTTGATGAGAAGTGCTTCCTTTACTGAACTTGAGACAAAAATCCATTTTTCTTTCAGTGCTGAAGTATTTTTAGAATTACATATTAGACAACATTAATTTCATAACATTCATTTGAGGAAATTCATTTTAAGGATTTGATTGGTTTCTCCATGCATTTTGGAAATTTTGAGCGATTGATTGTCATAGGAAAGTTTCATGGTTTTTTGAGTTATTGAGCGAATTGAAATTTTAAAGGTTAATTTTTGTACATGGGTCATTTCATGAAAATTTGCATTTATGAAAAGGAATATGGTGAAATTAGGAGTTCTTGCATTTTCTTTGAAAATTTGAAAAGACTCTTTCTTTCCTATAACTAGGAATTCATCGAAATGAAAATATCGCAATATCATGTTCGATTGCATTAAATTTTTGGGACAAGTCATAATATCATCAGTTGCACATCCATTTACCCATTGAGTAAATAACAACTTTAAAACACAACGCTAATAAAATCAATTATATTTTTTTATGTTTTTAGGTCTCTTTCCACCTACATTAGATAGGTTGTATGGATTTGAAATAGGGAAGTGAGTTAACTTTCCAAAGCTACAAACAAACACTAGAATCTTGCGATAGGGAGTAAATCCATTTTTTACAGTCTGGCTCTAGGAAGCTCCTCTAACAAGGGAGTTAAGCACGAGATCATAACATACCCAATGGAGTGATCGACCCCACTTCATTGGTTACAGTAGAGTGACTTGCACACACTACAAACAGTGTCGAAAGGTACTTGGGATTCACTTGAAAGTAAACCTCAGTTTAATCACGTTGAGGAAATTTCAAGGGGATTGAGATTTTTTACGTTGCCCTTGCGTGTACATTTGATCTACGGCTAACCCCCAGGTTAAATTGTTGTAAATGGTAACCTTAGATACCATAATATTAGGGCTATTACCCAAGGTGACGGTGGAGGGGAAGTCTTTGTTGTACCTGGAATAGACGTTGGCTAGACTCACTTGGACCTTTTTTGAGGGTATTCTTCACTCGAGATGGCATAAGTGGAGTTACTTGCACCAGATCATGTTCATTAAGCAAGTTGTTAGCGTAAATGGTTCCACCCTCTATATCTTTATTTCATTTTTCACATTGATCTCTACGGCGTTGGATTTCATCACCAACTAGTGATTTCACTATGAAAAGATTATTTGCATGGTTTGACTCCTTAGATTTACTAGCATGTGTTAATTGTTTGTTTTAATTTTTACAGAGCGCTTAGGTGTGGATTATGAATATTATTTGAATTCTTAATAAAAATTCATCATGGCTGATTTACCGAGGCATTCACGTAGAATGCGAGGTTTTTCCCATGAATATACATCGAGTCAATTGGAAAATATTAAAACTAATAAGTCAAAATCAAAAGGATTTGGGACCTCAGACCAACCTTAAACATCAACTATTGTAGAATCTCAGACAATAGAAACTGGAGTGATTCAACCTCAAGAATTAGGATCAGGCTTATTTCAATCTAGTCCAGAAGTTACCGAAATTGTTCAAAGAGAATTTGATAGCAGCGAAGTTTCGGATACAGAATTCACTGAACTAGATATTGAGGAACCAGAATCTGGTATTTCTGAATCTGAATCTCCTTCAACTGTTATAGTCCCTACTTCTGCACCACCTTCACCGCGAAGGAAATTTATAATTACAACTGGTCTACCTCCTGGTCTAATTAGTAATGAAGATATTACTGGAGAAGAGGAGGAAGAATCACCATATACTCTTGTATCTACTGGTGAACCAATAGTTTTTCCAAGACTTAATTTTTACCCTTTTTGACAATATCCTTGGTATTTCACACCTTTGAATTATTTAGTTAAATGTCTTCTACGTTATCGCACTCATTATTAATTTTCACCAAGATGAAGCATGTCAGGAATTCCTTTTGGGAGTCAACCTACTGATACCTCTATCTTTACAAGCTCTCCAGAGTCATCATTGTATGGTGGTCCATTAGTTCCTGCTGGGTACCAGTCACTTTTTGGAACTTTTTCGGGAGCCTCTCCTTCCCCTCAAACATCTAATTTATCATATGGTGTATCTACTTCTACTGTTCAGAGCATTACTTCCATGCATGAAATACCTTTGGCATCAGACAAATATATTAACATGGTATATGGTAATGTAGGTAATCCTTAAGTAACCCCAGACGATGTTTATTATCTGCCTAGGGGGAAACCACCTTATCCTCCACCTACAGGACAACCTTTTGTCGGATCATATCCTATGGTTTGAAGGAAACATTTTGCCGAAGATTATGGTCAAATACCTCAAGTCAATCCAAATCAACCTATTGTGTCTCAACCAATGATTGGTGCTCCTTACCGAGGGATGAATATTATATTGAACCCTGATTTTGTTCAACAACCTATTCAAGTTGCTCCACAAGTGCTAGTTTATCAACCTATTTAGCCTACTGGACAAGTTATTCCACAAATAGTTGTTCAAGGTATTCAAATACCAGTCGAGCAACCTGTCCAAGGTATTCCACACACACCTTTCCAATATCCTGTCCAAGGAAGTCCACAAACACTTGTTCAACAACTTGTCTAGGGTAGTCCTCAAACACCTATTCATACTATTGTTCAAACATTTGTTCAAAAATTGGTTCCAAGTTCGCTCCAAATACCTATCCCAGGAGTATCTGTTGAGTCTCAAATCTGCATCTTTTCCATACACTTTTCTATACCTTTTTCACTCACCTGAACCTCCCAAGTTGTCAATATCATTGTATATTAATTGCAAAAGAGAATCTAACATGGTTTTTAATTATATTTTTGTGTCTGCTGTTTGATTTAGATTTTTCTCATCTAGCTGCGGAATCTTGCCACTTTCCGCAGCCATTTTGTGAAACTCTATGTTACAGGTGTCTACAGGAAAAACGAGCCACATGGGCAAGTCTGAAATGATGTGGACATGGATCGTGTCCTATTGGCTCGAGAAAATCCATCTAAAGAGGCTGCGGTCAAAGGTGTCCAAATGGAAGTCAACCATAGAGTCCCACGGTGACAGGACTCTACTTCGTGTCACGTGAAGGTTCATATGGTCATTTCTGAATTGCGGGAGACAAATCAACATCTGTACACGGCTCCATAGCCGAATTCAAACATCCACTCCTCATAGATTTACTCTTCAATACGGCCATGATCCTAGATCTGTGGACGTAATGGTCTACGTGTTCTCCATCAGCATAAACTTTAGGAATCAGTTATATTTCTTTTGTTATAAATAATGCGTTTGTATACGCATATGAGATTAGTCTCTGTTAGTTTTTATTAGTCTTCTCTGTATGCATCTTTTCCATACATCTTTCTATACCTTTTTCATCCACCCGAACCTTCCAAGTTGTCAATATCATTGTATATTAATTGCAAAAGAGCATCTAACATGGTTTTTAATTATATTTTTGTGTCTGCTGTTTGATTTAGATTTTTCTCATTTAGCTGCGGAATCTTGCCACTTTCCGCAGCTGCTGCAACTTTCCGCAGCCATTTTGTGAAACTCTATGTTACAAGTGTTTACGGGAAAAACGAGCCACATGGGCAAGTCTGAAATGATGTGGACATGGATCGTGTCCTATTGGCTCGAGCAAATCCATCTAAAGAGGTTGCGGTCAAAGGTGTCCAAATGGAAGTCAACCGTAGAGTCCCATGGTGACAGGACTCTGTTTCGTGTCACGTGAAGGTTCATATGGCCGTTTCTGAATTGCGGGAGACAAATCAACATCTGTACACGGCTCCATAGCCGAATTCAAACATCCACTCCTCATAGATTTACTCTTCAATACGGCCATGATCCTAGATCTATGGACGTAATGGTCTACGTGTTCTCCATCAGCATAAACTTTAGGGAATCAGTTGTATTTCCTTTGTTATAAATAATGCGTTTGTATACGCATATTAGATTAGTCTCTGTTAGTTTTTATTACTCTACTCTATAATGTAATTACGTTGCACTTGTGCCGTAATATCACCTTTCTGTTATGACTGCATTTTAATATAAGAAGACTCTTTTTCTAAACGTAATTCGTACTTGAAGATTGTTGCCAAGGCCGGTGTAGAGGGCCCCTGCACTCACCAAGGTTCTGTGCATTATTGTATAGTTCTTGTTTTATTCCTTTAATGCTCATTGTGCCATAATCCATTCACATGTTTATACATTGCATCTTTCATGGTATATATGCTTCATTTCTGTTTATAATCTTTCATGCTTTCCATTTTACTTCTGTCTTTCATGTTTTATGTTATTGATCACTGATCAGTGTTCTTGTTTCAGGTTATAAATAGGCAGCCCGGGCATTTGCATAAATTTTTGACTAATGACATGGAATTAACATTGTTCTGCTGCTAATTTGTTTTTCTTAGTTTCTGTTTAATTTCAGTACTGCTTTGTTCATTTCAGTTTTGTTCATTTACTTCAGTAGTTAGATTTAGATATATTAAATTGCTCATAACATCTTCAGTTGCCTCCGAAAGCCACAGCTGGACTGATGGTGAGGGATTGAATTATGGATGTGTAATTTGATATTAGTTTCCTTTCTGCAAGTTAGATATATTAAATTGCTCATAACATCTTCAGTTGCCTCCGAAAGCCACAGCTGGACTGATGGTGAGGGATTGAATTATGGATGTGTAGTTTGATATTAGTTTCCTTTCCGCAAGTTAGAAATATTAAATTGTGCATGACATCTTCAGTTACCTCCGAAAGCCACAGCTGGACTGATGGTGAGGGATTGAATTATGAATGTGTGGTTTGATATTAGTTTCCTTTCTGCAAGTTAGAAATATTAAATTGTGCATGACATCTTCAGTTACCTCCGAAAGCCACAGCTGGACTGATGGTGAGGGATTGAATTATGAATGTGTGGTTTGATATTAGTTTACTTTCTCCAAGTTAGATATCAGTTACTCAAGTTGTTTATGGTTACTTCCGAAAATCATAGCTGGACTAATGATGAGGGATCAGAAGACAAGTTGATGTAATTTGATTTAGATTTACTTTGTTGCAATTTTGGATTTCTTTAAGCATAGTTTCTTTTGGGTTTAGACAGCAGCAAGAATAGTTTGGTTTTCATGTTCAAAAGTTCACTGTTTTGATTTATTAGACTAACAACACCTTTTCATTTCAGCATCACATTTTCATTTCCTTTCAAGTTTTGTCATTGCATGTTTCAAATTCCTTTTTAAGTTTGAAGTTGGTAAATCATTAATAAAGGACATCATTGCCTTGAATATCCATAACCATACTTGTCTTTTAGAATTTCATAAAAATCCAAAAACGACAAAAAGTAAGAGATAGGTTATCTTGCACATATAGTGCGCCACACTTCGTCAGCTTACGAATCCCTGGTTGATAATTTATGTTAGCAATTTAAGACACACTAAATTGACCAAACATTTTGGCGCCGTTGCCGGGGAAGTGTAACTAGGTAGCCAATTTCTTAAAAAAAAAAAAACATAAAATCATAAAAGAAAGGAAAACTTGATAACTTCTTGAAGTATGCTCTCCTCTTGCACCTAGTGTGATCTGGAGGATCAGAAAAGAGAGTTATTGGTTTAGTAATTTCTTAAGTATGCTCTCTTCTTGCACCTAGTGTGACCTAGAAGATCAGAAAGAGAATTATTAGCCCAACTTTAAAAAATAAAAAATAAAAAAAAATGACATGCATAGAGCAAGAGATTCTAGGGGAAGGTTTATAGCTAAAGCCAAGAGTTCGATTTTCACAACTCCATCTTCTTCAAGGCATAGACAAGATTCACCACCATCTACCCCTAGCCTTAAGATTTTTGGAATTCAAGGAGAAGCTGAATTAGAGGATTCTCCTATACCACCTACTAAATCTCATTTAGAAAAGGAAGAGACTCCCTCTCATCCTCCCTTGATAGAAGAACCAGAGGAATTTAAGGAATCTAAAGAAACTATCATGGCAGAGGAAATAATAGATGGATTTGGAGGTAGAGGTAGAGGTAGAGGAGGAGGAAACAATGGAGACAACAATGGTGAAGGTAATAATGGAAGAAATAGGAAAGGAGACAACTTGTTTGGATTCCCTATAGTTGATGAGGAAACTCATACAACAATGAAAAATATCTCACCATCTGTCCTCCCCAACTTTTATGGATTGCGAAGTGAGGATCCTAAAACATTTCTGTTTGAGTTTGAAGTCGTGTGCCAAACCTATGACTATATGGAAGACTCTCAAAAACTCAAACTGTTTCCTTCAACATTGAAGGGAGCTGCTTTGAAATGGTTCATGGGATTAGCCACTCAATCTATTAGGACTTGAAATGATATGAAACAAACATTTTTGGATAGATACTTGGACTATTGTATGCCCACCAATCACAAGGATGAGGTATTCAAAATGATGCAAAAAGAAGATGAAAATTTGGAAGATTTATTTGAAAGATTTCAATACAACTTGAAAAGAGCAAAGATGAACAACTTAGATGATGAAACCTTGAAAGCCCTCATATTAAAAGCCATTAGAGATGAATGGATAGATATTTTAAACATGATGGGGAAAGGAGACATTTCTCAACTCCCACTTCGTGATATAACAGAACTATGTGTCCATCTCTCAAGAGGAAAATCTAAAACAAGAAAAGGGCCTAGGGATCCTTCTCTTATTAGGGCTAACAAATCTACAACTGGATCAGTAAGTAGGGCAGAGATTGGTAATATGCTTGATGAATTCAAAACTGATATCTTAGGGAGCCTTAGTGAACAACTAGACACCCTTAAAATCCAAAACAAGCAGAAAGCAGAAACAGATGCTCTAGCCATCTTTTGTCCGAAATGTAGGAAGAAACATGCTTTAAAGGAATGTCCCTTGGATGCAAAATTTGTAGAAACATGTATAATTTGCTCAGAGAATCACGAGATCAAGGATTGTCCTTCAATTCCTAGACTCAAAGCTGTCTTTCAAGAAGATCCAAATTCAGTAGAATCTCTCTGTTTTGTTGCAAGAAGACCTTGGCAGGGACAACAAACTCAAGGGTTTAACAACCCTATGAATCTTCAAACCCCACCAAATTGGAATCCTTGGCAACAACCTTGGCTCCAACATCAAAATCCATATCAGCCATGGGTACAAGGGATGCAAAATCCTTATGGTAGATTTGCTCAATTTTATCAATATCCTCCATCTTTTCAAAATCAACAAGCTCCACAACTTCCAAACCCAAATCCACAACTTTCATTGCCATTTCCACAACAACAACCTTCTCAACAAAATCCAAATTCTCAACTCATGCTCCCATACCAACAAAAGACAAATCAACTTCCAGCTCAGCCATTGCCAAATCCTAACAATAAAAATCCTCAGAATACTTACATGGTAGAAGGACAAAAATTTCCTACCTATATGATTGTTCCTCTCAACGATGTACAACTCAGATCTGGTAGAGTTTTAGAAAAACCTTCTATAGATATCCAAGAGCAAGATACCTCTGAGGAGGATTCTCTTCAAGTCAATAAGGGTTCTGAGGAAGCATCTCTTCAAAATTCAAGCATTCAAAAAGAAAAAGAAAAGTTAACCCCCACAACTCCTATAGTTGAGCAACCTGCATCTTTATCTACACCTCCTTTTCCTAAAAGACTACAAATTGACAAGGGGGTGGAAAAACAAATCTTGTTGCCTAACTATGAATTTCTAGATGAATTGAAGAATGTTTGTATCAAGATTCCCTTGTTACAAGCCATTCGAGAGATTCCTATTCTAGCAAAAACAATAAAGGAGTTGAGTTTCAAAAGACCAGGAAGGAAACTAAAAGACAAGAAGAATCCACCTGGTAGGAAAAATTGCAGATATTATGATGGAAAAAATTACCATGCAGAAGTATGTAGATCCAGGAAGTCCAATTGTCAAGACACATATAAATGGGATAGAAATTCCAAACACATTGATTGACTTAGGGGCTGCTATCAACATTATGAGTAGACAGACTATGGACCAGCTAAAACTTCCTAACCTTCTTTTACACCTACTTTACTGCAACTTGCAGATCGATCAATTATTAAACCAGATGGTGTATTAGAAGATATTTCAGTCTCCTTAGATTCTTGGGAATATCCAGTAGATTTTATGATTTTGACTCCTAAGAGTAATCTAGGAGGGCACCCACTTATCTTAGGAAGACCTTGGCTAGCCACAGCTGATGCTTTTATTAGTTGTAGATCTGGGGATATGTACATTTCTAATGGTAATTCGACAAAGAAATTCAATTTGTATCCTCCAGCAAAAGCAATCACAGAAGTAGGAGACAATGAATGGGTCGATGATAAGGACACTATACAACCTGTCTTTACCATTTCTGAAATCAGTGAGGATAGTCAAATTCTGAACACATTAGAAAATTTTGAGACATCTTCAGAATATGACCCCACACAATTTCTGTTGGAATCTGACATAGAATATTTATCATCAAGACAAATGTCTCTTTACTCTATGGAAGAGTTTGGTAGTTCTACCATTGAGATTTTTCCAGGAAAAACATTGAATATCAACAAACATTTGGAAAAGTCACAACAAAAAGAACTAATCAAAATCTTGCATAAACATTCTACCGCATTTGCATGGGAGTATACTGACATGAAAGGTATTGATCCTAAGACTTGCATCCATAATATCTATATTGAGGAAAATAGTAGACCAATCAGACAACCTCAAAGAAGGATGAATCCAAATCTTAGGGAGATAGTGAAAGAAGAGCTCCAAAAACTTCTCAATGTAAACTTCATTTATCCAATTTCAGATAGCCGATGGGTTTCTCCTTTGGTTATAGTGCCTAAAAAGAATGGTAAATGGAGAGTATGCATTGATTACAAGGAATTGAACAAAGCAAATTTGAAGGATCACTTTCCTTTGCCTTTTATTGATCAGGTATTAGATACATTAGCAGGTAAAAAGTACTTTTCATTTTTGGATGGTTTTAGTGGCTATAATCAAATTCAGGTAGCACCTCAAGATCAAGATAAGACCACATTTACTTGTCCATGGGGAACTTTTGCCTACCGAGTGCTTCCTTTTGGGTTATGTAATGCACCAGCAACATTCCAAAGAGCAGTACTAGGAATTTTTTCTGATCTAATCCATGATTGTGTAGAGTTTTATATGGATGATTTTACAGTTTATGGTAATTCATTTGAAGAGGCATTAGAAAATTTGGAAAAAGTTCTTATAAGATGTAAAGAAACAAACCTTTCATTAAGCCATGAAAATGCTTTATGATGTTTACTGAAGGGATTGTTTTAGGACATCATATTTCAGGAGATGGGATTAAGGTTGATAGATCAAAAGTTGAAGTCATCTCCAAGTTGCCTATTCCAAATTGTCAAAGAGATGTTAGAAGTTTTCTAGGATTTACTTGTTACTATAGAAGATTTATAGAAAACTTCACTAAAATAGCATCTCCACTCTTCAAGTTGCTTACAAAAGACTGTGAATTTAAATGGGATCCTGATTGTCAATCAGCTTTTGAAACTTTGAAAACAAGAATATCTGAAGCACCTATCTTGAGAGGACCAAATTGAAAACTCCCTTTCCATATTTCTACGGATGCTTCAGATACAGCTCTAGGAGCTGTGTTGGGTCAAAAAGATTTAGTTCCTTATGCCATTTATTATACCAGTAAAAATTTGACTCCCACAGAGTTGAACTATACTGTGACTGAAAAAGAGTTTTTAGCCGTTGTTCATGCAATTAATAAGTTTATACATTATATAACAGGCTATGAAACTTTTATTCATACTGACCATTCTACAATTAGATATTTAATGAACAAACCTGTTACTAATGGCAAAGTGACAAGATGGCTCTTACTTTTGCAAGAATTCAATATTACTGTGTTGGATAGACCAGGAAAACAAAATACAGTAGCTGATTTCTTGTCTAGGATTCAGAATACTAAATAAGATTCTCCTGTAGAGGATAAGTTTCCTGATGAATACTTGTTTGCAGTAACTATTAAGACTCCTTGGTATGCAGATATTGCTAACTATTTGGTTACAGGGAAACTACCTTCACATTTATTTCCAAGAGAAAAACAAAAAATTATTCAGGAGAGTTCAAAATATTCATGGATTTCTAACGAATTGTTTAAAACAGGGCCAGATCTTGTGATCAGAAGATGTGTCAGGGAAGATGAAATGCCTGATATTCTTAACGCATGTCATGATGAACCATGCGGCGGACACTTTGCGGACAAAAGGACGGCCTATAAAATCCTTTCCTTGGGATATTATTGGCCTTCTCTCTTCAAAGATGCAAAACAATATGTCAAAAGGTGTGATAGCTGCCAAAGAGTAGGGAAAACTACCCTTTCAAATGAAATGCCATTGCAAACACAGGTACTCATTGAACCCTTTGAAAAATGGGCTTTAGATTTCATTGGACCTATTAATCCACCATCTAAGCAAAAGAAGCTGATTATGTTACTAAATGGGTAGAAGCTAAAGCATTAGTATCTGCTACTGAAAATTCAGTTGTTCATTTTCTTTATGAGGATATTTTTACTCGCTTTGGTGTTCCAAGAGAAATTGTGACAGATCAGGGGAGCCAATTCACATCCAACTTGGTGGAGAAGTTGATGGAAGAATACAAAATTAAGCACAAAAAATCTACTCCTTACCATCCGCAAGCAAATGGTCAAGTGGAGTCCACAAATAAAGTTCTTGAAAGTATCATCACCAAAACTGTTCATCTACATAGAAGAGATTGGGCAGAAAGGCTTCCTGAAGCCTTGTGGGCCTACAGAACTACATGGAGAAATACAACATGACATTCTCCCTATGAACTTGTTTATGGGAAAGAAGTCCTGCTCCCCATTGAGTTCCAAGTCAAGACCTTCAAGATAGCAGTTCAGTTGGGGATGAACTTATCAGAAGCCCAAAAGCATAGAATGGAGCAATTGAATGAGCTAGATGAGATCAGACAAGAGGCAATTTTAAGAACTGATCTAGTTCAATATCAAAGAGCTAAATGGCATGACAAGTACATCAAAGAGAAGAAGTTTCAAGAAGGAGATTGGCATTGTTATTTGATTCCAAGTTTAAATATTTTCAAGGAAAATTTCAGACTCATTGGCTTGGGCCATATGAGATTGAAAAGATCTTTAACAATGGAGCAGTAAGAATCAAGACCATTGATGAGTTTCAAACTCCTCTTATTGTGAATGGCCATA
Source organism: Pinus albicaulis (assembly GCA_034641835.2). Classification (NCBI taxonomy): domain Eukaryota; kingdom Viridiplantae; phylum Streptophyta; class Pinopsida; order Pinales; family Pinaceae; genus Pinus; species Pinus albicaulis. The sequence goes on from CM076580.1 coordinate 1,394,593,093, forward strand.
GATTGAAAGTTTATCATAAGCCACTCTCAAAAGAGGATTTTGTCAAAATGTTTCCAGAAATTTCTGCAATCAGGCTGGTACAGAAGAATTCTTCTTCTCCACCAGCCTAGCTTTTGTTCTTTTCAGTTAAAAAAAATAAATAAATAAATAAAAAATAAAAAATTGTATAAGCCTGAAAACCAATCACTAATTGGAAGTCTTATACAGAAAATATAGGGTGAAAATCAGGAACACCTCACACTCTATATTTTCCAAAAAAAAAATCTCTCTCTTTCATTTCACAAGTTTTGTGACCACCCACTCCATTTCATTCCACTTCATTCCATTTCATTTCACTTCATTTCACTCCATTTCACTTCATTTTATTCCATTTCATCAATAAAATTCTTTTTCATGACCATTTCCATCTGGTCATTTGTCATCTGTTCATCTCCATTCATCCAAATAATAGCTGTGTCAGTTTCCGCAGCTGACATCTGTTTCCGCAGCTGACTCCAGTTTCCGCAGCCAGAAGCAGATTCCGCAGCTACAACTCTGTTTTCAAAAGAATGTACAGCCAGACGTTATTTCCATAATCATGAAATAAAATGCAGGTGAGAGGATCAAGAATGAAGACATGGAGCATTCAAGACACCAATAAAGAGCAATTAGTTGAAGACCAATGGAAAAAGGCAAAGATTCCAAAGGTATGAATAAAATTTATTTCAAATAGCATTGAAAAACACATTTTTATATAGTTCTGAACCATAAGCTCCATCCATTATGTGAAATGATTATATTGACAATTCCGTAACCTTTCACGATCTCGATATTATCCTCTCGCATTCATTCTCAAACGATTTCATCATTAAACCCCCGATCTTCACTCATGTTCCAATATTCCACCGGTGACAATGAGACGTAATTGATTTGACCACGGACTCTTATAGCCGCATAAACCCATAGCCGTTTTTTAAACGTGCTCTCATTTATTTCGCAGCCACCAAATTTCAAAACACTGCCGGATGTGTTATACTCTGTTAATCTCACAGCCGTATCTCTGTTGTGCTCACGAAAACCCCTCTCTGTTCTGTTCACTCCATTTTGTTCTCTATTACGCTATAGTCTGTTCCACTCTCTGATAACTACCCACAGTCATTGTGCTCATCTCTGTGCATTCAGTCGTTCTATTTCCATTTGAACCCTCACGCAGGAAAATTTGTGAAGAGCAGTAAGAAAAATGGGTAAATTGCTAAGAGCAGAACCGGAAGGACCTAAGTTCATAGAGGGATATCCACAAGTAAGGGATATATTGAAGAAAGAAAATTGGCTGCGTTTTATCCAGAAATTCATAGGTTATCATAAAGAAGTGACAAAGGCATTCGCAAGGTCGTTTAATGGCTTGGAAGTAGAAATTGGAGACCTTAAGTTTGCAGTCAATGAAGCATCTATAGCAACAGCCACAGAACTTCTTCAAGAGGGTGAGAGTTGGTTTAAGAATAAAAGCATCAGTGATGAAGCATGGAGAACAATCTTACGAAACCAAGGTATGGACATAACTGTTTTTAAAAGAGGAATTCATGTTCATGCATTGAAAGAGGAATGGGCTACTTTGCTACTAGTTGTTCAAAAATTCATTACCTGTGAAGGCCGTTTTGGGTCCATGTATATGTACCATACCAGGTTGCTGATGAATTTTCTAGATAATCAAACTCTCAATCTCCCATATTTTCTATTCAATAGTTTGAAGAAAATGTCCGTGACTGTTCAGAAGCATTTAGGAGATGTAGAACCCCATCTATATCACCACGGCCTTGTAAAAATTTTGATTGAAAAGGAGTTAAAGGAAAAGAAAGACACATGGGAACAATTTCCGGTTAGAAATTTCTTTGAGGAACCTCAGGAAATTCCTGAATGTAGTACAACAAGAAGGAGTAGAAGAAAAAGAATAAATGATGAAACTCAAATTACTCCTACTCAAGAAATTCCTGAAGGTAGCACAGCAAGAAGAAGTAGGAGAAAAAGAACAATTCATGAAATTCAAAATACTCCTACTACTACAATTGAAAAAACTGATAGAGAAGAGAGACCGTCAAAGAGGAAGAAGAAAGAAATCAAGGGTAAGAAGCCAATAACACCAAAAGAGAGAAAAACTATTGAGGCTATACATCAAACTCCTTCTTCTGAAGAAGAAGATCATCAAGTGTTATCTGAAAGATTAGTTTATCTTCAAAAACAATCATCTATGGCCAAGAAGACAGAGAAAGGAAAACAAAAGCAAAAGGACAGTGGTCCACAGCGTGTGAGAAGAAGTTCCAGACTTAAAGGGAAATTGAGGAAAACGCAAATGAAGGGACCCCATTTCATTGATTTGGGAGAAGAAACATCTGAACAATCCCCAGCTGACCATAGTCCATCTCACTCTCAGTCAGTTAGTGAACCTGGTTCATTTCATTCTCAGTCAGACATTGAACATAGTCCATCCCATTCTCAACAAGATGTTGATGTGAGCCCTTCTCAGCCAGATTTTGAAGATAACTCTCCTTCACGGCATTTTGGGGACAGCCCAATAAAAATGACACCTAAAATAGACCCCAAGCAGCAGGAAGTATATGACTATATAGAATCTTTGGAAAAGGCAGCTACAGGTCCCAGTACTTCGTCCATTTAGCCTCATACAGTACAGGATGATTTAGTCCAATCACTAAAACAAGAAATCTTTGAGCTAGAGCTTTTAAATAGACACATCAAAAATGAAAATGAGACATTGAAGGAACAAGGTAAATTGGACAAAATCATTCATGATAATACCATGCTACATCTGGGAATATGGCAGAAGAAGAACAAGAAATTGAAAAGGAAATGCCAGAAGTTAAGCAGAGCACCGGTTAATATCAAATTTAGGTGCTTAATGAAGAAACCCAGAATGTTGGCAGCACCAAGGAAGTGGAGGAGAGGATTGGATGTGCTGGCTGAAGTGTCAAGGCATATGAACTGAGGAAGGATTATCAAAATTTTGGTTGCATGAGGACATGCAACACCTTCACAGTGGGGGTATGTTGAGTCTCAAATCTGCATCTTTTCCATACACTTTTCTATACCTTTTTCATCCACCCTGAACCTCCCAAGTTGTCAATATCATTGTATATTAATTGCAAAAGAGCATCTATCATGGTTTTTAATTATATTTTTGTGTCTGCTGTTTGATTTAGATTTTGCTCATTTAGCTGCGGAATCTAGCCACTTTCCGCAGCTGCTGCAACTTTCCGCAGCCATTTTGTGAAACTCTATGTTACAGGTGTCTACAATAAAAACGAGCCACATGGGCAAGTCAGAAATGATGTGGACATGGATCGTGTCCTATTGGCTCGAGCAAATCCATCTAAAGAGGCTGCGGTCAAAGGTGTCCAAATGGAAGTCAACCGTAGAGTCCCACGGTGACAGGACTCTATTTCGTGTCACGTGAAGGTTCATATGGCCGTTTCTGAATTGCGGAAGACAAATCAACATCTGTACACGGCTCCATAGCCGAATTCAAACATCCACTCCTCATAGATTTACTCTTCAATACGGCCATGATCCTAGATCTGTGGATGTAATGGTCTACGTGTTCTCCATCAGCATAAACTTTAGGGAATCAGTTGTATTTCCTTTGTTATAAATAACGTGTTTGTATACGCATATTAGATTAGTCTCTGTTAGTTTTTATTAGTCTGCTCTGTAATGTAATTACGTTGCACTTGTGCCGTAATATCACCTTTCTGTTATGACTGCATTTTAATATAAGAAGACTCTGTTTTCAAACGTAATTCATACTTGAAGATTGTTGCCAAGGCTGGTGTAGAGGGCCCCTGCACTTGCCAAGGTTCTGTGCATTATTGTATAGTTTCTGTTTTATTTCTTTAAAGCTCATTGTGCCATAATCCATTCACATGTTTATACATTGCATCTTTCATGGTATATATGCTTCATTTCTGTTTATAATCTTTCATGCTTTCCATTTTAATTCTGTCTTTCATGTTTTATGTTATTGATCACTGATCAGTGTTCTTGTTTCAGGTTATAAATAGGCAGCCCGGGCATTTGCATAAATTTTTGACTAATGACATGGAATTAATATTGTTCTGCTGCTAATTTGCTTTTCTTAGTTTCTGTTTAATTTCAGTACTGCTTTGTTCATTTCAGTTTTGCTCATTTGCTTCAGTAGTTAGATTTAGATATATTAAATTTCTCATAACATCTTCAGTTGCCTCCGAAAGCCACAGCTGGACTGATGGTGAGGGATTGAATTATGGATGTGTAATTTGATATTAGTTTCCTTTCTGCAAGTTAGATATATTAAATTGCTCATAACATCTTCAGTTGCCTCCGAAAGCCACAGCTGGACTGATGGTGAGGGATTGAATTATGGATGTGTAGTTTGATATTAGTTTCCTTTCTGCAAGTTAGAAATATTAAATTGTGCATGAAATCTTCAGTTACCTCCGAAAGCCACAGCTGGACTGATGGTGAGGGATTGAATTATGAATGTGTGGTTTGATATTGGGCTTCTTCTCAGTAGTTAGAAATATTAAATTGTGCATGACATCTTCAAGCATTCTAAAGCCACAAATTTTCGAACTGATGGGTGAGGGATTGAATTATGAATGTGTGGTTTGATATTAGTTTATTTTCTCATAGTTAGATATCGTCATCTGGGTTGTTTATGGTTACTTCCGAAAATCATAGCCGGACTAATGATGAGGGATCAAGACATGTTGATGTAATTTGATTTAGATTTACTTTATTGTAACTTTTGATTTCTTTAAGCATAGTTTCCTTTGTGTTTAGACAGCAGCAAGAATAGTTTGGTTTTCATGCTCAATAGTTCACTGTTTTGATTTATTAGACTAGCAACACCTTTTCATTTCAGTAGCACATTTTCATTTCCTTTCAAGTTTTGTCATTATATGTTTCAAATTCCTTTTTAAGTTGCAAGTTGGTAAATCATTATAGAGGATATCATTTTCTTGAACAAACATAACCATACTTGTTTTTATTTTAGAATCTCCATCTCACCTTAGAAAACCAAAAACGACAAAAAGTTAAGAAATAGGTTATCTTTCACATATAGTGCGCCGCACTTCATCATCTTACGAATCCCGGATTGATAAATTAATGTAGCAATTTAGGATAAACACACCGACCAAACAGTATATATGTTGATATGTAATGTAATCAAAATTTCTTTCCAGTAAA